>CM039591.1:5785588-6193469 GCA_022457205.1 Saccharum spontaneum
GCGGCGGCGGAGGCCGTGGGCAGGCGGGGCGGAGCGGGGGAGGAGTAGGGGAAGTGGAGCCGGAAGTGGCGAGCGCAGAGAGCCGTGGGCGGCGGGGCGGCCATGGCCATGGCCGTGCGTGCGCTCCGACAGGCAGGCGGCAGCGTCGTCTGCCGTCTGCGACGAGCCGACGAGGAGAGGAGTGGAGGAGAAAGGAGACGACGGCACAGCCGCACGCTGCCGCTGCCGCTGCCGCGAGGCGCAGGAGCAGGAGCGACGAGACCAATCGAGTCTACTGCCAGGTGGGCCCTGGATTAACCTCTCGTCTCAGTGGCAGGTGGGACCATGCTTAGCAAGTGAAGCGAGCAAAAAAAACGTGGTGGAGGTGCGGGGAATCGAACCCCGTGCCTCTCGCATGCGAAGCGAGCGCTCTACCATATGAGCTACACCCCCGGATGATGCTCTCTCCTCGGGCACATACTTACCTCTGTAGTTGATTACTGAGCGAGCCTAATTATCACTTGATTTTACAGTCGTTCTATATCTTGTGCACTCGAGAGCCAGTTTACTCTCCATCCTTAGCTAACGAGAAATTTGTACTAGAGAAAAGATCCAATTAAATAAGTTGTTGGGCTGTATTTTTTTTCACCAAATTTTTATTCCTATTAAACTTTGTGTATGCTCTTTCCTTATATTTTGGTAATCAATGTTATGCTGGAAAACCTTGTGAGAGATGGTTGTATATGTCCGAGAGACCAAAATTATTCCTTTTTTCTAAAACTTTTAATTAAGAAGATATAACAAGGTTCTTTGAGTTACTCTAAACTACAAAACAAATAGTTTTAAAAGTTATGGAATGTTAGAAATCCAATCATATAAATGAGGGGTGAAATTAGACTATCGTAAAAGTTGTTAGACTATTATAAGAGTTGAGGTGGGTTAAAACTTAAAAGAACTTTTCCTTTTGCGGCGGAGTGAGTGGACAGGGTCAGTCTATTCCGAGGCCCAGTTCAGTCCACACCGAGCAGTTCGAGGCCCACCCCACTGTAGAAGTTCTGGATCAGAGCCCACGGCGATCCGGCCCAACGCACAGCCCTCCTGCTCCGCCGCCGCCATCGTCCTTTCCTCAACCCCCCTGGTTTCCCCGCTGCCGTCGACTCCAATCGCAATTCCAAGTTTCCAACCTCGTCGACTCCAGCGAGTGATTTCGCTCCGGTCGGAAGCGCCAGGGCAGCGGCAGGATGTCCGGCGAGGAGGAGGAGAACGCTGCGGAGCTCAAGATCGGCGAAGGTCCGCTCTTTTCGACGCCGCCCTCCCTCTTCCCCTCTCAACCACCGTCCAGTCCTTGGGCGGCGGGCGGCTAGGGTTTCGCCCCTCTCGAACTCGACTCACCCGTAACCCTGTGGCTGCAGAGTTCCTCAAGGCCAAGTGCCTGATGAACTGCGAGGTGGCGATCATCCTGGAGCACAAGTACGAGCAGATCCTGCAGCACTCGTCGGAGTCGGACCCGTCGTCGCAGGTGTCCCAGGTGTTCGAGAAGTCGCTGCAGTACGTGAAGCGCTTCAGCCGCTACAAGAACCCCGACGCCGTGCGCCAGGTCCGCGAGACGCTCAGCCGCTACGGCCTCGCTGAGTTCGAGCTCTGCACGCTCGGCAACCTCTGCCCCGACACCAGCGGCGAGGCCACCGCGCTCGTCCCCTCCCTCAAGTCCGGCGGCAGGTTCGTCGGCGACGCCGGGGACGAGAAGATCGAGAAGATGCTCAACGACCTCTCCCTCATCAAGAAGTTCGAGTAGAGTAGCTAGCCCTCAGGGTCCGTGCCCCCTCTTTTCTCTTCGAATATCATCAAGAGAGAATTCAACATCAAGATGTATTACTACTATTTTTTTTTTCTTACTACTTGTTCAGGTTCACGTTAACTTGATGTGCTGCTCGATCTCCATCGTGATTTATTGATGCAACCTTGTTGGTCGATAATTCAAGTTACTAGTAATATATGTGGTTGATGATCTGTCTGAAATTCTACACGAAAAGCCATGGCCACGCCCTGTTCTGTTCTTCAGTTCTTCCAGCTGTACCAGTAGGACTCTTGTACTCAAGTGAGAGTTCAAAGATCAAACAAAATGTACTGATTTTCTTGCTATTGTTCAGCTTCACATTATCTTCATCTGCTCTCCATCTAGTCATGTATGAATGGATTAATGCAACCTTGTTGCTCGATAATTCAAGTTACTACTTACTAGCACATGTGTGATTGAGCTATATCTGAAATTGTTTCTATTTTTCTACACGAAACGCCTATAGGAGGCCTTTGATGGAAAGCCCTTTCCTGGTCTTCTGTATGTGAGAAGAACGAGACAAGTGCTTGAATTCTGTTCTGTACACTTCACATTCAGTATAACTGCTACCCGTGGCAGGTTCTGCTCTTCAGTTCCTCTAGCTGTAGGACTCCTTTAAGAGAGAAATGAACAAAAATTCAGTATCACTGCTACCCATGTCCTGTTATGTTCTTCAGTTCCTCCAGCTGCTTCAAGAGAGAAATGAACATAAAAATGAAAATGATGTACAAAATTTCTTACCAGTACTCAGGTTGACGTTATCTTCGTCTGCTCCCAGATCGTGTTGTACGACTTAAATTAATGGACGGAACCTTGTTGGTCCATAACTCAAGTTCATTACCTTCTCAGACATGGTTAAGTTCCATATGTATGGTTGATGTTTAGCAAAGGTTCTTTCCTGAGCCTGCTGTCACCTTATATTAGTGCTCAGGTTAGAGAGGTGCTTGACTTCCTGTTCTGTAAACTAATATTATATTGTTCATCATCATTGCTACCTCTATTACAGTGCGGACTGTTAGTATGAACATCAAGTATAGATAGAAGAACACAAATCCTATCCAGGCACAGCTAGCATGGAGGACTCTTGATGTAAAGTTTATCACATATATGCACTAGGAATCCAAGCTGAGCCTAGCTCTGAACCACACTTGACCTTGAATTTGGTACATCTGTGACACTTACAGTTACTAAACAGCTCAGGACACAAGGAGCTCACATCTTACATATGTATGTATATAGTTACAACTTACAAGTGACTCATTCTTGTGCCACATATCTACTCAACCAATCTATAAGGAAGATTGTACGAGGCCATGATTCATTCATATCATTAGCTAGTACTCGTAGACAGTAACAAGCGAGGATGCTTCCTCTTTCATGGGCGGGAGGCGCTTCATGGCAGGGAAGAGAGGTCACTTGCCATGCTCTTTTTTTTTCTCCCTACGAGCACCAGTTCCAGCAGCCAAACGAAGGTGGCACCCGGCCGGTTCTCCTGATGTGCTCTGCCTGTTCAGCTGTCCTTGCGGCTGCACGGTTCCTTTTCAGCTCTGCAGCAGCACGCTTCTCGTCTGCGTTGTGCCTCGCCGATGCGAGCTGGGTCATCAGTTTGTCTTGTGCACGGGCACGCATCCGCTCCACCTCAACCTTCAGGAACACAAATCACAAGCCATGATTAAAATTATGGATCCGATTATACAAACAATGCAGTATCCACAAAAATGGTGACAAAAATATCTGAACTTTTACTCCTTGGTTTTACATGTTCTGAACCTGAACATATATTACAAACTGAACAAAAGAACTGAATAAGAGTAGCAGCACAACGACGTTGACTCGTTCAGTAACCAGTATACTTACCATCCTATATCAGAATAAACAATACTTTAACTTGCTATGTCATATCCAAATGGATACTAATACCAACTGCTATGCTGATGCAATAGAAAATTGCTGTCCTGGCTGTAAGTACTATCTCGTGCTAAATTTCAAAACAAAGATTAGAGAAAGCATCACATCTTCATGGGAAGTGACCAAATAACTGCGGCCTAAAGGGCAATGATATTGAATTCAGATAAATAGGAGCTGCAGGAGGTGTAAGACGCTGCAAATATTTTGCCTCTGTGTTTAAGCTTTTACAAGTTGCACCAGGGCACTTACTATTAACAGAGCTAGGATAACTACTTTGAACAAGCTTCCCGTGAAGGGATTGTTGTATCCATATGCATTTTGCAATTGTGGCAAAAAGAATAAAACAAGGATGCTAAAAAACTCAAGAGGTGGAAAATGCATCTTAGTAACTTGCAGAATTTGTCAGGGATCTATTGCCATTGTTATATTTGTGTTGACGTGCAAAATTGACAGGAAATAATCTGCTAACCTCAATTTTTCTCATTTCAGCTTCTATTTGGGCTTTCTGATGATCCTCCCAAGCCTGGATCTTGATCTCTTCTCGTTTGAATCTGGAGAGTAAAAAGCACAACATATTAAGTCACCGAGGACCAGAGAATTCAAACATAGACAATTAGATATAAGCACCTTGCTAAATATTTGGCCTTCTCTGCCTCTTCCCATGCAGCTGCACGGACTGCAGTTATGTTCTGTGTTGATTGGTCCATGGGCACTGTTTTCAGTGAAAGTGATGCGTCTTTTTCCTCTTCCTTCTTGCTTGCCCATGCTGCAATATTGGTCTTACCTAGCTGTGTGCCAAGAAGCATTATCTCCCTCCTAGTTTTTGTTTGCAGTTCGTGTTCACTTAATTCCGAATTGCTACATTCTCCGTGGCTGATAACAGCACCAATTGCATTGGGGCCTAACGTCCTCCGTGGAGTTGTTGGCCGAGAACAATTTGGACTTGTTGCTCTGACCGGTGTTCCTGTCCGAGATGGTTCTTGGCTTGCAATAGGAGTCATTTCTGTGCCCATGTCCCTCATTGACACTGACCGAACTGTTGATGGAGGAGGTATGCATGTTGTTGCACTTTGAAGCGTGGTGGATGCATCATGACGGTTAAAAGTAACTGCATTCATTGAAAAAGTTTGCATCTGAGTGCTACTTTTCCAGTTAGAAGAGACCGTCGGGAACAAAATCATACTATGAGGGGAAGGCTAAGTGAGCAACACAACGCTTACCAGCTGAAGTAGCCATTGTACTTTCTGCAGCAAGTGTAGTCTTTGGACAGGGCTCCACTTCCGGACAGGGGTCGGGCGGCGCCCAGCTCACTGCTTTCTGCCATCCAATTTCCCTCTTCTCTTGGCTTGGATCAATCCTCTTAGTATCTATCTCCTCTGTGGCCTCCAACACAACCTTGGTCGCCGGCAGCCTCCCGATGCCAGCGCTAGGCTTCTCTATCTTCTTAGGTACAGGAGCCCCACCGCCACCCCTGCTAGGACGGTTTGTCGTCGGGCTGGCGATCCACTTCTGGGCATCGTCCCACTTTGATGGAGCAGGCTTTGAGAATGGAGGGACCACCGATGCCGCTGCTGACCGGGCAGTGGCCCCTCGCTCCTTGTGGAACTCAAAGTTGGACGCCACGCTCTCCGAGTCACACGAGTCCTCTTCGGGCACCCTGATCCTGGAACCCAAGGGGATCGGGTAGGTGTCTCGGGACCGGTGCCCGCCCCCTATCTCCAGGGAGGTCGAGGACTCTGAGATGGTGCTCACCACATCGACGTCCTTGTATTCTTCGCACATGGCGCCTCCACCACCTACATGAGAAGACAGTCATGCGGTCTCAGATTCTGAAATCAACTGAAGGTTCAGGCAAGCACATTGTCTTGTTCCATGTACAATTTGAGTTCAGCTACCCTCTGGAGTACACTAGTATATGGCTATCGCACTCGCGAGTGAGGACAATAGAGTATGAGAAGATTCTCCATTCCCCTTCCCCTTTGGGTACAGAGGTGCCTCTACTTTACAGAAAAAAGATTGCTCTGCATATCCAGATTAGTGCCATCCATCTTCTCCCCGCGACCAATTCAAAATGTTGAGCTTGGGGAAAAAGGGCACACTAGCAATTACCGGTATATGTGTATATGGTGAGGAAAAAAAATTCATGATGAACAATGAGGACCGAAACAGTTCCCCACATTGGCACTGTCCACGAAATCAAAATTGCCCTATCCAATTCCAAGCAATGCCAATGCAGCAGCCCATCCAACAAACCCCGAATAATCCGAAACGAAGCAAAGGACGAGGAGACGAAATCGGCGACAGCAGGCAGCAGGCAGCATCGCGAGGAGTGGAGTGTGGGAAAATCAAAACGGGGGGAGGCGGGCGGAACGAAGCAGAAGCACCCACCGTCGCCGGCGTCGGATCTGGCGTGGGCCCTGGGCACGGCGCCGTAGCCGCCGTCGCCGTCGTCTTCCTCGTCGTCGGCGCCGCCGTCCTGCTGCCCCTTGCGGCGCTTGTCCACCCCGAGCAGCATCGCGCGCAGCCGCTTGGGCGAGAACCCGCCGCCCTGCTGCAGCAAGCAAGCGACACAGAGAGAGACACGGGGCTCCCGCATTACTCATCCTGGTACCAGACCGAGCCCAACCGACGGAGAGAATCTGTCTGGGGAAGAAAAGGGCATGTAGCAGCGGTAGTAGCGGGGAGGGAGGGGCGGAGAGACCTGGACGGGGAACGGCTTCTCAATGCGCTCGTACTCCATGGTGGCGCGTCGGCGGCGGAGATCTGCGTCGGCGGCGGCGGCGTGGCGCGTGGGTAGCGGCGGCGGCGCCCTCCTGGCGAGAGAGTGGGGGAGGAGATCAAGGAAGGGAGTGATGAGGCGAGATAAATGTGCAGCTCGGGAGTGAGTGTACCTTTTTTTTTTTGAAAGGGAATGAGTGTACTTTTGACCGCCCTTTGACGGACCGGACTCTCAGGATGACTCTTCTGCCCTCGGTGGTCGGCGAAAATTTACTCTCCGTGCCATTGTCCCCAGCGCCGAGCCCGAGGGCAGGACGGTAAATCGCCGGGACGAGGCGTGAGGTGGTGATTACCTCACCGGCAGCAACGGCCACTCCGGCACTCCTCTCTCTCCTCGTCATCGGCCCCCCTTTTTTCTCACGCGGAGCTCGTAGCGCCCCGGTCACGCGTGCACGGGACCCAGCTTGTCGGGCCCACATGGAGGTGGGTGGTGCGGTGAGGGATAGGAAGGGAAGGGAAGCGAGCGGCCGGGGCATCGTGCTGGCGGCCTGGCGGGGACTGACTGGGGTGTGCTCTGCTCGTTGCCCCACCGTCTCAATCATGCTGCTCTTGTTCATTGTTCTTGTTCGTACTCGTACCCTCGAGCATGTGACCACATTGGGCGTGTTCGGCGGGTGCTAAGCTGGGCTGAAATCCGCTGAATGCTTATAGGTCCGGCGTTTGTTTACCTGCCGAAATTAGCCTTGTCTGGACCAGCCGTACGCGTCCATTGTCACTAGCTCTCTACCGCTCCCTCCATCTCAAATAATAAGGTATTTTAAAATTTTTGGAGAGTCAAAAAAATCTCAAATTTAATCAAATTTATATGATAAGATAATAATATTTATGACACCAATTAGGTATCATTAAATTCTTCATTAATTGTTTTTTTTATAGTATACCTATTTGATGTTATAATTTTTTATAATTTTCTCTATAATTTTGATCAAACTAAAGATGATTTGACTCTCTAGGATTCTTGAAATGCCTTATAATTTGGAATGGAGGGAGTAGCCAGTACTCCTCCCTCCTGTCGGGCTATCCGGCCTATGTGGTGATTGGTCAGTGAGCTGAAGCAGGTTAGCTGCAGGTTAGTGGGTGATGAGATCCTCCATCTGTAAATTGCTTAGTCTAGATGGGACTGTCACGTACTTACATTAGAGCAGTACGACACAATGGTATTCTAGAACTTGTGTTTGTTCGTCGAGGACCAATAAGGCCTTCCCCAATGCTCCACTCTGTACTGCTGCCTCATGAAGCCACGTAGGCTCGGATACCCACGTGGAGGTAAGAGAAGATGGGAAGGTGGCTTCGCAACATGTAAGTGTGGCTTGCAGAGGAGACATTTGCTTCGTCTGACAAAAAGCACAAGCTGCGGTCGAAACCATGCGTTGCAGTAAAAAAGTGTTGGCTTGGAGCATAAAGTAGAGTGATCTAGTGAGAAAAAGACTACGCAAACAACATAGTAGAAGAAACTGTCAAAAATTTATAGTGTTGTGACAGTAGTGGTTTCAATCTACCCTTGTCTAAGTGGAAGGAACCTTTTTGCCGAAACCACTGCCCATAGTAGCCTGCGTAGGGGCTGCCCTAATGGTAATGCAACATGACTATTCTTAGGGCTGACCACAAAAACAGATTATTCAAAAGTTTAGAGCATCTGATTGAAGTTTTTACTACTTGTCGACTACTGGATCTTCTCTAAAGTCTGAAGTTGTCTTCACCCATGACTTTATCACTAACTATCAAGCTAATGTTATCAAGCTACTGTTGTTAAGAGATGCCTCCTGATGTGTTTGCAATAAGAAACATTAATGCCTACACAATTGTTTAACCTTCAGTGACTTCACGGGCCAATGTGTGCCACAATGATCCTAAGTTCTATCGTAAAGAATGTTCTAAGACATCTTGTCCGGTTGAAAGTCCCTAGTTTGGTTTTGGCTAATTGATGAAACCTAGGACTAACCTTTGTATCTAAGTGGATGATTTAGATAAATATGGTCATTGAATATGAGACATGACATCGACTCATGTGACCAAGATGGTGAAGACCAAGATGAGACTTGGCTCGATGGACTGGTTGTGAAGGTGAAGGGCAAATCGAGGCTTCGAAGCGAAGGACCATGCGATGGTGAAGCTTGAGCAAGACTTGGCGCCGACGGACCGATGCAACGGTGAAGAGCAAGTAAAGTCAAGGTCGATGGATCGAGACGGTCATGTGATGATATGAAGTGGATCATATCATTTGGAGAAACAAAATGGGCTCAAGGCAAAGGTATAACCATAGGGCCATTTTGTTTTACACTCAAGACACCATAGAGGGTGTGAGTGGTTTAGGGTCGATAGCCGAACTATTAAGAGGGGAAGTCTTATCGGTTATTCGACACACGGGTGCCACTAGGTGAATTCATAAAGTGCATTGCATGTAGGGCCTAGTGAGCTAACTGGAAAACCTTTGAAAATGATTGAGAAAAAGCTAACACACAAGCACATGGAGATGTACACTTAATGGTGTTGGCACATTTGCAAAGGTGGCGTTGGTCGCGCTGTGGTTTGCGGGTAGAAAGGGGTTTGGGTTCCTCTCTACCTCCCGCCGAGCGTGCGAGCACGGGATTCAGGCGATTTCGGGGAAATGAAATGCCTATTTTCCACTACGTCGGAAGTCGGAAAAGAAACGGAGGCGAACGGAGATCACCAGGGTGATCGGACGCTGCACCGGACGCGATCACGGTTTGACCGGACGCGTCCGGTCAGTACAGCGCAGCAGTCAGGGCACGGGCTAGGGTTTGCAACCGGCGTGTCCGGTCACTCGCGGGACCGGAGCGTCCGGTCGGGCACCCAGAGGAACAGTGCGTGGCGAAGGGCTGAGCGGACGCGCGGCGCGTCCGGTCACACGCGATCGGATGCGTCTGGTCGCGAAGGGTGCTTACTGGACTCCAACCGAACGCTGGCACTATCGCGTCCGGTCGCTGCGTGAAGCGCGTCCGGTCGATGCGTCACGGGCGCGCGGTGCTGTACGATCGGCGCGTCCGGTCGTTTGAGCTGCGCGTCCGGTCGTCGCGTTTGACCGTTGGTGCGCAGTGACCGTTGGAAGATTTGACAGTCGCGTTTGAATTCGAGGGACACGTGGACGTCGCAGGGCGACCGGACGCGGTGAAGCGCGTCCGGTCAGTTTCGACCGGCGCGTCCGGTCATCCTGAAAAACGCTCAGTGGAGTGGCAACGACTCTATTTATATGGGATGCTTATAAATACTCGTTGGCCGACCCTTGGGGAGGTCACTTGGCATTTCTAACACTCTTGTGCATCCTTTGAGCTAAAGCTTCTCCTCCCACTCATCGCTCCTGCTTGGTTGCAAATCAAAAGTAAGATTGAGTGATCCCAAAGTGCATTGCATAGCTTGAGGGCATCTAGTGGCACTTGTGGGTGGTTTAGCCGGTGGATTTCTTGTTACTCTTGAAGAGTACCGTTCCTAGCCGGCTTGGTGATTGTTGGAGGCATTGGCAAGAGAAGGTGATTGTTCTTGGCCACCTCCGGTTGATTGTGAGAGGTTCTTGTGCTTTCCTCGGCGGGACGTCAAAAGCAACTCTAGTAGAATGTGCGTGTCATTGAGTTACCTCACTTGAGAGTGGTGTCTTGTGGTGCCTTGCGGGGCGTGCCTTGAGGGACAAGTGACTTGAGGGTCACACCGGGAAACCATCTAAGTGTTGGTCGATACAACCGGTGACGTAGCTTGTCGGTGCACAAGTGAACACTGGGTGAACAAAAATATTGTGTCTCTTGTCTCCCGGTGATTGGTCTTCATATTGTGTTGTTGTCAATATTGATTGTTTGTATATCATCTTGGTGTTTGGCAACATCTTCACTCCACCGTCGGTATAAGAATCACAATCCTCTCTATTGCACTTACTTTTACTAGAATATCTTGTGTAGCTCTAGTGGTAGCTTTGCTAGTAGTGTTGTTAGCTTGTTATCTAGTGTAAAATTAGTGACATAGCTCTTGTGTGAACTAGAGATCATAATCTACTAGACTTGTGGATAGGAGGCTTGCATCACAACCTTTGGCTAAGCAAAACTCGCTTTACGCCGTTTGTTATTCTAACAAGTTTGCTTAGTGTCATTTGTAGAATTTTTATAGGCTATTCACCCCCTCTAGCCATCTAGGATCTTACACCGGTTTTTTAGCTAATTTCTATAAATTTAATAGGCTCTGTGAGTTTTTGGCTCCCCTTGACATGATAGTTCGTTTGGCTGTTAAGCTTACTTTCTTGTCCGTCTCATCCTATAATCAACACATGGGCTGTGTTAAGGTGAACATTTTATAATAAGCTTTTGAATAAAAGCTAACAAAAGATTCTTACCATATTCCATAATTTCATAACACTCTCAATACAATTGTATTAGGAACAAGATATAGATAGAGAGAGAGGCCAGTGTCAAAATAGTTATATTAACCATAATTTAAGTGTCTCAACTATCAATATGAAACGCTAGACACCACTGGTTAAACGCATTGTGCAGGACGAATTACCTTCGAAGTTTGAAAGTCTACCTTTACTGCACGCGATCAAGCAATCTAGAGAACATAAATTTGACAATGTCATTATGAATTTTAGTGCTAGTTTGGCTATCTAGGAACATATAAATATGCATAATATAGCAAATTTGTTACTTCTTTTATTTCAAATTATATAAGTCGTTTTGATTTTTCTTCTAAATACAAAAGTATGTACTAGAAAAGACAGAACAAATCACAATTTAGAGCAGAGCTCTTCACGGGCCAGTCGTCCCGGTGAGGGGATCTGGATTCTGGAGATTCTCGCACTCCCACACAATTTGTGTGACCGGCCGCTCTCCCTCCTAAACCCTAGGCTAGACCCCTCACGTCGTTTATAACGTTTATATGTTCATAAAATGTCAAAGAACACGTTCTCTGACATTCGTTTCGTCACAAACGACGTGATATGAACATATAAACGTCACAAACCATGGAATAAGACACATGGTTTGTGACGCATGTTTCATCAACATTTCGTCAAAAACCGAGACATTTCTTGTAGTGAATACTGAATATTTGATCCTTTGTAATACTGAATCGTTCTTCATTGCTGAGACCAGAGCCTGACTGGACCTGCACCTCTTCATTCCGAAAGAGCTGAGCTGCACCACCGGTTGATGCATGCTAGGAAACAGCCAACAGGATAGCTAGCCTCAGATTCTCATTCTTTCTGCAGTTTTGTTCAATGGAATGCAGGCTTGTTCGCTCCTATGAATTTTCGGGACAGCTATTAGTTCATGCCAGGAAACAGCGAACGCGCTTGCCAGTCCATTTCATATTCTTGAGCTGGAGTGTTCGGTCGTCATGATCATCCAATGTACCTAAATGAATCCTATTCTGCGGCACAAGATTTCGGTCTGCGTCTGAGGTTCTTCTCTACACGATCTCGAAGCTAACATCCATATTGGCAGAGAGCAGCACCAGAGTTACAAAACCTCTTCCTTACAGCGGACCTTACAGTTTCTGACCCTCATGAGCCGTAAGCCTTCATAATAGAGACAATTGTGCTATCTGGTCCTAGATGTCAGTTGTTGTCAGTCTGGTGGGGGTGAAAAGGATTGAAAATTTGATAAAATTGTACAAAACATGTATATACTGGATGTAGTTCTACTTGGATATAATAGTCTGTTGGGTAGGAACGGTACACATACCATTTTCAGCTTGGAGCGAGGGTGATCATTATGACCATTTTGTTGCAAGGGAGATCATGATGGCCTTTTTGTTCCATGATCCGTCTAAGTTGAAACATGTACTTTTTCTACCCCAAGTTTTTGCTTACATTGCATCTGTCATTGATTTTTGCTGTGATATGTTGTTCGAAATATTCATGGAGATGGACTAGTTTGTTCAAAATATTCATGGAGATGACTTAATTCCTACAGGAAGTATTTTTACTGTGACAAGTATAAACAATTCTAGCTACTTTTACTGTGACACGTGTATTTCACTATGTTTTTCATGCTTATTGGTTGAGATAATTTTGGGTGACTAGGTAAATCACCCATGCATATATGAATGGTGGTGGTGGTGGTGGGGGGATGTGTTTATCTTGTTTAATTTGAAGAATCCTTAATAACCATCGTAGGGAAGAAATCAAACAATGCTACCAAATATGTCGTGAGTTTTTTTTTGTGGTTTGCGTTGCAACGCACAATCAATCACGCGCAAACGGAATGTTACGGACATCGCATTTAACAAATGTTTAAACTTGAATTTTTTAAAAAAAAATAATATTTTTTGCTGATGATATGGTGCTAGTTGACGACAGTAGGGCAGGGGTTAATAGGAAGTTAGAACTATGGAGGCACACGTTAGAGTCGAAAGGGTTCAGACTTAGTAGGACTAAGACCGAGTACATGAGGTGCGATTTCAGCGCGACTAGGCATGAGGAGGGAGACGTTAGCCTTGATAGACAAGTGGTGGCCAAGAAGGATACTTTTTGGTATTTAGGGTCGATACTACAAAAAGACGGTGACATTGATGAAGATGTTAGGCATACAATTTCAGCCGGCTGGTTGAAATGGCGTCAAGGTTCTGGCGTCCTCTGTGACAAAATGGTGCCTCAGAAGTTGAAAGGTAAGTTCTATAGGACGGCGATTCGTCCGGCGATGTTATACGGTGCTGAGTGTTGGCCTACAAAAAGGCGACATGTCCAGCAATTAAGTGTAGCAGATATGCGTATGTTGCGTTGGTGTTGTGGGCACACAAGGAGGGATAGAGTCCGGAACGACGATATTCGGGATAGGGTTGGGGTGGCACCAATTGAGGAGAAATTGATTCAACATCGGTTGATATGGTTTGTACATGTCCAACGGAGGCCTCCTGAGGCGCCGATGCGTAGTGGAGTTCTAAAGCGGGCCGATAATGTAAAGAGTGGTAGAGGTCGACCTAAACTAATTTAGGACGAGTCCGTTAAGAGAGATTAAGGAGTGGAATATCTCTAAGGATTTAGCTATGGATAGGAGCGTTTGGAGATTAGCAATCAACGTGCCTGAACCGTGACCTCTTTTTGTCTTATGCCCTTTAGGTCACTTTATGTGTCTCCCTGTTTCTCGCCTCTTTTGGGTTTCATCTCTAGCTTACCCCAATTTGTTTGGGACAAAATGCTATGTTGTTGTTGTTGTTGTTGTTGTTGTTGAATAATTGCAAATATAGCATTTGGATGGTAAGAATTGTAAATTTTTTTAGCAAATGGTAAGAATTGTAAATGTAGTATACTGGTGGCTTCTGGCTAGCTGATAGGGTCCCTATCGGCAACTGAGGAGCCGATAGGACCCCTATCGATTGCCCAGTAGCCGACTAGGCCCTCAATCAGTCCAGCCAGGACAAGCCAGTGGACCCATATCGACCCCTAGAGAGCTGACAAGGGCCCTGCCGATGGCCGACAGGCCATAAAATATCTGACCGGTCATCTTCTCCCTTGCGTTCTCTCTCTTGCTCTCTCCCTCCGTCGCTCTCTTGCTCTTCCTGGCGCGCCGTCGCCCGCCGCCGCTCCTCTGTTGCGCGGGCGGCTTGGGCACGCCGCCAGCGGCCGGCGGAGGGCTTGCCGCTGCCGCCCACCTGGCACGCGGCGGGCCTCCGCTCCCCCACATTGGCCGCTGCTCACCTGGCGTTCTCAGGTATGTTTTTTAGTTTAGTTTATTATTTTAGTTAGTTTTTGTTAGTTTACTTTATTAGTTAGATTTAGTTTTAGGATTACTTTTAGTTTTAGGGTTAGGTTTTGTTATTTTAGTTTATTAGTTAGATTTTATTAGTTTAGTTTATTAGCTAGTTTTTTGTTATTTCTTTAAGATTAGGGCTAGTTATTTTACTTTATTAGTTTAGTTAGATTTTTTGTAGTTGTGGGTTAGGGTAACATTTAGTTATTAGGTTTTCTTCTAGATTAGGGTTAGTTATTAGGTTTTGTTTCTAGGTTTAGAGTTAGTTTTAGATTAGTTGTTAGTTTTGGTTATAGTTGTACATTAGGGTTAGTTTTAGGGTTCAAATATTCACGGTACCTCAATTAACTTACATGATATTTTGCACAATATGAACAGGAATGTTGATCGATTTAGTCCCTTTCAGAATTTACTATGACAACAGTGAAATCAGATATAGGGACAGCGGGGTAGACCTTAGCGAGTTCCAGTTGTCTAACACAGAACTAAATTCGCCGCTAGATTATAGCCGGAAACAAGTTTTAGCCTGGCTGCACGAGCACTTTGGTGTTCCACTCACCTAGCATCATTTTAGGATTAGTATGGTGCCTAAAAAGCGGGAAAATGGATGGAGGTGGGAGATGTACGAGGCTAGTAACACAAAGAAGTGGCATTTTCTTGTGTCCAAGGCATTGGAGCGCCGTTATGCCAACATCATGCTGGTTGAACTGGATGGTGGCATGCAGGGTGAGAGTAGCAACACATGTGCAGCAGAGGACAACTTAGAGGCGGTAAATGCTGAGCAGACCTATGTTTGTGATCCTCAAGCGGTCGAGAACACGACGAGGTTGGACAAGAGAAAGAGTATGGTCCGTCCATGAAAGCTGACCTGGGTGAGGAGGACGAAAGAATCGTCGACCAGATGGAGGCTGACAATGCGGAGCACGTCGCATTCGATGATGAATTTGCTGGCAGGAGGTTCCGACATCCCTGAGGACTGGGTTCACATCGCACCTGATGCCATGACGGTCGATGATGGTCATCATTCTTCGTGGGAGTACTCAAGGATTGAGGTCAGACAAAGGCAGATGTTTCATGACAAGGTTCATCTACAACACGCTGTTCGGTGGTGGGGTTTTTTTTTAAAAGAGGCAGTTTATGGTGGTTATCTCCACCTCCACCTCCACCTCCACCACCACCTCCAGTCGACGGATTGGGAGGACGTTCTCGTCCATCCTAGCACGAGCCGCAGCAGAGGGTTCAAGTCCTAGGTAATTAAGCGATTACCTTCCTAATTTCTTATGTACTGTGTACGTAACATGCTCTATCTAACCTACATTTTTATAGGTACACGTGCTTCTTGCAGTGACTACACGGAGGGTACTAGAAGCTTCGGGACCTTTCACACGGATAACACTCCTCCTTGGTTACCCGAGGAGATCGGGCCCTCACAGCTTTCTAGTGCACCTCTACCGACTCAGGGTACTGAGCATATGGAGTCGACCCCACCGGCACGACAGCGAAGTCCTCCAGACCAATGGACTTACCCTACGGTCCAGGTTCGTCACCAAGGTACGCAAGCACCTAATCGTGGTCGTCGTGTAGGTTAAACATGTGCGACTATACGGTTGTATGCAAGTATGGATGTATGGATGCGAACTAATGTACTTTTGGATTTGTGATGTGAACTAATGAATTAATATGCGCACTTTGGCAATGGAGGCAACGCTCCAATACGCCTGCATCGAGACAAATGACAATTAAAACGTAAAAATACTAATGTACTCTTGGATTTGTGATGAGAACTAATCTAATGTTTTTAATGTTGCTTAAAAAATGGGAAAGTTAGTTTCCTATCCGGAGATGGTCGTGTTGATAAAAAAGTATCACATCGGCTCGGATGATGGTTGCGTTTAGAGCATCCGCAATGTGCGGTTCGAAGCCGCTCTCATACAATAAATGCGAAGATCGGACCCGCTCCCATACACTGCGAGGTCGGTTCTACGAAGGACTCGCTCCCTTGAATGGAACCCGGTTCGAACAAATAAAGAAATCGTGCTCCCTTTCTCACCCTTCTTCTCTTTCCTTGCCATTGCTGCTCCCGCCGAAGAGAGGAAATCATCTCGTCGCTGTCGCCGTCCACCAATGTCGGCGCTGCTGTCCTGGAAGGAGCCGGCACCGTCCTTGGCCAGAACCCCCACTCTCTGCCCCGGTCACCGTGGCCCCCATGGCGGCATGGCCCCATTGTTGCGCCCTCGGGCCGCTAGATCTGGGCGTAGGAGCCCATGGCCAACGCTGGAGTTGAAGCACCTCGTGGTGGCGGCGTGCTCCGAGAGGCGGACAACGGGGCAACGGCGACGGCTCTGGGACACATCAGGTGCATAGACCTCCGTTAGATTTGGTGAGGAAGAAGTTGGAGGAGGGAGGACGAGGTTCCAGGGACAAGGAAACGGAGGAGGGAGGTGGCGCACCCACGCCAGGAGAGAGGAGCACCATAGCCAACTGCACAAGGAGAAGAGGAGTGCCATAGCCAGCAGGTGGAGGGGGCAGTGGTGCCTGCGTCGGGCGCGGCATCGCGGAAGGAACGGATCGGGAAGAAGCGGCGGCTGATTTTTCTATTAACGCGGGGCCCACGTATGGAGTCATCCCCCGGTTCCACGCATTGTTGGTAGGATAACAGGTGACGTCTAATCGCTTGTGGGACCCAGCTACGACCCAGGGTCGGTTCAACACACTGCGGACGCTCTTAGGCTATCTGCACCTGTCCACCTCTAAAACTCATCTCTAAAGGAAAATTCTGTCCTAGTTAGCGGAGATTTTTACCTCTATATCAATCTCTCCCGCACTCCATCCATACTCTATACCATACTCTATCAGTAGGGCTCACCATTTTTTTTCCTTTTTTTTCTCTCCCTTCTCCTCCCTCCGGCGCGCCCGTGCCCGAGCGTGGTGGGGCCGTGTCAGGATAGCGTTCGTCCCGCTCGAACGCTAGACTTGGCGTAGAACTATAACAAACTAAGCGTTTGGGGATCGGATAGTGTACCACGGTGTAGATGCTCGTACACTATATTTTGACGTTCCGGTTCTTTTACCGACACCCGGTGCGGATAGCCTCAGGACGCAAGGAATACAGCATACCGACTGACCTGACGGCCGTATAAAAGCTGATTTCCCTGTTGGGCATCCTGTCGGCCGTCCAGCTACCGACAGGAGCCCACGTCGGCTGCCACTTGTAGACCTATTGGCAGCTCAAGGGCCGATAGGTCTACAATCCGCGTGACTGCTCCACCCGTAAGTGGCCTCATCGACCGCATCGAGAAGCACCGGGCGCCGGCGATCGAGATGCCCATCCGCTCCTGCTCCATCGCCCTCCTCCGCCACCTGGCGCGGCCGCGGGCGGCGCCCTCCCTGACGACGGCGGCGGTGACGGCTCCACCCGTGAGTGCCTCGATTTCCATCTCTCATTTCGTAGCTAGTTAGCCCTTGAAAGAGCTATTTCCCCCCGTCTTGAGGTCTGTCTATGTTCGTATTTTTTTTTAAAAAAAATGTCGGCGTGCATCAATCAATCAATCGCAGGCCATGCAAGGACGAGGCAACAATTCGAGAATCCGACTAGTCAATTTCCGAGTTTTTGCAAATCTGTAAACGGAGTAGTATTTGCCTGAAGCATGCCCAGCCTTCTACTGTAGCGCCAGTAGTTGTTACTTACAGTTACAGATAGGGGAATACTGTAATGCCACTCTCATTAAACGATGGGATAGATTAAGGAGTCCATAGTCAACTCAAAATTTACATGTAGGAGTAAATTAAGGACACCATTTGGTCACTTGGTGTCTACTTCACCCCACGACGGCCCTTGTTTCTTTTGTCTGATTGATGGAGTTTCAGTTCATAAGTAGGCTGTGTAGGCTGTAGTCAGTTTCAAAGTTTATGCAAAATTGTAAATGGAGTATTTGCCTGTAGGCTGTAGCATGCGATAGGGGAATACTGTGATGTCACTCACATTAAAGGATGGGGTAGATTAAGGAGTCCATAGTCAACTTAAAATTTACAGCGTAAATAAATATCTCGGTGGTCTTGCTTTCCGTTCTATTTCTGCTTCAAATTTGTCTTAACTTTCGGTACGTTTGGGCTGTGATAGCTCTGAACTTCGCCTGATCCTAATGCAATTGCAATGGCAGGACACCGCGACTAGCCTTCGCAGGGAGCTTAAGAAAGTTAAGGCCAAGGTTGACGAGTTCAGGGAGCTGTATGATTGGTTCAGCTGGGGGATCTTCCCATCCGTGGTGTCAGTGTTCCTGATTGGCGAATGGAATCAGGACAATTCTATCAAGGAGCTGAAGAAAAGCGTCGCCATGCTCAAGGAGGAGAAGGAGAAGGCGGCTTCCGCGATGACGGCATCAAGCTCTGCTATGCCTGCTGCCTCTTGAGTCTGAGTCTGAGCCTGAGACGGCGACATCAAGCTCTGCTATGCCTGCCTCTGAGTCTGAGTCCGAGCCGACCGTCGCCAATGGCATGTCCTGCGTGGGGGGCTCAACTTGATCCACTCTAGCCATTGTATGCTCCGTCCCGTGACATGAGGAATTAACATGCGTGGTCAGCTTTTTTAGCGGTAGCAACTGAGAAGGGTTAAGGCGGTCTGATGATAACATAGTTGTTGTCTGTATGTACGTTGATGCTCTCATCAGAAGAGTAACATCCTACAGTTAAGCTCACTGTTTGTAGCAAGGGTATTCTGCTATACGTAGTAATCTATCTGCTTGCAGTTGAGCCATTTGATCGTTTGTAATACTGAATCGTTCTTCACTCCTGAGATTAGATGCTGACTGAACCTGCACGTTTTTAATTCCGAAAGAGATGCACCTCCAGACTACAGTTCATGCCAGGGAACTTATATGTTCCCTGCATTATTCGTTTCAAAAAATATGTTCCCTGCATTCCCTGCATTGTATAACATGACTAGTTTCAATGAAAAATCTGAACTTATACAGTGCAGGAAATTCATACTTTTCATTTTTAATAACATTTTTTTCTATTTTCAAAATATTAAACAAGACAGAACATATCTGTATTTTGTGCACTCTCATGTTATCTCTTCTTGTATGAAACTTTTACCACATATAACTAGTGATAGATGTGATTTACTCTACAGTTTTCATGACTTTTGGATAAGTAAAAACATTTTAAATTAAATAAAACATCATATGTATCATAACATGCAGTCTTATATTTTTCATCCATAGATATAAATATAAGTAACCTAACAAAACTAATTTTGAGATTTTAGGATTTTTCCTGCATTTTCTTTTTGATTTTTATAAGCTCTTGTAGAAATGGTACAAAACTTGTTAGGTTGTACTGTAAAAGTCGTTCCTTGGTAGTACAATTACCACTAAATCGTCTGCCGGTAATCGTTTTGTCATGGAGCGATTACTTTTGGGCTTCGCCCTCCAATCAGATGAACGGTAATGCTCGGGAGCGGACGTCGGTCCGGATGCCGCTTTTCCAGGCTTACGTGTACTGATCCAAGAGGTCTGTTTACTCTATGTGTTCTCAAAATATCTCCCCATCCTTCTCGCCCATCCCATCGCGTGCTGCTGCATCGTGCGCTCACCGCTGCTGTCTTCCCGCTGCACACCCCATCTCGCGCCGCACGGCTCCCCGGTCCAGCGCCGTGCTCCATCCCGTGCCGTGCCCCTTCATCACCGCGCCGCGCTCCATCCCGCGCCTCACCCGCTCCAGCTCGCTGCATGCCGCGCCCCCACTACTGCGTATCGTGCTCCGTCCCCGCGCGTGCTGAGGTGCCCCTGGGGTGCTGTTGACATCGCCGTTCCCTACCAGAAGGTCGTGGCCGCTGTCGATGCCGTAGTCGCGTAATGTGCGACCTCAGTAAGGAAACGTTATGATGAAAGCGTATTTTGCAAGCGTATGTTTCAAGTGTTTCAGACGTTTCAAAGGTATGTTGCAATTGTTTCATGTGGGTTGCAAAAGTAGATCAGAGATGTTGCACATGTTGCATACGTCGCAAGTATTTCAGAGGCAGGTATGTTGCAATTGTTTCATGTGGGTTGCAAAAGTACATCAGAGATGTTGCACATGTTGCATACGTCGCAAGTATTTCAGAGGCATGTTGGAAGTGTTTCAGAGATTTGTTCAAAATGTTTCATCAGTTCCAGACGTATGTTGCAAACGTTCTAATTTAGATTTTGTATATGTTTCATACATATACTGCAACAATATGTTCCAAATGTTTCAGTTGTTTGAATCTTATGTTGCTTTTTATATTGCAAGTGTTTTATTTGGATGTTGCATATGTTTTCACATATATGTTGCAAGTGTATGTTCTAGATGTTTCATGTGTTGCATATGTACATTGCATTCAAGTGTTTCATGTTACACATATTTCATGTTATTCGGAGAGTCAGAGACGTGGGGAGTGATGGTGGCACAGTGCGGGCACCAGGGAATGAGGCACGACGAGCTGGGAACATCTAGAGAAACACACTTGCAACAATACGTCCGAAAACATTGGGAACAGACCTTTACAACATACGTATACAACCATTGCAACATATGCAACATCCCGATCTACTTAGTAACATCCATCTGAAACACTTGTAACATACCTCTGAAATACCTGAAACACTTGAAACATACGTTTGCAACATGTATTTTTAGCACATCGCAACATCTCCTTACTGCTTGGGAGAATGAAGGCTCGTCGGGTATGGAGTTCGTCGGAGCCTGGAGGCAGCAACACGGCGGGTCAGCGGTTGCGCGATGCGGTAGGGAGGCATCGACCACGCGCCGTGCCTGGCAGGGCCGGCAGCCAAGCACAGTGACTCGCAGGCGACATCGTGCCGAGACAGGAGAGGGTAGCCACACGCCGCGTCTGGTAGGGCTGGTAGTCGAGCGCTGTGTGCGGGAGTAATTTTTCAGAAACGGACGAACAGATAATGGAGAGGGTCGTTGGGCGAGCGGTGCATGCAGAGTGAATGAAGCAAAGGCGTCCGGACGGACGGATGTCCTAATTTTATCATTATTTAAAGGGTAAAGTGCATTTTTCAACCTTCAACTTGCACGAAAGTTCGATTCTCAACTCTCAACTATAAAATTGGATACTGTACATCCTCCAATTGTCGAATCTGAACAATTTTGGTCCTCTTGCTAGTTTCAAAGGTGGTTTCTATTATAAAAAATAATTAAAACTTGTTTTAATCTCTAAAAATTCATAACTTATTTATTTTCTCTAAAATATCATTTATCGTTGGTGATCTATTCAGAGTCATTTGAATCTTATTTGTTCATGTTTCTAATAAACTAGTCCACAAGCAATAAAACAATAGGAACAAAATTAAATAAGTTGCAAATAATTGATTATAGATTACCTAAAGTTAGACAACATTTTAAGGAAAAAACGGTATCGGTTTCATATTTTTTATTTAAAATACATAAATTATTAATTTTTAGAGATTAAAACAGGTTATTATTATTTTTTAAAAGAGAAAACCACCTTTAAACTAGCTAAAGGACTAAATTTATCCGGTTTCGAAAGTTGAAGGGTGTCCGATATCTGGTTTCATAGTTGAGGGTTGAAAAGCGAACTCTCGTGCAAGTTAAAGGTTGAAAATTGCACTTTACCCTTATTGAAAAGGGAATAAAAAGAGCTGACATAGAAAGAATGGCCTAAAACATAGAATGGAGATGCACTTGAAGTAAAAAAAAATATAAAAAATTAGAATGGTAATGGAAATAAAAAAATGGAATAAAAAGAGCTGACATAGAAAGAAGGGCCTAAAACATAGAATGGAGATGCACTTGAACTAAAAAAATAGAATGGTAATGGAAATTAAAAAATTTGAAATGGAGATGCGGGGTATCGATCCCCGTACCTCTCGCATGCTAAGCGAGCGCTCTACCATCTGAGCTACATCCCCTGAGATGTCAGCACTCCAACTCCAAGTAGTTCTTTACTTGTACGCAGAAAAAACATCGGCCTCTGCAGTCAATTGGATCATCGTGCATTGCGACGAGACGCACAGCTCAGCGGCCGTGCGTCAGCGTCTCAGCCATGGAAGGCGGCGGCTCCGGTGGGCGGGCCGCTGCCGTTGCCCCAGCGCGTATGACCACCGTGTCCCGGCACTACTTCGGCGGCAGCGCGTCCGAGCACCACCACGACCTCCGTGTCGACATCATCGAGGTACGCGCAGCGCATCCTTGACATCTCGTACCTCCCCACGCTCGCGTCGGATAGCTAGCCGAGAGCCACTGCTCATATGCCGCGGCCTGGGGGCCGGGTGTTTCGTCCGGACAGTCGTTGCGGCGTCTTTAAACCTCGATCGCGTCGCGTCTAGGCGGCGATCCAATGCGGCGGTTGCCACCTGATGGAACGCCGAGCAAGTGCTTGATAGTTTGCTGCCAAGGCGTTTGCTGCCTCGTGGTGCTCTCTGAAGCACGAGTGCTTGGCTTGGATTTTCTTTTTCTTTTTTTTTGTTTTACCCATGGTTTTGTTGCTGTGTTCGTGTCCTGACTTCCTTTGGTTGGGTTTACATACAGAACATCGAAGAGGACTACGGCATGTTTGTGTGGCCATGCAGTGACATTCTTGCAGAGTACGTGTGGCAGCAGAGATCACGGTTCTCTGCTTCCAGCGTTGTTGAGGTACTACTATTTCTAATATTTGTGTTCGTTCAAATCTCCATCCACCAGTCACCAATGTGGTCCACTTGCTATTGTCACCAATGGCAGTTCACTCTTCACTGAAAAACTTAGCTCAGTACTTGCTCGTATGTCCCAAGGCCTTGGTATTATTCTCCATGTCTGAGGCTGAAAAATCATCTCTTTATGGAATCCGGCATTCCTATGCACATACATTATTGTTTGACGGAACAATGCTATAGTACGCTCTTATCTAATTTGCACGTATCATTTACAGCTTGGTGCTGGGACCTCACTGCCGGGATTAGTAGCTGCAAAGGTTGGGGCAGATGTAACACTAACAGACATTGCGCATAATGCAGAAGTGAGCTCCAATCCGTCTTAGGAATCCTTATATCATTTCATTCTTGTCATAATTTCAGTATGGTTGATTTCCTCCTTGTTTTTACTGACTATAGGTACTAAACAACATCAGAAGCATATGTGCTCTCAATAACGCCAACTGTACTGTATGGTTTGATTTCACATACAGAGATTTACATGTTGCATCCTATCGAATTCAGAGAACTTGAGTTAGTCGAGTCATGCAGGTTTCAGGACTTACGTGGGGAGACTGGGATGAACCGGTATTTGATTTACATCCTGACATTATTCTTGGAGCTGATGTACTTTACGACTCAGCAAGTGAGCTACCATTCTACTATACCGTGTTCTTCAGTCTATTACTGTTATTTCTTAAATGCAGATTATCATTTTGTGTCCCATCCATTCACTGACTACCTACCCATCTCCATTTGTCTTGTATTCTCATCGTTTTGGCTGACTGACATACCACTGCATCCGTTTGGCAAGATTTTGATGATCTGTTCGCGACGGCGACCTTTCTTCTCGAAAATTCTTCTGGGGCGGTTTTCATAACCACATACCACAACCGCAGGTACCAACAAAACATTCCACTTTTGTTCTGCTTGGAAGAAGTGTGGCAAGCACTGTTTCTGATAAATTAGTTGGATTTGTCTACGCAGTGGTCATCATCTGATTGAGTTTTTGATGGTCAAGTGGGGTTTGAAGTGTTTGAAACTGCTCGATGGTTTCTCCTTCCTGCCACCATGCAAGGCTGCTTCGCTTCAGGGGAACATTCAGCTTGTTGAAATTGCACTTGACAAGGAAAAACATAAATGACTTGAGCTTGAGGCGAGGAAACTTTTTTACTGGATCAGAAAACTCTGCAAGTGTATGCGAACAATGGCTTATGTTTCGTGTGTTACAGCTTTACAGGAGTCGACAAAAAGCGCAGAGAAATGGAATGGCATATTTGGTCCTCTGCATACATGTAGGAGAGACTCCATGTGAATTCATCCATTTGGACTGTCATCACAACGATGTTCTTTTAATTAAAAGAAACTCATGGGGAGCATTGTACTATGAATAGCCTATGCATGCAAGAAAAAACAGGAAATGTTAGCAGATATGTGCTCTTTTGTTCCAACTGTAAAGAATATGTTGGTTGCCTAAAAAAGGTGCACGCATGTCCTTTTTTATTATTCATGTATTCGAGACAACGAGCTAAATGCATATCTTTCCACAACAAGCTTTTCTCATTTTTTTTTTGTTGAAATCCTCTTTTGTCCTTTTTTTTGCGAGAATTCCTTTTTATTTTGATGCTGAAACCTTACAAGTTAAGTAAATGATCCAGGTTTTTGAAATTTTTGCCATTTTCCTTGATGTTACTGCACATCTTCTCTGGCATTTCCTCAAACTTTACAAGTTAAAGATCTACGTTTTTGAAGTTTTTGCCATTTTGCTGTCGTTAGTGCACATCATTTATTTCCTGCTCAGCAATGAAAGACGTAACATTTATCTTTCAGTGTTCGAGAAATAGACAGAGAGAGATCACTTGTCGAACACTATTAAACACAACAACACAGGCGCCTGTAGCTCAGTGGATAGAGCGTCTGTTTCCTAAGCAGAAGGCCGTAGGTTCGACCCCTACCTGGCGCGTTTATTTTAAAATTTTGTTTTGTTTCTACTGTTTGGGTGACAGATTCTGCATAAATTTCAGCACATGTCTTTGCAATTATTTTAAATTTATTTTCTTTGAAATTTTGTTTTGTTTCTAATGCTTGGGTGATAGATTCTGCATAAATTTCAGCACATGTCTTTGCAATTATTTTGAATTTAAATAACTACTCTACCAAAGAATACGATATCGCTTCTCGAGAAGTTAAACAATCTTAATTTTAATCACCTCTATAAAAACAATACTAGTATTTTTTTATATCAAATAAGTATCGGTATAGATCAGATTAATTATGAAATACATCTTCTTAACCAGCCCCGAGTTCAGCTCGTACATGTTTAGTTACTGTCCACATACAGGCTATATAGATCTTCAAAGCAAGCTTAGCTTGCATCCCACGTTCGGCTAAATCATGTGTGTCAAGCTACGCACATTTTCTCTTGCACTGGCTCTGCAATTCAAGACACGGTATGGCCACTAACGCACAAAACCAAACCAATTACAATCATAATATTATACATCTTCCTATTCAGGTAGACCAAACAACAAGAAGTTGCATCACCTTCTCCAGGTCAACCTCTAGTGTAACAC
This sequence comes from Saccharum spontaneum, assembly GCA_022457205.1. Taxonomy (NCBI): domain Eukaryota; kingdom Viridiplantae; phylum Streptophyta; class Magnoliopsida; order Poales; family Poaceae; genus Saccharum; species Saccharum spontaneum. The sequence goes on from CM039591.1 coordinate 5,811,030, forward strand.
AGTACTAACGGACTAACCAATATAACTAGCTATGAATAGCTTATGCATTGCAATAAGAAACAAAAATGTAGATTGCCTAAAAAGGTGTTCGTTTTCTGATTTCTTTATATTCGATGAGCTAAAACACATATCGTTACCTGAAAGATTACATATATAACTTCTATATCAAAAGTTGCTATATGTGTAACATATAATGATCACATTATAGGAATAATAAAGAAAAGTGAAAAAGACACCAAAACTAGATGGTTCCATACTTTTCATCCGCAAAAACAAGTGCGGATCTGCCATCTTCCACGCGCATCGCCGAGCGAGCCGCGCTTCAGATTTCAGAGGGCGTCCGATCGCCACCCACACCTCCGGCATCGACAGTTTTTCATCGACGCTCGTACGCTCACCGCGCCAGCAGTCGCTGTGGCGTGTTTAAAGCACTGCGGCCAGCTGCCAGCGGCCAACGCTCTCGCTCTCTGTCTCTCTCGGGGCACACGCCTCGCCTCCCCGTTCGCCGTGGGCGTGGCCGGCCGTCGCTGTTCCTATTTCTTGGCAGCTCCGCCCGTTTGACCTTCGGAGGACCGACAGCGACGACGCCAGTAGATGCACTACTGACGCCACCGGCCACCTCGAGCTCCAGAGCCAAGGACGCCGCGAGGCCGTGAGGGCAGGACAGGGGTCGCGCGGCTCACACACCCTCCCAGTCCCTCCTCCTCCAGTTCCGTTTTCTTCGACCGCGGATCGATCCACGGATTTCGTCGTCTCCGGTGTTATGGATCCAGTCGCCGGCACGGCGGGGTATCGGGGACCAGCGGAAGTGCGCGCCCGCGCGCCCGGCAAGATCATCCTCGCGGGCGAGCACGCCGTCGTCCACGGCTCCGCCGCCGTCGCCGCCGCCATCGATCTCTACACCAGGTCCTCCCTCCTCCTCCGCCCCACAGGTGCTCCCGCCCACCCTGGCTTGTTCTGCTTCTTCGTTTCGTCGCGTCTCCGCCGCCGCCGCCGCTGCTACCCTTCTCACAGCTCCTCTCCCTTGGTGCAACGCAGGAGAGGGTGGCGGCGCTGACTCCGGCGCGGTGGAGCTGTACCTCAGGGACTCGGGCCTCACCTTCTCGTGGCCGTGCTCGCGCCTCCGCGGGGCGCTGGGGGAGGAGATCAGCGCCAACCCCGGGGCTCCGGCGCCGTGCTCCCCTGACCAACTGGCCACCATTGCCAGGCTCTTGGAGGACCAGGAGATCCCTGAGGCCAAGATCTGGCTCTCTGCCGGCCTCTCCGCCTTCCTTTTCCTCTACACCTCCATCTTGGGGTTGGTTGCTTCTCCCTTCCGTCCAAATCAATCAATCTTGCAGAGTGCTGACACTCGCCGAAATTACAATTTTCACGCATGTGGTTGGCTGTGTTCTTGTGCAGATGCAGGCCTGGCAAGGCAGTGGTGACCTCGGACCTGCCCATGGGTGCAGGGCTCGGCTCGTCGGCAGCATTCTGTGTGTCCATGTCGGGGGCTCTATTGACGGCTGCTGGTGCAGTCAGTGTTGGAGCACACAGGGGTGCTGAGGGGTGGGAGGTGTTGGAGAAGTGTGATCTTGAGCTGGTCAACCAGTGGGCGTTCCAAGGGGAAAAGATCATTCATGGCAAGCCTTCTGGCATCGACAATTCTGTCAGCACTTTCGGTATGCTATGAAATTGATGAGTTCTTAAACCTTTATTTAAAACTGGCAGTATTGAAATGCCTTTGCATTCAGGGCCCTGTTTAGTTACCAAATTTCCCTCCCAAATTCTACTATGCAAAAAGAAGATTCCCATCACATCAAAATGTCGGCACATGTATGAAGTACAAAATGTAGATGAAATTAAAAACTAATTGTACAATTTTGTTGTACTTTGCGAGACGAACGTTTTAAGCCTAATTAATCAATGTTTGGACAATTATTACCAAATAAAAATAAAATGCTACAGTACTCTAAAGTACTGTGCAGTAACTCGGCGCACGCCGAAGCCGGCGAAGTAAACACGGCCCAGGGTTGACCTCTAGTGGAATCCATATTGAGGTTGTTCGCAATAACTTAATAATTGATTGCTTAATGGCACTGCCACTCTAGTTGCAGTCAGGATTGCTTGTAGTTTATTTATTTATTTTTTTCAGACAACTCCCCTAGTTTATTTATGGCATGTTAGTTATATACTCCCTCTGTCCCCAATTAGATGACATTGTAGGAGATCTCACGGAGACCAATGCCAAAGCAAAAAGACACTGCCACCCCTATACAGGAATCTTGCAGCTAAATGTGACGTGAAGTCTGGGAGCAGCACTCCGGCTAGAGAACATTTTTTTATTCAACTCTCCACACTTTAGAGGGCATCAGTACATTGTTTATTGCTTTTTAATTCATGTTAAGGCGAGTGGATGACAGGAACTGACGTTTTGATGGTACCTTGAGTATGATCAGACACATACGCAGAGCTAAAACGTCAACTATTGTGGGACAATTTTTGAATCCTTCGACGACTTGTATTTTGGGACGGAGGGAGTATGTTGTTTTTTTGATATAATGAGTTATATATGTTCTTGACTTACAGCTACATATAGATGATGTATCTATGTATTGAGATCAATAATTTAACCAAAAAGTCTTGTACTCTTATTATTTTTAGGTCCAAGGCATGGAAACCTTTGCAAATGGGTGTTAAGTAATTTGTTAGGAAGCATAAGATCATCTGAGCATTAATAGCCTTCTTATCATTTCTCCTAATTTGTTTTGGTTCACTAAATCTTATGTTTGAATCTAGGGAAAATGATCAAATTCAAGAAGGGGGAACTGACCAACCTTGAGTCCCGGAACCCAGTCAAAATGCTTATTACTGATACAAGAGTTGGTAGGAACACTAAGGCCCTGGTTGCTGGTGTATCTGAAAGAGCATCTAGGCATCCAGATGCTATGGCTTCTGTCTTCCATGCAGTGAACTCTATTAGTGAAGAGCTTTCAAGCATTGTTGAGTTAGCAGCCGAGGATGAAATAGCCATCACCTCTAAGGAGGATAAGCTAGCAGAGCTTATGGAGATGAACCAAGGTTTGCTTCAGTGCATGGGAGTCAGCCATTCTTCTATAGAAACTGTGTTGCGAACCACTCTGAAATATAGCTTGGTCTCAAAGCTAACTGGAGCTGGTGGTGGAGGCTGTGTGTTGACTCTAATACCGACGTGTATCCTTTTTTATAACTAATTGCATATTTCCTTCATGGTTTTATACAAAATAAACACCATACAACTTATGTGTGATTTCTGTTAATCTTTAACATTTCAACTCAAAGCTTTTCAGAAATCTGGGTCTTGATATGCATTAATAAAGAATCTGGCAGTATAGGAACTTCAGAATTACAATGGCCTGTCTTGTACTCCCTCCGTATAAAATCGTAGTTCATTTTGGCTTTGTACTAAGTTAAATTTCTTTAACTTGGAATGGGGTGGTCATTACTTAATAATATATATCCATGTAGAATGATTCTGGGTTCCATTCCATCTAATATAGATGAGTTTTTGTGAGTAAATCTATAAATGTGGAAGGACAGGAACTGTAGCAATTTAAATTTCTAAATATCCTTGATTTCATCATATCTGAGTTTCTGTTCTGTGCCTACTTAGAGAATAGTCCAGCAAGTTTTTCATCTGTCTGACCCTTCAATGATGCTAATGCTTCCTTGACATGATTATCAGTATCGGCCAATATTGTTCTGGAGAAAGTCACCACAGAGCTCGAATCTCATGGTTATCGCTGCTTCAAAGTCGAGGTTGGTGGGCGAGGTCTCCAAGTATTCCGAGAATAACACTAACTATTTCAAGGAGATGTTGTACCATAATTTTAGAAAATGGCTTGCGTGCACTGAAGTTGTTAAGATTCACTTCTTGAATTATTCCAAGATCAGGATAGGATATTCTTCTGCTAACCCTAGCAGATTCTTGTATCCAGTACTTGAGTCGTTCCAGGATTAGGACATTCTTATGCTATCCCTAGCACTCTTGTACCAAATAAGCTCTTAGATGCATGATCATTGCTGGTGTGATTGTTGTATCAAATAAACGAACTTTTAATTGCCCCAAATGTTGTATCAAATAAAAAATATATATATCATCGACCTCATGAAGTCGGCAGCCACCCATATGTGCGACCTCTTCACAGGCGGATTCGGGGCATCAATGCCACGGTGCCACACTTCAACACCAGTGATCTGGCTGTGGGGTGGTCAACACCTATGCGCCTGCCCGGTCACAGGTGCGAGAACTTCATGTGGATCTAGCTCATGTGATTTACAGTTCTGGGGTACCATCTTGGCCAGTTAACTCTGCACATCAGTTGTTTGTTAAATTGTTAATCATGCTTTGTTATAGTTATGAGTTTTCCCAATTCGATGCCTCAAATTGTACTCTTGTCGCATGAGAATGGCTTTGGTAGGTACCCTAATATTTTTGGATGCCTCAAACTGTACTCTTGTCTGTAATGCTACTAGGCCAGACGTCCCCTTAAGGCACTGGATTTTGTTGAAATGTTACGCTGTTGTTAGTTTTTTCTTTTGACAAGTTGTGCTGTTAGTTGTGTTTTGTATGTAATGCTTCATTAGTTTTTGTTTGTTTCTATATATAAAATGACTGAATAGGAATAAACTCGTGAACGCTTTTAGTTTGTGGCTGATATAGTTTCTGACATTCTTGTGCATTCTGGAATATATGGCGAGATGTACAATTTCTCTGTTGCACTTATGTTTCTACTTCATCCACTCATTCGGGAAACCTGCAGACGATGAATGAGGACCAGCTCAAAAAGTCTAATGAGAAAGCTGTTTCCATTGCTACTCGTTCACTAATCACTTTGTTCAGAGAGGTCAGGTCTTTCCTTGCAATAATTTCTAATGTTTTTCAACATGTTGGAATTCCTTATCGCTAAACCTCTGTTAATTGAAGTTCAGATCTGCGCTTCATTGTTAGTGAAAGGTCATGGCCGTTGATCCAGTGCAAAAGCTCGGCCCAAAGCATTTGGAGAATTCACTGTTGCTAGCAATGTGCAAGGCGCTGAGTTGCTAGATGAAAATATTTCATCGGAAGGGGAAGACTTGGACGATGACGACTCTGATGCTTTTGTTGGTTCCGATGATGAGACAGATTTGCCATCTGCCCCTCTTGGAACAGAGGAAAATATGGAGAGTTTATCTGATGCAAACAAACATGATGCTAATAATGAAGATGTCAAAGAGGAAGATGAAGCATCTGAAGAAGATGGTACAGGTCAAAACTGATGATGAACTAGACAATGACTCTGACGCTGATACTGATATATCCGGTAAAGATGAAGAAGAACTGAAAGAAAAGCATGAATGGTTCATAGGATGAAGGTTCAGATCAGGATGAAGACAGCAATGAGAAACATAAGTCAAAAGGAAGCAGCTCTAAGGTGAATATGAGAAATTTAAGTGGTTATATTGGAGAGCTAAATGCTGCTGATGCAACCTTGGAGCTCTGAAGCGGTTAGCAGGTGCCAAGAAGGCTGAAGTTCTTATGAAGCCTTTTTTTTATGGCGGATATCTTTACAATATCTTTACAATCGTGATGTTGTGGCCGGTGCTGCTGCGTAGGAGAACCAGGGATGGGAGACGTGAGGCAGAGAACTGGCGCGGCAGCGAGGGCAGCGACGCCGTGCTCGGCGTCGCCCACGAACAGGGGAGCGGGAGAGATTGATCTCAATCTCCAGCTAATCTTCTCATTAACCAACGTTTAGGCTTTATAGCCTGAAGCCTAACAACTAGAGACTACGTCTAACAAATTGAGCTAACAAATTGACTAACTAAAGATCCTAAAGACTAGGAACGGCGCTGACGTGGGCGCGGTAACCACGCACATCCCACGCGTCTACGCGCTACTCCTAGCCACTGCTCTGCTTCCTCTGTAGGTAAACGTTGCCGTCCATAATTCTGAGCTATCATTAATTCTGAGCTATATCTTTACAACCGTGACGAACCGTCTCAAAATTCTGAGCTATATTAATTCTGAGCTATACTCATTCTGCTCGACGGACTTGGATGACGAAGCAATTCCTTGCCTTCTGTTCGACGGACTTGGCGTTGCTGATGCGCTGAACATTCTTGACTTATAATTTTGAGACGGTTCATTTTTTTTTCGAAAACGTGCACTGCACGTACTTCATTAAAAGGCAATAGAGTTTTTTTTTGTTACACAAGGGAAGACATGCTTGGTGAGCTGCCATGGCACGACGTCCTGAACACACGAACACTGGTCGCCGGCTCAAACGGCGCCGCTAGGAGTTGTAATTGCTAAGCTAATAAATGCGCGACTAGAAAGCAGCGAGCACGGCGTCTACTCCAGCTCTCTGAGCACCGACGCAAGGCAGCCATAGCCGGCCTCCACCAGTTCAGCGAGAAGGTCCTTAACAGCCCTGAATACCTGTGTCATAGACCTCGCCGTCCCTCTGAAAATCCTCGCGTTCCGGTCGTTCCAGATCACCCAGGAGGTAAGGAGCACCATGGAGTCAAAGGCGCGTCGGTGTTGCGAAGCGATTTGGCCTCTCGTCTGCAGCCACTAATCGGTGATCGTGGACGTATGCACCGGCGCGAGCTGCTGCAGCCCAACATGGTTAAGCAGCCATGACCAGACCTCACGGGAGACAGTTCGTCAAAAGGACCTAACAAATTTCGTGTTGCAATCTAAACGAAACACCATGCTCGGATATACTAATTTCGGACAACTGCAAGAGCATGCGGCGACGCAATCCAAACGCGTTGTACGCACGAGCTATTACCACTACTTTTTCTGTCCCAAAAAATATATATAAATATCGTTTTCCGAGAAGTCAAATATTCTTAATTTTAAAAAATATGTATAAACAATATTAATGTTTATGACATGTAATAAGTATTATTAAATTAATTATTAAATATTTTTTAAATAAATCTAATTGGAGATCTAAATGAAAATTTCTTTTGATTCGCTGCGTCCCATCTGTCCTGTCCATGGATGGGATGTGAATTTCGTGTGATTGGCGGCCGGGAATCAGACCTGCAGGTATGCAGAAGCAACTGTCGAGCTTTTCATTTACTGGTTCTGCAGCGGGAGCCTTGCAGATCGGGAGAAAGGCGGAAAGCTTAGGCCTGGGCCTTGTTTAGTTCTCAAAAAATTTTACAAAATTTTTCAGATTTTCTGTCACATCATATCTTTAGACACATACATGAAGTATTAAATATAAATAAAAAATAAAACTAATTACACAGTTTAGACGAAATGGACGAGACGAATCTTTTAAGCCTAATTAGATCATGATTGGACACTAATTATTAAATAACAACGAAATTTGCTATAGTGTCATTTTGCAAAAAATTTTGCAACTAAACAAGCCCCTGGTTTAGTTCCCCAAGTTGAGGTGTGCCAAATTACTATTTGGCACTGTAGCAATTTGTTTTTATTTGGTAATAATTGTCCAAACATTGATTAATTAGACTCAAAATGTTTGTCTCGCAAAGTACAACAAAACTGTGCAATTAGTTTTTTATTGTTAGAATTTATATGGATATTCCCCTAAATTCATATGAAGAAATTCTAATAAATCTCAAAGGCCCAATACATGTGTTCCCTAATGGGCTTTAATGTTTAAGTTCAAGAATAGAGGTGGGAGGTACAACATCAATTAGTACCATATTGCTAGTTGATGTAGAGGTAGGGGGTTTTCCTCCATATATATATATATATATATATATATATATATATATATATATATATATATATATATATATATATATATATATATATGTACCTATCCTCCTGGGAAAAGACACACCAAAAACTACAATTGGGAGTTTCAGTTAGAATATCCCTAAGGTAGTAAATTAGTATTTTCCTCTTCTTGCTACCGCGCTGCCGCCGTAGTTTCTCCATCCCGATCGTCTGCGTGCACCGGCGTTTGGGAGAGCAGGTCTCCGGAACCATCGTCTTTGCGATCCTGCACCGGGAGAAAGCGAATAAGGTTTTTGGGAAGCGCTCTTCGCGCGACTGCTCCTAAATTCTCCACGACGGTTCGTCTTCTGAAGGCTGCATCGACGCGCTATCTACATCTTCATCACCATCTACTACATCTACAGTCGTCAGATTTTATTCTCGTGATCTAATCTTGTCTTTCATAATGTTTTCATCTATGCTATGCTTACAATCATAATCATGTTTATGATTATACTATGCATTATGCTGATCTGTCATGCTAGTATTCTATGCATGCTTAATCTAATTCATCAATATGTCATGACTTATATTCTAGTTTTAATCTGGAAATTAATCTAGAAATTGCCTAATTCTTTAACAATCCAAAAACCTTATTTAAGGTCGTTTCTAGAATTATCTATGGCTAGTTTTGTTGACGCGCTGAGGCCGGAAAAATTTTCTGGTACGCATATTAAGAGGTGGTCTGTTAAGGTCACAGATTGGCTTACTGCCATGAAAGTTTTCTGGGTCAAAGATGGCATGCCTGAGGGAAACATCTCTGATGAAGATTAGAGAAAATTCCAGGAAGCTAATGATATCTTTGTGGGAGCTGTGCGTAATGTGCTTTCAGATTATCTATTTGATTCTATGATGCACTTAAGAGACGTAAAGGCTCTATGGGATCATCTGAATGCTACTTATGGTGCTTCAGATGCAGACAAAGAACTGTATACCATGGAGAGCTTTAATGACTACAAGATGGTTACTAACAAATCAGTAGTCGAGCAAGCTCATGAGATTCAGTGCCTAGCTAAGGAACTTGAACTCCTTAAATGTGTCTTACCCGATGAGTTTGTGGCTGGGAGCATTATTGCTAAATTGCCTTCTTCATAGAGGAATTTCGCCACAAGTCTCAAACACAAGAGACTGAAAATATCAGTTGAAAACCTGATAGCATCTCTTGATGTCGAGGAAAAAGCTTGGGTTAAAGATAACATTGAGAAGGGAAACGAGGAAAAATCTAGCGCCTATTTTGTCCAGAGAAACTATGGCAAGAACAAGAGAAAGTCTAAGCAACCTGTTTTCAATGCCAAACAAAATACTGCCTTCAAGAAGAAGAAGAAAGACAAAGTAGAGCTACCTTGCTTCGCATGTGGAGAGCTTGGTCATTTTTCTAAAGATTGTCCAGAGCGAGTGGACAAGAAAGAGAAAAAGAAGATCAGCCTCGTGACTGCAAGCACTACTGATGAAGGATATGGTAATTTTACTGTACTATCAGTGTTTCAATCTCCAAGTTGGTGGATTGATACAGGTGATAATATTCACGTGTGTGCTGATATCTCTTTGTTTTCTTCTTATCAAGGGCTGCAAGGTTCCTCCGTCCTGATGGGGAATGGGTCACATGCTTCTGTTCGTAGTGTTGGCACGTTAGATCTGAAGTTTACTTCGGGAAAGATCGTGCAGCTGAAGAACGTACAACATGTCCCTACTATTCGCAAGAACCTTGTTAGTGTCTCCCTTCTATTGAGAGATGGGTTTAAGGTAGTGTTAGAGTCTAATAAAGTAGTCATGTCTAAGCATGAACAATTTATTGGTAAAGGCTATGATTACAGAGGCTTGTTCTGCCTATCTTTGGCAGATTTTTGTAATAAGTCAGTGAATCATATTTGTGGCACGATTAATGATAATTCGAGTGTTTAGCATTCTCGCTTATGTCATGTTAACTTTGGATTGATGTCACATTTTTCTAGCCTGAATTTAATTCTAGATCTCACTATTGCCAAAGGTTCTAAGTGCCATAGTTGTGTGCAATCTAAGCAACCTCGAAAGCCTCATAGGGCAGCGGAGGAGAGAAACTTGGCACCTCTAGAACTCATACATTCTGATCTTTGCGAGATGAATGGTGTGTTGACAAAAAGGTGAAAAGAGATATTTCATGACTTTAATTGATGATACAACTAGATTTTGCTATGTTTACTTGCTTAAAACTAAAGATGAATCGCTAGACTACTTTAAAATCTATAAGGCTGAAGTTAAAAATCAACTAGAGAGAAAAATTAAACATCTAAGGTCATATCGTGGTGGTGAATATTTTCCTATATTATTTGATGAGTTCTGTGCGGAACATGGTATTATTCATGAGAGGACAACTCCCTATTCGCCCGAATCAAACGGGATTGCCGAGAGGAAAAACTGCACGCTGACTGACTTGGTGAACGCCATGTTAGACACTGCTGGTCTATCTAAGGCATGGTGGGGGAAGCTCTATTGACTGCGAGTCATGTCCTGAATAGAATTCCAAACAGAAATAAAGAGATAACTCCATATGAGAATTGGATTGAAAGGAAACCATCACTTTCATACTTGCGCACGTGGGGATATTTGGCGAAAGTCAATGTTCCAATTTCTAAGAAGCGTAAGCTTGGACCGAAGACTGTGGATTGTGTCTTTCTAGGATATGCTCACCATAGCATTGCCTATAGATTTTTAGTAGTAAAATCTGAAGTTCTTGATATGCATATGGATACAATTTTTGAATCTCGTGATGCTATATTTTTTGAAAATATATTCCCTATGAAAGATATGTGTAGCAATGCTAGATTTTTCTCTGAGATAGCTCCTGATTTTACGGTACCTGTTGAGTCTTCTATTGAGTCATTTGAGCAACCACCTGAAGAAGTCCTTGAGGAGAATGACAATGAAGTTCCTGCGAGGAACAAGAGACGAAGGATTGCAAAATCCTTTGGTAATGATTTCATTGTGTATCTTGTGGATGATATTCCTACTTCTATTACAGAGGCATACGCATATCCAGATGCAGATGATTGGAAAGAAGTTGTTCGTAGTGAGATGGACTCAATTCTTTCTAATAGAACTTGGAAGTTATCTGAGCTACCTTTTGGTTGTAAACCAATTGGATGTAAGTGGGTGTTCAAGAAGAAACTTAAGCCTAATGGTACTATTGACAAGTACAAGGCTCGGCTTGTGGCTAAGAGTTATACCCAGAAGGAAGGTGAGGATTTCTTTGATACTTATTCACCTGTTGCTAGAATGACCACTATTCGAGTGCTACTTTCTCTGGCTGCCTCGTATGGTCTTCTCGTTCATCAAATGGACGTGAAGACAACTTTCCTTAATGGAGAGTTGGATGAGGAGATTTATATGGATCAGCCAGATGGATTTGTAGTAAAAGGTGAAGAGCAGAAGGTGTGTAAATTACTGAAGTCTTTGTATGGCTTGAAACAAGCACCTAAACAATGGCATGTGAAGTTTGACACTACTTTAACTGGTGCGGGCTTTGCTGTTAATGAAGCTGATAGGTGTGTGTATTATCGACATAGTGGGGGCCAATCTTTTATATTATGTTTATATGTTGATATTCTAATCTTTGGAACAAACATTGATATTATTAATGAGGTCAAGTCTTTTTTGTCAAAGAGTTTTGACATGAAAGATCTAGGAGAAGCTGATGTAATTCTAAACATTAAGCTGATTAAGGAAGATAGTGAGATTACCTTGTCACAATCTCACTATGTTGAGAAGGTCTTGAGCCGTTTTGGCTTTATGGATAGCAAGCCTACTCCAACACCTTATGATCCTAGTGTGACATTGAGAAAGAATAAGAAGATTGCTAGAGATCAATTAAGATATTCTCAGATAATTGGTTCACTCATGTATCTAGCTAGCACAATCAGACCAGATATCTCTTTTGCTGTGAGCAAGTTGAGTAGGTACATGTCCAACCCGGGTGATGATCATTGGCATGCACTTAAAAGGGTCTTGCGTTATCTCAAAGGTACAATGAGTTTTGAGATACACTATTCTGGGCACCCAGCTGTGCTGGAGGGATATAGTGATACGAACTGGATTTCTGATATTGATCAAATCTATGCCACTAGTGGGTATGTATTTACTCTTGGAGGTGGCGTAGTGTCATGGAGGTCTAGTAAACAGACTATTTTGACTAAATCTACCATGGAAGCAGAACTTACTGCTTTGGATGCAGCTTCTGCAGAGGCAGAGTTGCTGCGTGAACTCTTGTCTGACTTACCGGTGGTTGAGAAACCAATACCGGCTATCCTTGTGAACTGTGATAACCAAACAGTGATCACTAAAGTGAATAGTGCTAAGGATAATACGAAGTCAACAAGACACGTTAAAAGACGTTTGAAGTCTGTCAGGAAGTTGAGAAACTCCAGAGTAATCACTGTGGCTTATATGCAAACAGACAAGAACATAGCAGATCCTTTTACCAAAGGACTATCACGAAATGTGATAGAAATAGCATCAAGGGAGATGGGTTTGAGACCCATATGAGTTTACAGTAGTAGTAACCCAACCTTTTTGATCGGAGATCCCGTGACTTAGGATCTGGGAAGAACAAACTATTGGTGAACTGAGGAGAGTATAATTATAATCCTCTCTATGTGAAGATGCAATACTCTCAAAGCGTTGAGGCACTGTATGGTAGGTTGGCTAATGCCTTAACATGTTCTATTGGCTTTAACAAGCGAAGATGCTGTCCTACAGAGCATTCTTGAAAGAACATACCTATATGAGTCTGACTGTAAAACGTCGCAGTCTATGAGATTTGGGTGATCTCTAGTAAGCTCATGAAGAGACCAAGGAGTATGACGTATATGCTCCACCCACGGGGAAGGCTACTGGCAGCCAGGTACTAGTTTGACTTTGAGTGAAACTCGTTTGCACAAAACTTGCAATTCAAGGCGTAGTCCATTGTTCAAGTTGTGAATGAGTGTAACTTGAAGCTCTAGGCAGATGTTCAACTTAACAGTCTCTGCTGAAACACTAGTATATAAACAGTAGTGAGAGAGAAGGAAAATGTCTATACTGGGCAATTGAGATCTGGTGGGGGATTGTTAGAATTTATATGGATATTCTCCTAAATTCATATGAAGAAATTCTAATAAATCTCAAAGGCCCAATACATGTGTTCCTTAATGGGCTTTAATGTTTAAGTCCAAGAATAGAGGTGGGAGGTACAACATCAATTAGTACCATATTGCTAGTTGATGTAGAGGTAGGGGGTTTTCCTCCATATATATATATATATATATATATATATATATATATATATATATATATGTACCTATCCTCCTGGGAAAAGACACACCAAAAACTACAATTGGGAGTTTCAGTTAGAATATCCCTAAGGTAGTAAATTAGTATTTTCCTCTTCTTGCTACCGCGCTGCCGCCGTAGTTTCTCCATCCCGATCGTCTGCGTGCACCGGCGTTTGGGAGAGCAGGTCTCCGGAACCATCGTCTTTGCGATCCTGCACCGGGAGAAAGCGAATAAGGTTTTTGGGAAGCGCTCTTCACGCGACTGCTCCTAAATTCTCCACGACGGTTCGTCTTCTGAAGGTTGCATCGACGCGCTATCTATATCTTCATCACCATCTACTACATCTACAGTCGTCAGGTTTTATTCTCGTGATCTAATCTTGTCTTTCATAATGTTTCATCTATGCTATGCTTACAATCATAATCATGTTTATGATTATACTATGCATTATGCTGATCTGTCATGCTAGTATTCTATGCATGCTTAATCTAATTCATCAATATGTCATGACTTATATTCTAGTTTTAATCTGGAAATTAATCTAGAAATTGCCTAATTCTTTAACATTTATTTCATCTACATTTAGTACTCCACGCATGTACCGATATTTTGATGTGACGGGGAATCTTCTTTTTGCATAGTGGAATTTGAGGGTGAATTTAGGGAACTAAGGCTATTCGCACTCATGATCCTCTATTTTCATCCTCTATATATCCTGGTCATCAAGATTCTCTCCTCTATACTCATTTCTTCCGCACCCATCCATCCTCTATATCATCCTCTATCCACTGTGGGGCCCATTTATCACTTTATCTAAATATATCCATGTGAGATCTAGTTTTGAAGAATTTATTGAAACAAATTTAATGGTGCAATCAAAATTTAATTTAGATTTTTGGTTTGTGAGTTATAACATTTTTTAAGGATTAAAATGGTGGGGCCCGCTACTTTTTCTCTCCCTCTGTATAGCGGACGATCGCAGGTGCGCTGTATTTAGCGGATGCTGTTCTTTAGCTGTATTTAGCGGCTCATTTGGTCCTGGAAAAAGCGGTAGGGGATGTTTTACCGATGCGGTGCGGATAGTCTAAACAAGGCGCTGCTGACCAAGACCAATGCCGTGCTTTTGGGCATCTGCAGTGCGAGAAGAAAAGTGACTCATCTGAATACGACTCCTGCTGTCGCCTGTCGCTGCTCCGTGTACAGGAGGCTGCTTCCCTTTTTGCATGGTAGTCGACTCTCGTTTTTCTGACATCTCGTTGCCTCTCTCCTCAATGTCTCTCTCTCTCTCTCCCTTCCCCTCTATATAAACACGGCCATTTTTATAGGGAAAGCTCCAATCGATCCTCTTCCTCTCCTGCTTGTCTCCCTACTACTGCTCGTCACCAAGCATTGCCGATTCCATGACGATGATGCGGATCGTCCTCTTCCTCTTCCTCTCCCTCGCCTGCTTGTCTCTTGATGCGTCGTGTTCACATCCTCCTCCTGCTGCGTGTGCAGGTAATTAACATAACATGCATCATCCAGTCCGATCCGCCGTTTGCTTTCTTATCGCGCGTGTACTGCTACTGCTGAAGCTGAACAATCTTTGTATGTGCTTTAATTAATTTGTTGTAGGAGTAGGAACGACGACGCCCTTCTGTGGGTCTTGCTGCTGCAGTGCTGAAGACGATCTGAAGCTGCGGGAGGCATTCCTCGCCGAGGTGAAAGCCCACGGTTACGAGGACGCTGCCTGCAGATCCCAGCTGAAGGCCTACGTCTGTGCGGTAAGTCCGTCATGGTTCCACCACCTCTCCTTCTGTCGGGTACCCGTGCCCGGGTGGCGGGTGTGCTCCTTTCTGTCTTGCACTCTTGCTGCTGCGCGTCGCCCCTGGGGACTGGCGGGTACAGTTACCCAGGTGTTTTTTTTAATCCAAATAGGGGAGGGTACAGTACAGGTAGTGGATTATCCGTGGACCATGGATAATCTTTACTCCCTCTGCCCCAATTTATTCGTCATTTTCAGTTTTCGTACCACAAGTTTGATTCGATTTGTAGAAAATATGTGCAATATTTGTATCTCTAAATAAATTTATTAAAAAAATAGATTCAAAGATCTTTCCAATAATACTAATTATGTATCATAAATATTAATATTTATTAATATATATTTTGTCAAAGTTGTTTTTCTAGAAACGAAAGCAACAGATTTTTTGCAACGGAGGGTGTACCTCAAATTAGACAAGCAGCATGTGGACTGTGGTAGCGCGCCAGCATCTCGTTATTCGTGCAGTGGCTGCCGCCGCTGGTGGGCCGCAGGCGGTAGCGTACGACCGGTTCGGCGGAGGTATTGGGCCGGTGGCGTGCGGATTCTGATAATCAAGGCAGCGCTCAGGCCTAGGGCCATGGCCCATGTAGCCCAGGGATACCTATGTATTTTGTTGGCCCAACAGCCCAGCAATCATTCCACTTGCTCATAATACACTCTGCTTTTCGTCTCTGCAGCTGTGCGTGTCTGCCGCCGCTCCATCCGACGACGACCCGCCCTCCGCGCTTCCTCTCCGTTGCGCCGCCGACACCAACACCAAAGAAGCCCCCACATCTACTAAGAGCCTTCTCAAGTGGATCTTTGGTGTGATAGGAAGCCTAGGGATTCTTGGTGGTGGCTACGGGGCGTACAGGTACAGGACATGCAGTTGCTTCAACTTCAACAGGACGAATGACATCACGGTCAACGCCACCAACGTGAGCATCTACAACGGCGAAAATGAAATCCAGCTCACCGTTATGAGTACAGAAGGATAGATCCCCAAAGGAGGTTTCTTTTTGTTTTTTCTTTATTAGACGTTATCTTCTTTTCAGTAGATGTGGTTGTGTTGGTGATAAGTACACGTTGTTTGCTGTTGGCAGATCGAGTTGTTCAAACTATTGTAGTCGGTGTTGTTTTATTTTGTAACCTCCTTTGTGGATCGTTGTTTGTCCAATTTGAGTCCTTTTCTTTATTATTAATATCTCTATCTACAACTTCAAAGATCCATAAGTCATCGTCCCCATCGGGAAAAAAAAAGAAAATCAACCACACGCTAATCGCCGCCCCCTCGCTAATCCCCCGCTCGCCTCGCTCTGGAAAACCGCCACGTGCGCACGTCGCCCAGCTCCCAGCTCTTCTCGCTCCAAGGAACTGCCGCCCCTGCGCCCTCGCCCTCGCCGTCGCCGGCTGCTCGTCGCCCTGCCTCAGCGCGCGTTTGACCGTGCCCTGCTCTCTGTGCCGCGCAACCGCCGCCGCGCTCGCAAGCCGCAGCTCCCCCACGCCGCCCAGCTCCGCAGCTCCCCGCGCCGTCGCCCTCGCCGATGCGCGCGCCGGCCCGACGTCTCCGCCGTCGTCGCGCTGCCTACGCCGTCTGCGTCGTGCTTGTCCCTCTCCGCTCTTCCACTTGCCCCGCCGGATCTCCTGCCGTTCCTCCTCTCACTGCCAAGGACCCAGGCTGCCTGCCCGGCCGAGCCCACAAGATACGACGACTGTAAGCGCAGCGACACTGCTTCGATTTCTGAACTGCTCTGCCGGCAAGCGCGAGGTGAGACATGGCTATGTTCTTGCATTTGTTCATCGTTCTATCTTGCCCCATAAAATGTTTGGTCTGGAACTAAAAAACAACTATGTAGATTCATACCATTTTGGGACCTGCATTGCAAGTGAATTCAGAAAGCTAAACAAGGACACAGACTTGCATTCTCACATGTAGTACAGCCTGCATATCTCACATTTAGTCTTTAATTAGCTTGAAAATATATTCAGCTAATTAGAACCTATGTCTCCAGCGGTCCAGCCTAAGTATCGGTTATGGCACATGCATTGATTTTTATTAGTGATCACAGAGCAGTATTGTTTTTGAGTTAAAAAAGATAATGTTATTTTTTAGTGAAGAAACAAAGAACAATTTATACTGAATCAATGGATGGAGATTTGTGTGTGTTGCTTTCAGGCCTACCAGCAAGTTATCTAACGTTATTTTAATTTGTACTAGTCAACATGCACGTGCGGCACGCACGTGCGTAGAAGATATGTTGTTAATTTTTCATTTTTTAGTTTAAATTATTATTATTTTATTATCCTTTTATTTTTTTATTTTTTTAATCTAACATTGCTTTCGTTTCGCTTGCGACGGACCTGGGCGAGAGGGAACATGTCAAGTATCCGTCTGGGATCATGTTTTCTTAGGTCTATTCTGGATGTACAATTCTATTTCGGTAGTCATTTTCCATTTCAGTTGGAAAATGCTGATGATCAGAAACCTCCTTGTAATATCTATACAATGCATCAATTTCTCGCTGCCAATCAGCAGATGCAGATTCCGTGTCCACCTCCACCACACCCAATTCAGCATAAGCTTTATTATTTCTACACAAATTTATTATTTTTTGACAACATAAGGAAACTAAAGCACATAAATCATTATAATAAATGAAGAAATTTTGGTTAGAATTACATGTGCAAACATATTTTTCACAGGCAGAGGATAAAGTTATGAATGTAACAAAATTAATTTCACATTATTTGGATCTATAATTATTTTCCTCCTGATTTCCACAAATTTCTGGATGGATTAGTACAGATGCGTAAGTTCTATTAGCTTGTGCTGTTCATCTTTTGGCCGTAACAGCAAACACAGAGAGAATGAAAGGAAATCGGGCGGCGAGCATGCACCGGTGGCTGCGTCCCTGTTTGCCAACGCAAGCGACGTCGTCCAAGCGTGGCCGCTGGGGCCGCGTCACCGGGAGAGAGCGACGATGGGCTGCCGTCAGCGCCGCCCCGTCACGTGAAGGTACTGGCGTTCCCCAAGGGTGTCCGGCTGGCTGTTGTGGTGCCCGCTGAGGCTGTATCGCCTGGAGAGAGCGACGACAGGCTGCCGTCGAATGACTGCGAGGGGCAGTGGCCGGCCACCGGCCGGGTGGGCCAGCGACGGGCGGAGTCGACGAAACCAATACATGAATGAAACGGGGAGCATCGGAGACGAAAAGAGAGAAAAAAGAAATAGATGGAACTCATTCTGGCTGGTGCAACACCGCACGTGGTGTGTTGAGCAGCGCATCCGCCGGTCTTCCGTTGCCGAGTGACTGCAGGCGTTCAGCGTCCCCCAGCGTGCGACGGAGAGGAGACGGGAGGACGATTGGCGGCGCTGCGAAAGAGAGACAAATAGGTAAAGGGAGGCGTGGATGCAGATTGGCAAGAGGACGCCGTCCCGTGGGTACATGTGGGCGGGTAAAGGATTTGACGGTGAAAAAAACCGAGGGAAAAGAGATGCGGCTACATAAACACGCATAAACATTAAAAAGTTTTCCGTCCGGACCCATTTATCAAATTATGATGGGGATTAGATGCGTTGGATCTGTGATCTAAGGGACATAAGTTTAGGGGGGTATAAAACATTAGGGTGATAAACTATTTTCAATTCTTTCGCTCTATATAAACTATTTTCAATTCTTTCGCTCTTTTATAGTATAGATATATGTTAGTTATCTAACCTTATTTTAATTTGTACATGTTAGTGCTGAATTAAGTTCATGCTATATAGTAAGGTCATCCTGCTGCCTCTTGTACAGTTAGGTATCCTGAGATTATGCAAATGGTTTCAGTTCTGTAGTTCTTAAATTAGTTACACATGGTCGAAGAAGGCAAAACATGTACCAATCGTACAGTGTGGTCGTGGATGATCATAGTCATAACTGTTGTTCAGTAAAGATCCTACGGAAAAAACATTTGTTCCAGTGCAGCTTGTTCAAGACTTTTGGTACATGTTTTTTTTTTCATACAACTTACTTAATACCACTGGGGACCTCCTGATTTTATAGCAGTTCTGCTAATTATTTGTTACCATTGGATGGTCTCCATTTTCTTTTCATACCATGCTGCATTCTAATTCTCATTTCAGAAGGCATAGTTCGCATGCCTGGGATCTGAAAACAGTCAGAAAACTTTAATCCCACAAGTGCATTTCTCTAACCTGCACTGCTTTTGTTGATTCAAATGCTTTCTAATTTGCTGTAGCCTATCACTGCTATCTTTCGGTCAGCTTAAGCAATCGAATGTAAGCTATTGCTACTAATAGCTACATTGCTCTGCATTTTCCAGAAAAAGGGATAGATTATCTTCAAATGATATAGTTATGGAAGCTGAAATTACCCACCGGTTCAGGCAATCGACAGTTTTTACAGTTTTAATCCAAAAGATTAAACATTAAGCCATGTCTCCGAGGAAAAAATTGCTAGGCTTACTTCTGGAAGGAAAAGTAAAAAAAGAAAGCGATTATAAATCTCGTTGGCAACACAGGGGCATAGACCTATAGTTACTAATCCTGTAATTCCATTCTAATGAACATGCGGATAAGGACATAGATTCTCATTGTTAATATGAGTTTATATGTTTACCATGATGCATCAAGAGATTGTGGCCCCTTCTTGTATGCTTTGCAGAGCATGTTTTCATCTAAAATTTTGCACACGCCATCATTGCTAATTTTGTGGTTGTTTTTACAAATTAGTTTGTGTCTGTCAGACATTATTGCCAATTTTTTATTGGTGCTGCTGCTGATACAGTTTCTGACATTCTTGTGCATTCTGGAATATCTGACGAGATGCACAGTTTCTGAGTTGCGCTCATGTTGCTGCTTCATCCACTCATCCGGGAAACCTGCAGATGATGAATAGAATTAGGATCTACTCAAAAAGTCTCATGAGAAAGCTGTTTCCATTGCTGCTCGTTCACTAGTCACTTTGTTCAGAGAGGTCAGGTCTTTCCTAGCAAATTTTCCAATGTTTTTCAACATGTTGAAATTCCTTATCGCTAAACCTCTGTTAATTGAAGTTCCGATCTGCGCTTCATTGTTAGTGAAAGATCATGGCCGTCCTGCTGATCCAGTGCGAAAGCTCGGCCCAAAGCATTTGGAGAATTCACTGTTGGTAGCAATGTGCAAGGCGCTGAGTTGCTAGATGAAAATATTTCATCGGAAGGGGAAGACTTGGACGATGACGACTCTGATGCTTTTGTTGGTTCCGATGATGAGACAGATTTGCCATCTGCCCCTCGTGGAACAGAGGAAAATATGGAGAGTTTATCTGATGCTAATAATGAAGATGTAAAAGAGGAAGATGAAGCATGTGAAGAAGATGGTACAGGTCAAAACTGATGATGAACTAGACAATGACTCTGACGCTTTTTTTTTTCTAGATCGGGTGATTAACCCTTTTTTCATTAAGAGGAAAGGCCAAAAGAAAGGCCGAAAAAGGTTCTCAAACTTACACAACATCGACAAAATCCGGCTGTTCCACGCCCGCTGGCAAGACGCTAGCGTGCAGGACCAGACAGAAATGTCGACAAGCAAGCTAGAGCAAGAGTCTAGCTGCTACAACTACAAATCAAATATAAAGGACTATACGTCAGTAAAATTTGCGACATAAGGTAGAGCATTTGGACCGCTTGGCCTACTCGACGTCCGTCACCAGCCGACAACGCCTGAGCCTCCCAGGGAAGAGCACCCGCATGGCTCCCCGCGTGATACTGATATATCCGGTAAAGATGAAGAAGAACTGAAAGAAAAGCATGAATGGTTCATCGGATGAAGGTTCAGATCAGGATGAAGACAGCAATGAGAAACATAAGTCAAAAGGAAGCAGCTCTAAGGTGAATATGAGAAATTTAAGTGGTTATATTGGAGAGCTAAATGCTGCTGATGCAACCTTGGAGCTCTGAAGCGGTTAGCAGGTGCCAAGAAGGCTGAAGTTCTTACGAAGCCTTTTTTTTTTTACGGCGGATAAAGAGAGAGCTATATTAATTCTGAGCAATATATTTACAATCGTGATGTTGTGGCCGGTGCTGCTGCGTAGGAGAATGAGGGATGGGAGACGTGAGGCAGAGAACTGGCGCGGCAGCGAGGGCAGCGACGCCGTGCTTTTGTGTTAGAGCAATTCAAGGTCGGGGGTCAGACCAATTGAGGGTTCGATTGGGGTCGATAGGTTCTTAGAACCGGTTGCTCCACTTTGGGTCAGAACGCCGTGCTTTTCCAACAGGGGGTGGGCCGGTTGCTCGGGTTAGGGGGTGGCTTGGGTCCTCTTCCTCTCTGTCTCGCGTCGTTTCGTGATCTCCGTCGTCTGTCTTCTGATTTCTGCTAGGGGGTGGCCGCGCCCGCTCTGGCATCGCATTTGGCTCTCTGTCTCGCACTCTATATAGGCAGAGTCTTGCCCTTTCCAATCGATCCTCTTCCTCTGCTGCTTGTCTCCCTAGTCCCTACTACTGCTCGTCACCAAGCATCGCCGATTCCATGATGATGCGGATCGTCCTGTTCCTCTCCCTCGCCGCTGCTGCTTCGTGTGCAGGTTATTAACATAACATGCATCATCTATCATCTTTGCATATCAATCCGATCCGTTTGCTTTCTTATCGCGCGTGTACTGCTGCTGCTGCTGACCAATCTTTGTATGGGCTTTAATTAATTTGTTGTAGGAGTAGGAACGACGACGCCCTTCTGTGGGTCTTGCTGCTGCAGTGCTGAAGACGATCTGAAGCTGCGGGAGGCATTCCTCGCCGAGGTGGAAGCCCACGGTTACGAGGACGCTGCCTGCAGATCCCAGCTGAAGGCATACATCTGTGCGGTAAGTCCCTCATGGTACCCGGGTGTGCTCCTTTCTGTCTTGCACTCTTGCTGCTGCGCGTCGCCGCCGGGGACTGGCGGGTACCCGCTTCTTGCTCGCTCAATTGGCCTCGTCCATGAAACGTCAGTATTCCGGCCGGACGGTCATAGCCAGGGCAGGGGCAGGCTCAACTCAAGGCCGCTTGTCAACCTGCAGGCAGCGGCGTGTGTGGGTTTCTTTTTTTTTTTCGCCAAACCATTATTTCCGATATATCCCGCCGATACGAAATAATCTACCTTTTTCTACAGATTTTGTTTAAAATTTGTTTCATTTATTTACTTAAATTCAAATTAAATTTTAGTGGACTGTGGTAGCGCGCCCCAGACAGCATCTCGTTACTCGTGCAGTGGCCGCCGCCGCTGGTGGGCCACAGGCGGTAGCGTACGACCGGTTCGGCGGAGGTGTTGGGCCGGTGGCGTCCAGGCCTAGGGCCATGGCCCAAGTAGCCCAGCGATACCTATGTAATTTGTTGGCCCAGGCGCCCAGCGATACCTATGTAATTTGTTGGCCCAGGCCCAACAGTCCAGCAATAATTCCACTTGGAGTCTCGCCCAAATCCTCTGGATCCAGTTTCAAAAAAAAAAACTAAACTCTGTATCCCCCCTTGCTCATAATACACTCGATCTGCTCTTCGTCTGCGCAGGTGTGCGTGTCTGCCGCCGCTCCGGCCGACAACGACCCGCCCTCCGAGCTTCCTCTCCGTTGCGCCGGCGCCGCGGCCCCGTCGCCGTCCATCTCCACTACCCGTCACGACGACGAGCTAGGCAGTGTTAGTTGATCTCCTCCTGACTCGGTCCAACGACCGAGTCAGGGCCTTGATCGTACCCTGATCGGGGGTATCCAGCCGTTCAATGGGCTGGTGGGCCCCCGTCGCGCAGCTCAATAAAGAGGAGGTGGGGCAGGGGCACACAACGCGAGGTTCGACGCCACAGTAACTGCCCGACTCCTAACCGCGAGACCGATCGAGCGGGAGCTGCCAGCGGCGGGAAGAACCCACCGGATTCCACTGCTCCATCAACACCGTCGTAAGGTCGAGCTCCTCCACTAAACCTCACGGTTTGCACCCCTACCTCTCTCCTCTTTACCTATCTCTGATTTCCATACATGTTCCATGTGGTTTATTCCTAATAGAAGAGTTTATACCCGCTGATCTACACCTAGTCGATCTAGAATATTTAACATTGGTACCGGAGCCTACCTAGTGTGTAGATCTAGATCTCAGGGAAAGAAATAAGAAATCAAAAGAAGTTGATTCGATTCGATCAGATCAAGAAAGATTCACAGAAACCCTAGAAGGGAAAAGCAACCGATTTTGAATCGGCTCAAGAAAATGAATCCTAACCCTAACCCTAACTACCCGATGTTGGATCGGGCGGTGAAAGGAAAGAACAGAAGAAGGAAAAGGGGAGCATCCTACCGGGACCTACCTTGGTTCACTCACCGCCGTCGCCACCACCGGCGTGCAGGAAGAAGCTCCCGCCGCCGCGCGTCAGAGAGGAAGCCGAGCCATGGGCTCGGGATCAAAAAAAAAGAAACGGAGCCGTGGGCTCCGGTGACAGGGCACCACTGCGGGGCCACTCGACGGCACCGCACGCGGCTCCGGCCGCACACGAGCGCCGGCGAAGGGTGCCGCAGCGGCGCCGCCACCGGTTCTCCTCCGTAGCGTGGTGTCGTTGCTTCACCGGCGGCCGCTGTTGCCACGGGTGATAGCGACAAAGGAAGGTGACGCGGAAAAGAATGGAAAGAGGAGGTGAGCGGCGGCGCTTTTCCTCACCGGCACATGGCCACGGAGGCCGCCGCCACTCTGCTGCTGTGGCGGTGAAGAAAGGATTCCGGGGAGGAGAGAATGAACTTAGGGTTGGAGGGGAAGACGGCCGACGCTGGGTTTTTGATCCGACCGAAATTGCCGGTCAGCCATCGGATGTTGGATGGATGGCTCCGCACGGCCGGACCGAGTTTAGGCCCAGGCGGGAGGCCACTTTCCCGGCCCAGGCCCAGGTTACGGCCTGGGCGCGGGGGAGCGCCATTGTGAGCGGCGGGCCGCGGGCGAGCGCGCCCAATCGGTGGCTGGGCCACGCGGGGAGGCAGTGGACTGCGAGCTACTGCTGCTAGGCCGAGCGGTGCGAGCAGGCCGAGCGGCTGCTGGGCCGCTGAGCCGAGCAGGCCGGCCTGGGCTGGCGGGCACGGGCTGCGCGCTGGGCCACGCACTGCTACATGGGCTGCGCGCGCGCTGCTGCTGAGAGTGGGCCGCCAGCGGAAGAGCGATGGGCCTCGGGCCGTGAATAAAAGAAAATCTGAATTTTCGTTTTATTTTTCCCGAAAGTGGCTGCACAAGCTGGGCCGGGCCGACCGTATTGTTGGCAGCGCTGCGAGCCAGGCCTTCGTGCCGAAATGACAAATAGAAGGTTGTCTTAAATTATGTTTTATCCTTTTCAGAAGCATATTTGAATGATATTTTGATGAAATTTGTATAAAGTTTTGATCTCTATACATTTTGCACCAATGCGCATGTTGTTTAGAGAATTGATCAATAAAGAATGCTTCTGAAAAGTAGATAATTATTGTTGATTCACGTTTTCCGCTGCAAAGTTAAAGTTCATTGTCTTCTCATTAGATCCAAACCAATGGGAGGATTTAATTTGAAGAGCAGTTATACTCATTAAGTAAATGATGAAAAGTTAATCCTCCAGTTAAAGTTGGAACCAACAGTAAAACTTTAATTGGAGGAATAATCCGTTTATTGTTAAGATAAATTATAATATTGTTATTTTCTGACCAACGTTGATGATAACAATATTATAAGTTTATTTATGAGTTTAAGTTTAAAAAAAATTATGATATTGTTATTTTCTGACCAACGTTGATGATAACAATATTATAATTCTATGAGTTTTATGTTTAAAGTTTAAATCTCTGATGAATTTTGCATCAAAGTGATCAATTTTCAGAGAATAGATAAGAGACAATAGATGCTCCAGAGCGAGCAAAATGTAATGTATTTTCATGTTTCCGCTGCAATGATGATGACGATCTTCATAATTAAATTCGAACCAACGGGAGAATTTAATTTTGAAGAGGGTTATAAAATAATTGAGTTTTCATATGTTAATTCCATTTCTGCCCAACGGTGATGTGGAATTAATGTAGAGGAATGTTGTTTTATTCTATTTCTGCCCAACGGTGATATAGAATAGAACATAAAGATTTAAAAAGTTTGTGATAGTACCCGTATGACGGGAAAAGTTTGAGAAAATACCCGCATGGCGAGATAAAGTTGGCATAGTACTTATGTTAATCAATCCTGCATGGTAGGAGAAATTTGACATAGTACTTATCCTGCATGGCGGGAGAAAGTTATGATGACTCATGTGCTTTGAGTGTATTCCGCACAGAGAGAAAAGTTTAGGGTAGCTCTTATGCTATCCTAGTATAAGTTTAAGAAGAACAGAAAGTTACATACGCACCTTAAGATAAGAGTGACATGCAAGTGTGACTTGCGAAAGTATTAATGATAAAAGATTCTGTTGAGTTTTTGAAGTGAAATGAGGAAAAAGTACTCCAATACGAATTAAGAAATAATTTCATTTGCATGATGTAATCATGTGGGTGAAGTAAGTAATCAAAAGTTTCCTCATTCACAAGAGTTCTAAATAGTTTTCGAAATTGTGGTAGAAAAGTTCATACCACATTTCGAGGGGGAGAAAGGTGAGATCATTTAAGAAAGACAATTAAGAAAGATACTTCCCCATAATTCAGATAATGCGATGCATACTAAAGTGATCTATAAAAGATGAATGTGATCGTCGGGGAAGTAAGACGGTCATAATAATGATACCCCTATAGTAAAGAAATAGCTAAATTCATGGACTTTTTACAGTTCCAATAGAAAGATAGCATAGTCAGACATTATTCATACTTGACGTGTTCAGAGTTTTAAAGGCGGTGCTAAATGCACCATATGAGTTTTAGCAGATTAAACCCAAAATAAGAAAATTAAAGATGGGACAATCTGGGGGAGCATGGTACAAAGAAACCTGACTCCGCAAGGAGGATGAATAATGTAAACAAGGATCTTGTTACACAGGACCTTATAGAATCAATTGTTTTTTTGGCAACAAAGGTCAAGAAATGGTAGTAGCTAAGGCCCCAGAAAGTCTCAAAGAATAAGAAAATCAGATATTTCTGACGATTATAAAGTCTATATTAGTGAAATTCAAATAGAGGGTAATCCCACCTAATTTGAAGAAGCCATGAGAGGTGTTCACTCATCCAAGTGGCAAGAAGCAAAGAAAGATGAAATAAAATCGATAATACCAATAATATTTTGGGATCTAGAATAAATTCCTAAGAAGCCAAGACAGTAGGCTGTGATGGGTCTACAAGACAAAATGTGACTCCAAAGGAAATATGTAAAGATGTGGAGTACGACTTGAATCAAAGGTTTTTGCGCGAAGCGAGTAAATAGATTACAATGAGTGCTAGTGGCACATCATGATCTGATTTACATCAGATGAAAGTAAAGACAACATTTCCCAATGGGATTTGTATGAAATAATTACGTGGCACAACCCAGAGGTTTTGTCATGAAAAGAAAGAATGTAAGGGATGCCACCTGTAGAAATCTCTTAGGGAATGGAGCAAATCTATAGACAGTGGTATTTAAAGTTGAAGAGTCAATTAGAAATTTTGGGTTAAAGAGAATGAGACGACAATTGCGTTTGTACAAAGTTATAGAAAGGGAAATTCATTTCCTAATCCTGTGTGGATGACACCCTAATTGTTAGTAGTGATGTCAATCTACTGCATGAGAAGAAGTTTTTGACCTCAAGGTTGAATAAGAAAATTCTCGGTGAAATGTATCTCGTTAAAAGAATTGAAATTCACCGAGATAGAAGAAAAGGGGTATTATGACTATCGCATAGACATGCTAAGAAAAGTTTCTAAAGAAATAAAGTACCTATGCGGGTAAACCTACGCCTGTTTTCATGGTCAGGGTAATAGTTTTGAGAACTTTAATGTTCCAAAAGCAATGTAAGATTGTTATAGATGGACGTCCTATATGCTTTAGCTGTTGAAAGCTTAATGAGTACAAAGATAAGACCTTGCCCTGACACAGTTTACGTATCCGGGTTGTTTTGGCAAAAGTCCAGTCCAGATATAGATCACTGGAATGGAGTTAAAAATATCGGCCTCATGCTAAAAGGAAAGAACAAGTACTCTCAAGTAGTTGTGAGTACAAGTGTTATATTTTGGCGAGATGTTTAGTGAAACCCACATAGTAGCTAACACTCGCAGTTGGAGTTTTATTGTGGAAAAGCTCCAAAAGAAACAGTTCTAGTATCATCAGTGATAGAAAGTTATAATATAGCATGATATGAGGCTGAGGGACAGGCAAAATGGTTAAGGAACTTAAACTCGGAATTGATAATGGTTGTCAACAGCAATAACCATTTAAGTAGTTTGCTCCTTTGACAACGAGTCAAGTGTGCTGCCAAACACATTGACATTAAAGTTATACGTTGTAAAGGAGAAAGTCCGGAATCATACTAAAAGTATTGAACGTAAAGGTAACAAGCAAGTGCTTGCGGATCCGCTTACCAAGGCTTACCACCCAGTGTGTTCGGAGAACACACAGTCGACATGGGTTTATGGTATAGCCTATGATTTTCGGACAATAAAGGGCCCGAAAGTTAAAGAATCTGTTCCAGAACATAGACGTGTATTGTAGCTGTTAAATCTATCGGCAATTGACCGTGACGATGAAGCATGCTCTATACACTAATTTGTGATGGAACAAATAAAAGCGAAAGCAATCAAAGTCAAAGTTTAAAGTTAAAATATAAAATGAGATCAAGGGGGAGAATGTTAGTTGATCTCCTCCGGACTCGGTCCAACGACCGAGTCAGGGCCTTGATCGTACCCTGATCGGGGTATCCAGCCGTTCAATAGGCTGGTGGGCCCCCGTCGTGCAGCTCAATAAAGAGGAGGTGAGGCAGGGGCACACAACGCGAGGTTCGACGCCACAGTAACTGCCCGACTCCTAACCGCGAGACCGATCGAGCGGGAGCTGCCAGCGACGGAAAGAACCCATCGGATTCCACTGCTCCATCAACACCGTCGTAAGGTCGAGCTCCTCCACTAAACCTCACGGTTTGCACCCCTACCTCTCTCCTCTTTACCTATCTCTAATTTCCATATATGTTCCATGTGGTTTATTCCTAATAGAAGAGTTTATACCCGCTGATCTACACATAGTCGATCTAGAATATTTAACAGGCAGCACTGACGACGGCGGCAACAGCAGCACACTGTGCGTGCACAAGGCTTCGACGCAGGCGTACGATGGTGTGGTGCCGCTTCATGACGGATCCGGCCGACTTCTCTGTTGGCGAAGGAACGGGCAGATATGGTTGGCTACGGTGGACGTGGTGGACCCCACCGGCGGCTCCGTCCTCCGCGTGGGCGACCTCGGCTCCCGCGTCAGCCAGGACGCCGCCGCGCGCGGCCGGGGCCTCGCTGGGGTCGCTGTCACTTTACATGGCCCAGCATGACTTTTTTTGTCATAGGCAAACTTGACGTGACGAAAATAAGCCACCATGCGTCACTGTACATGGCCCAGCAGCCTTGGAAAATACGAGTAGTCTACATAAAACCGCATTTGCAACCCAACAAAGGAGGGCGCGCGTCGACCCCGTCCGTGTCGCGCGCGCCACTATAAAACCCAAACCCCGCGCTGCCCACCCCACGGCTGCTTCACGGCCATTTCTCGCTCGTCACGCCCTCCCCTTCCCCCTCCCTCTATATAATGATGCGGATCGTCTTCTTCCTCTCCCTCGCCGTTGCTGCTTCGTGTGCAGGTAATTAACATAACATGCACCATCTATCATCTTTGCATATCAATCCGTTTGCTTTCTTATCGCGCGTGTACTACTACTACTGATCTGTA
This sequence comes from Saccharum spontaneum, assembly GCA_022457205.1. Lineage (NCBI taxonomy): Eukaryota > Viridiplantae > Streptophyta > Magnoliopsida > Poales > Poaceae > Saccharum > Saccharum spontaneum. Next base: position 5,839,685 of record CM039591.1, read on the forward strand.
TGAGCTTTAATTAATTTGTTGTAGGAACGACGACGCCCTTCTGTGGGTGTTGCTGCTGCAGTGCTGAAGATGACCTGAAGCTGCGGGAGGCATTCCTCGCCGAGGTGAAAGCCCACGGTTACGAGGACGCTGCCTGCAGATCCCAGCTGAAGGCATACATCTGTGCGGTAACAGAGCATCTCCAACAAATCCCCAATACAACCCCTCATCCCTATAAAACAGAATTATTAGAGGAGATAGATCAATTTTCATATTCCAACAGTGCCTCAATACCTCCCCCAATTTTTGGTGGCCACAAAAAAACACTCATCTCCCCTCAAATAAAGGGGTACTTGCAACCTCCCCCAATCATCTGTTCTTTTGGCACAAACACACCCATTGGTGATTCTGCACTTAAAAACAATGTCATGCCATCTCTCTTTATATCTTATTTATGATATATCTTTGTGTGAGTATGTTTACTTTTTTTTTTCTTATTGTTGAACAAACTGTTATTGCATTTTCGATCTTTGATCTTAAGTATGCGACAAACAAGACATCAACAACTTATTTTGACGTGAAAAATATTCATGGGTCAATTTGCTCCAACATGGTCTAGAATTTGCAATATGAGCTAAAATCACATATTGGAGCTGAGATATTGGGGAACTGCAAAAGCCTCTCCCCCAATAACCCAAAAAGTAAATATTGGGCTACCTCAATACTAAGTTATTAGGAGAGTTTTATTGAGAGACTGGTAGAGATGCTCTGTCCGTCATGATTCCACCACCTCTCCTTCTGTTGGGGACCCGTACCCGGGCGTGCCCCTTTCTGTCTTGCACTCTTGCTGCTGCGCGTCGCCCTGGGGACTGGCGGGTACCGTTACCCGGGTGTTTTTTTTTATCCAAATACAAATGGGTACAGGTAGTGGATTATCCATGGATCATCCTTACCTCAAATTAACCAAACAGCATGTGGACTGTGGTAGCGCGCCAGCATCTCGTTACTCGTGCAGTGGTCGCCGACGCTGGTGGGCCGCAGGCCCGCGTACGACCGGTTCGGCGGAGGTGGTGGGCCGATGGCGTGCAGGCCTAGGGCCATGGCCCAAGTAGCCCAGCGATACCTATGTAATTTGTTGGCCCAACAGTCCAGCAATCATTCCACTTGGAGTCTCGCCCAAATCCTCTGGATACAGTTTTTTTTTTTTTATACTCTGTATCCTCCCCTGCTCATAATACACTCGATCGGCTGTTCGTCTGCGCAGGTGTGCGTGTCTGCCGCCGCTCCGGCCGACGACGACCCGCCCTCCGCGCTTCCTCTCCGTTGCGCCGGCGCCGCGGCCCCGCCGCCGTCCATCTCCACTACCCGTCACGACGACGAGCTAGGCAGCACTGACGGCGGCGGCAACAGCAGCACGCTGTGCGTGCACAAGGCTTCGACGCAGGCGTACGATGGTGTGGTGCCGCTTCATGACGGATCTGGCCGACTTCTCTGTTGGCGAAGGAACGGGCAGATATGGTTGGCTACGGTGGACGTGGTGGACCCCACCGGCGGCTGCGTCCTCCGCGTGGGCAACAAGCCGGTGGTCGACCTCGGCACCCGCGTCAGCCAGGACGCCGCCGCGCGCGGCCGGGGCCTCGCTGGGGTCGCTGTCCATCCCAGCGGTCGATTGTTCGTCTCCTACTACACGACAGACGACGGCGGCGCCTTCCTCGTCGTCGACGAACTGCCGACAGCATCCTGGAACGGGCACGAGGCCAACAGGAACCGGCCGCACCCGGCCCAGGCTAGGACTACGAGGGTGTTCTCGATGGCCTTGCCTGATCAAGCCGAGGAGGAGCCCCGCTCCTCATCAGGCTTTCTCCTCGACTACTACGGCGGCCAGATCCTATTTCGGCCCACCAACGCTGACTCTTTCCTTTACCTCGTCACTGGCCCGGCCCAGAGCGATGATGGACAGCTGCAAGCAAAAATCCTGCGCTTTCGCGTTGGAGGCATGCCGCCGGGTATGTATGTACGATTTACTTGTTTGTTTTTTCATTTCTCACCTATCATCTCATCGCAAAAACAAATCACCTTCAAATCTTAACATAATTTGCGTCAGGAATCGGTTCCATGGAGGTCCAAGTATACGCATCGGTCTTAGGCGTCCCGAGGCGATGTGCGTTCGATGCCGACAAGCCTCACGACCTCTACTGCGCAATTGTTAAGGTTATTCTGGCTTTTTTTATTTATTAAAAGGAAATATACAGTATTTTGCTACTGCTGCAAGTGCTTTTTATGTGTGTTGTGGGCCTTGTATAGTGAGTCTAATGCATTTACCAACTCGTAACGTGCAGGAAGAGCAAGAGGTTGTATACCTCACCTCGGACGGTCCATCCTCCTCTGCCACGCCGCCAAGCGCCTCGCTCATCGTGGCCCACCAACGGCCCACGCCAGGAACGCCGCCATCCCTAGTAGGCGGCTTGCTTTACCGGGGTTATGCGGACAATACCCTCACCGGAAGGTATTATAATGCCCCGACTTTCACTTGGAATGTTCATTCATCATGCATCCTTGGTGTTTTCTTACCCTGTGTGCGGCATCGGCATGTTTGTACTCTCTCTATATATAGCTACATCTACATGGAAGGCTCGCAATTCTGGTGGACGGTGGCATCGCCGTCCCACAACTACACCAACACTCGGAACCTCCGGGTCACGTGCCCCGCACCTACCGCTACATCTCCCTGCCGCGGCGGCAACTTTGCTGGCAATAGTGTTACCTCCTTTGCAGAAGATGCAGACAAGAATGCCCTCCTGCTCGCAACAGACGGTGTCTACATGGTTGTGCAGCCCAGCCTCTGCGACGCCGACGACACCCACACCCACACCGGAGCCACCACGTCTACTAAGAGCCTTCTCAAGTGGATCTTTGGTGTGATAGGAAGCCTGATAGCGATTCTTGGTGGTGGTTACGGGGCGTACAAGTACAGGACATGCAGCTGCTTCAACAGGATGAACAACATCAGTGTCAACACCACCAACGTGAGTATCCACAACGGCGATAATAAAATCCAAATCACCATCGACAACCGTGAAGTTATTAATACATAAAGATAAAGATAGAGCCCCAATGGAGGTTTCTTCTTTTCAGCTGTTGTGGTTGTGTTGGTGCTACAGGTTGTCTGCTATTGGCAGAGTTGTTCATTGTTGTTGGTGTTGTCTTATTTTGTAACCTCCTTTATGGGTCGTTGTCAGTGGCGGAACCAGGATTTGACGGCGGGGTATTCCGCGTACAAAAAAAATCGATGCAAATGTGTAATAGTAATAATCAAAGTACAAGGTCTGAATATAGTGGCAAATGTGCAATAATAATTAAGAAAGATTACAAAACATCAAAAGCTCAAAGCTACTAGAATTGAACAAGAAAGATTTGGTGTGGAAGTGCAAGTTGTTTTCTTTGCCTTTGCAGCTTTCTCCCACAATGAAAATATGCTAGCATTCTTCTTCATCATCTATGTTACAAGAATCCAATGCAAAAATTAGAAAACGAAATCTTAAATTTGTACTCTGAAGAATGGATCTGACACTGCTGACTGCTCTGCTAGTGTCCTCACCTTGCCCCGCGGCTGTCCGTTGTCGCCGCCACCGCAGCACACGCAACGTCGCAACCGGCCTGGCCGGAGAGGCGCAATCGAGTGGAGCGAAGCAAACAAGATGGCACGCAGCAACAAGGCGCGGGATTTTGATCTGGGACCTGGGACCAGACCGGGCGGCGGTGATTCACCCCCACGAAAACCGTAAAGGCGGGATTTTTGAGGCGAGGGAGAGGGTGGAGGCCGGAGGGGCCGCGTGACGTACCAGCTCCTTGCCGAGCTCGACGGCGGCGTCTTGCTGCTTGCCTCACTTGCCTCAAGTAGCAAGCCAGCCGCCGGGCTTGCCAGAATGTCGGTCGTTGCCGCCCGCTGGTCCTGGTCGGCGGTCGCCGCCTCGCCGGACTGCGGGAGCCAGGACGCAGACGCAGACGCAGACACACAGTCGTTAGGGTTGGGAGTTGGGAGTTGGGACGGCCGGACGGGTGTGATGCCGATGAGGAATTGCAGAACGCAGAGTCGCAGAGATGCGTGGGAAGGGAGCGGCGGCCAGGAAAACGATGCGACCTTGGTGGGCTGCTCGCTCGCTGCTTTCTGTTGGTCTGGGCCAGTCGGCCAGACGGCCAGAGCAGCAAATTGCAATATGTAGCAAATAAACTAGCATATACATGTATATGTATTTGTGTTTGTATGCAAAATCTTGGGTATTGCATGGCATACAGGTGAATACACTGCCGCCGCCCATGGTCGTTGTTTGTCCAATCTTGGTCGTTTTTATAATATAATCGGTAGCTCTTCTCCTGGTTCATTAAAAAAAAGATAGATCCAAAAGACAATGTATCTAGACAATTTCGTAGTTGGTTAAGCTAACTGCTAGGTGTTGTGCGCGTGTAACGGCTGCATTTGAGTTTTATTGTCCTGTTTCGGATTTTTTATTTTTATATATAACCTGTGCTTTCTGCATTATATTCCAATTCCCAGTGCATTCCGATGCAACGATTGTTCGGCAGTGGCAACTAGAGATTAGCAACGGGACTTAACCCCACAGAAAAAATAGTTATGGGTGCGTTTAATTTGGATGCTGCCCTGCCAAAGCTTTTGGCCCACATAAAAAAATCGTGGGTGCATACCTTTGAGTTGTTCCAGGCCCAGCTATGCCCTGCCAAAGCTTTTAGCGGGCCAAATCTTGGTGCTCGATTCGACGGCCCAGTTATCAACCAGAACGACATAAAAAAAAGTACAAGTACACACCATTTGATATGGCAATCTGCTCGTTCCACTCTTAGCACGCAAGACAAACCTTCAGCACACAGCAAGAAAAGATAAGGGGAGATGAGTTCACCTGGTCTAATACCTTGACTTGGCTTGAATTGTTGCAGACGCTCTCCATTAAAAGGGCAGAAAAGGAAACCGATGTAACACACCTCGTAATTTTGTCCACCGAAATTCGATCAACTAAATCCTAACTTTAGCATAATGTTGTAAAGGGTGCCCTCAGAAGCTTTCGATCAACCCTGAGGCCTGAGTAGTGTAGCAGCCGGCGATGCATGCAGCCTCGTCCCGTCCGTCTCCCCTGTCTTGCCCTGCCGGCCTGTGGGCTTTGCCTTCTGCAGTTCTGTTCGCTGGACGAGTTCACAGCAGGAAAGAAAGCGGGGATGGTCAATCGATTTGCGCAAATCAATCTCATTCACGCGGCACGGGACTGCTCACTGCTGGACGAGGACGACCGACGACTGCGTGATGCGAGCGGCTGACGGGCCGAGGCACAGTCACACAGAGGCTATCAGGTTGTAATTGTCGCGGCGCCTCTGAATCATCTTTTTTTTTTCTAAAAAAAACTTAGGGTGCATAATTGCTTTCCAATAATTATCTATGTATCAGAGACATTATTCAGATCATTCATCATTACATTAGATATTGTTTCATGGTTCACCAAAACAAGTCGTATGAGTATTACTGTAAGTCTATTTTATGTCTATATTTTAAACTATCGGTATTGAATTTAAATTATTTATATATTATATAATTTGGTAAGTTTAAGTCATATTATATTGTTTAGCACCTGCATAATGAACAATTATTTATCGAATTCGTAATGTCTTTTTACCAAATTGCATCTGAAATTTTTTTGTGTGCTATACCCTATAATAAAATCTTAGGTTTATCACTGCTTAGGTGAGCCAAATTGGAACTCTGGGCCTGGTGAGGTATCTCATTGCTTGTGTTAGGTTAGGCGAGGGCAAGCTTGCCCAAAACCAAGCATGCCCTAAGTCACTACCATCACCTGTGACTACCTCGTAGAATGGCCACAAACAAAAAAAACGCACCACACAAAACAAAAACAAAAAAGCGACAACCAATAACTCCCCGGTTAAATAAGAGGTTTAGTTGACCACGACAAGTGACCTCAAGAGCAACTCTTGGAACGCTAATGACCTCGACGATGACGTACTTGGCTACCTGGGCACAATGACCTGGACAAGTGACCTCAAGAGCAACTCTTGGAACTCTCCTTGAGACTGTCTCCAACAAGCAAACCCAAATGCAAAATAGGTATTGCACAGTGCATTTGGGTAGCAAAAACATGCTCCAACGGAAGACCCAAACCAAAGACCTATTTTGGGTATGAGAGAAGCCGCAACCCAAATAAGCATCTCCAGAGAGGAATGACGCAAATCTCTGCGGCGGGCGAGGTGGGCCCGCGGTTCGTCCGCGGCGGGGCATGGTCGGACCGGCGGGGCTCGTCCGCGGAGAGGAGGTGGCCGCGAGTCGCCGACCGGGAAGAGGGCTTGGCCGCGACGCCAGGGTGTAAGGTCCAAATGGCTAGAGGGGGGGTGAATAGCCTATTTAAAAATCTACAAGCTTCACTAAACAACCACGTTAGTATAAAAGATGGCTAAGCTAATTCTAGCACTAGCTCAACTACCTCCGCTGCTCCAAGCCGTCTACCGTGTCGGGAAACACGGAAGAGTAACAAGAAATCCGCAGCAACTCGAAGATCAAGTGCCTCTAGAATGCAACTCTCAAGCAATGCACTTGAATCTCACTCAATCTCACTCAAGATGTGCAACTAAGCAAAGAGATGAGTGGAGGGGTTGTTCTCTAGTTCAAAGGATGTCTCTAGGTCTCAAAATGTGCAAGAGTTACCCTCAAACCCCGGACATCCTCTATTTATAACGAAGGGGTACACAACTAGCCGTTATGGATGACGCAACGAAAATCGCGCTGACCGGACGCTCTGGTCAGGGTGACCGGACGCGTCCGGTCACTACAGGACAAGCGTGAACAGTGCGCGTCAGAACTAGCCGTTGCCGTGACCGGACGCGCTTAACCGTTTGACCGGACGCTACAGTGCCAGCGTCCGGTCGCGTTCCAGTAAGCACCCGACGAGACCGGACGCGTCCGATCGCACGTGACCGGACGCGCCGTGCGTCCGATCAACACTCTGCCCCTCTGGACGCTTGACCGGACGCTCCGGTTCCGTGAGGGACCGGACGCACCGGTCGCGCGCTCTTCTTCAGCGCACAGGAGAACTGACCGGACACGCTGGTCAGGTCAGACCAGCGTCCGGTCACAAACCCTAGTGCTCGCGCTGCGTTGAACTGACCGGACGCGTCCGGTCAAACCGAGACCGCGTCCGGTGCAGCGTCCGGTCACCACAGTGACCGCCGTTCGCCTCCGTTACTTTTCCGACTTCCGGCGCAGTGGAAAATAGGCATTTCATTTCCTCAAAAACGCCTGAATCCCGCGCTCGCACGCTCGGCGGGAGGGAGAGCGAACCCCAAACCCCATACTACCGGTCAAACACCACCGCCTTCGTAAATGTGCTAACACCACCAAGTGTACACCACAATGTGCATGTGTGTTAGCATTTCACAAACATTTTTCAAGGCGTTATGTTAGCTCTCTACTAGATCCTAATGCATATGCTCAAGACATTGATCTAGTGGCACTTGATTCCCGAGCTAACCGTGATTGCCCCTCTTGATAGTCGGCTATGTATCCTAAATCCGGTCAATCACTTCTCTACTCTTCTTAGACCGGCAAAAAGAAAACCCTATGGTTATACCTTTGCCTTGCGCTCTTAGATCCTTCTCCTCTACTTGATCATCATGTCCATCATATTGTGTGCATCTCCACCATGATCGTCATTTTATGTCCATGCACCATTTCTTTGTGATTTTGTGGCCACCACTCCTTACCACATACACCTTCATCACATGTGTTGCTTATGCCTAACTCAAAACACTTAACACATGGCATTAGCAATTTGGTGTCATTAATTACCAAAACCAAACTTGGGCTTTCACAGGGAGTGAGGCAGCGACGCTCGTCGGGGTATGGGACGGTGCGGCCGCATGCAGATCCGCGGAGGTCGCGACGCCGGCGGGAGAGGAGGTGGCTGCGCGCCGCCGGCCGGTGAGAGGGCTTGGCCGCGCCGCCGGGGAGCGAGGCGGGCGGCCCTCGTCGAGGAGAGGGCTTGGTTGCGGTCGTTGGGAAGCGAGGTGGGCGTTGGGGAGCGAGGCGGGCGCCCGGGGAGACAGCTTGGTCGCGCCGACGGGGAGGGAGGCGGGGTCTGGGGACGACCTATTCTCTGTGCATGACCCAAAACAACGAATGGGTCACGTTTTTGCCTTTCTGCTGTTGGGGATAGCCTGACGACGTGCTCCCTGTTCCACGCCACCTAGCCACCGGCACCGACCACGGAGCTCATTGAGGATGGCCAAGTTTTGGGTGAGGAAGTGCTGGGTGGGGGGCATGGCCCCCAGGTTCCGCCCCTGCATTCAACCTTACATACGGGCAACAAGATTTGGCTAGAAGGCGGTCTTGCAGGCATCGCAGTTCTGCTGTTAAAGCATCTCCAAGAGACATTTTGAATTCCATCTTCCACTTCTTCATTTAATTTTCCACTCCGTGAAAATTCTTTCTACATAATTTAACACATTTCAATAGACTGCTATATCTCCAAGAGAAAAAAAAGGAGTTTGGAACAATAGAAATATGACACTAGCTGCCAGCCTCATATAAAAAAAAAAGCAAGGCGCGCCGGCTAGCCAAACATCGAAGCTCATGAGATATCATGTCAAATAGAATAACAATAGTATTGGCTAGTTTATTGGAGGCCAATTTTCTAGAGCTTTTAGCTAAAAAAGCAATAGCAAGTTAGAGACCAATTCGCTTGGAGATGCTCTTGGTCCAGTTCCTATGGTACCGGGGGGCGACCATAACCGTGAGCATCCCCGGCGGCCTGGGCCAAGGAAGCCCCATCAGCGGCAACTGCGGCTACATCCGGTCGTGGAGCAGCAATCGCTGCTCCAGTGACGCCAGAACAAAGCGCGTCGTAGATCATTGTCCAAAACTGCATGCACCATATCTTCTGTCATCGAACTATAGCCCTCGTTGTTAGGATCTGTGATTTGCTTGTATTGTTTCAGTTTTTCTTTTCAAGAAAAAAGGCCATTCACATATACTTTTTTTAATTCCATAGCAACATAGTGCCTTTTCTGTCCATAAAAGAATGCAGCTATGGTATTCGTGCCTATCAAAATAGTCTAAGTTTGAGCACAATAAATAGTATTCACATTAGTGGCGGATCTAGGAATTCATAGAAGAGGGGGCTCAACTCATCTTCAACCTCTAAAGCCCCTCCTGCATCTCTTTCATGCCTATAAAAATTAGGAAGGGCTCAAGGAGGGGCTCCATTGTCGCGGCAGCGGTAGAGAGGGCTTGAGCCCCGCCCGCCCCACGGCTGGATCCACCCCTATTCACATTTAATCTTCAAATCGGTTTATTAGGAAAGTATATCTCATAATTAATCTAATAATATTTATTTTGTATCATAAATGTTAGTATTTTTCGTATAAATTTGATAAACTTAAAAGTATTTGGTTTCTCCAAATACGAGAATTGTATTTTTTTTCTGAACGGAGATTAGAAAACATGGATGAAAACATGCTTCTTGATGATGTGAAGCTTGACACCATGCTCGAAGACTATGAAGTTGACCACAATCCCAAACTGAAACTCTAGAGGGGGACTCCGTGCTGGGAGCTAGAATGCTCGATCTACACATAGTGCTGATAGAGGTGGATTATCGCGAGCTTGATCTCCTGTATGGAGAACTTGTGGCCGGTGCCAACCTGGGGCCGATTCCAAAAGGGATGAACGCTTATGGGTGCTTGCGCGGATGACCGAATGGAGGCGCGCAGATGCGCACTAACTCGGGACAGGATCAGGAAGAGGTCTAAGAAAAGAATATACAGCATGTTTGGTTTCAGAATGACCCTATCTGAAATCATCCGATCCAGTATCCGCTTGATCGAGCCGTTTGGTTTGCAGCGTGGATCGAAGACGTCCGTCATGATTAGGTTCCTCGCAGCACATGCATAGCCGAATAGGCCACTTGCAGGACAAGCTGCAGGACGGACTCACTCCAGAAAAAACACCGGAACAAGCACATGCCGGACCACCCCACGACGAATGAAGTCATTCCCGTAACCAAACAGACTGTATAGTCTACTTGATGCTAGTGGTGCACTAATTACCGTATAGTATAGTATAGTATAGTATAGTATAGTATAGTATAGTATAGTATAGTATAGTATAGTATAGTATAGTATAGTATAGTTACGTTAGTTACGTAAGTCACGCGTAGTTGTTATGTAATTCTGCGGGGCGTATGGGTTTGTGTTAGCTTGACAAAAAATAAAGAAAAAGCTAGGAGAATTTCTTGTGTGCCTGCCCCGATGACGCAAAATAGTTACGGGCTCTTCGGTTGATGGTTTTTACGGCTCATAAACCGACTGATGCTGTTTTGTTGTGAGAAAAAAATACTGTACATGGCTGATAAGCCGAGCTGATAAGTTGAAGCGAACGGGGACAAAGTTTACCCACTTTTAGATTCCTTACGAACCAATCGGTACTATGTGGCAAACGGTAATGCTTTGTCCAGGACGGTTCGTCCGGACGGCCCCGTTGGTGGGTCACGATGCCCACGAGGCTCTCTTATCCGCTCCTATATCTGCTCCTCTCCAGGCACCGCAATTTTTTCAAAAAATCATTGCAGCGCCGCCGTTGCTCTCCATGACTGCGCGCGCTCCGTCGCGCCTCCCGCCCGCCTTCGTCTCTGCCACCGCCCCCGGCCGCATCCCACGCTGCTCCGCGCTTCGTGCCTTGCCCCTATCCACCTCGCCCGTTGCAGAAGGAGAGCCATAGGAGACCTGCGCTTGCGTACGCATCCAGCGCGTCCGTCGGCAGGAAGGAGAGGCTTGCATGCTGCGCCTGGAGTGTATGCTGGACCATTGCTCTCCACGTCCCTCTAACCCAAGCTTGTTGGCTACTAGAGTTCCCCAACAGGTATATTGTGGCCGCTGGCGACGCTGTATTTCAAGTGTTTCAGGTGTTTCAAACTTATGTCCAAGTGTTTCATCTGAATGTTGCAATAGATTTGGGATGTTGCATATGTTGCAAGCCTACATTTCCAAGTGTTTCAGGTGTTTTAGACGTATGTTTGAAGTGTTTCATCTAGATATTGCATATGTTGCTATTGCTTTATATGCATGTTTTTGCTATGGCTTTATACGCATGTTTTAGGCGTATGTTTTAAGCGTTTCAAATGTTTTAGACTCATGTTGCAAGTGTTTTATCTGGATGTTGCAAAAGTAGGTTTCGATGTTGCATATGTCGCTATGGCTATACACACATGTTTCAAGCGTATGTTTCTTCTGTTTCAGACGTATGTTGCAAGTGTTTCATCCATATGTTTCAAAAGTAGATCTGAGAGAGCACACGTTGCAATGGCGCCAACAGCCTGTCGCAGCCACCTGTGCTGCTGGGGGCGTCACCATGGGTCACCGTGCGGGCCCCTGAGGCCGGCAAATGCATCCACGACACACATCCGCAAGTGGGGCAGGTGACTGGAACCCACGTGGGGCCTGGGGATGGGCTGCTGGGGCACGGGATGGGTGCGGGTGCGGCATCCGGACCCAGGGGAAAATGCCATGCGGACTCGGGTCGTGGGATGTGGTGTGGGATATCTCTTCCGATGTTGCAAATCAAAACTTGGGGAGATATGTCCCTTTTAAGGACATGTTTGGATCCATTAGCACTAATAGCTGCTATTTTTTAGCTAGCTAATTTTTAGTAGAAGAGTGTTTGAATCCACCTGCTAAGAGGTGGTTGGATAGTGAGTTGAAGGTAAATCTAAACTATTAGCACCTATTAGCAACTACAAACCTACTAATAGAACTAATAGTTAGCAACTCTCCAGCTAATAATTAGCAGGTCTATTTGGATCCATTAGGCCATAAGTTTTAACACATTTGTGGAGTCATTTAGATCATGGATCTGTAAGACGCGCATATAAATAATCAAGTGGAGATGTGGGGCAATTGCTGCATGACTGTTTATGCGCTGTGTTATGTACTGCTTAAACACTTTTCACTATAGCAGATTTTTTCATCTATCCCAGTCTGTCGGCGCAGCGTCAGCGCGTCCAACCATGCTTGTGGTGACTTGTGTGTGCGTTGTGCCGCTGTTTGCTGTAGATTTCCACGCCCGCTACAGAGAAGACAAATTACAAAAGTATGTTTTATTAGTATATAAAAAGTCACGGGTCAGAAACGATTGAGATGTGGCCACTGACCTCACCCTTGAGCAGCAAGCCGGCAGCCGGACGCTCTATCCTCCTATGCCCTTATGTGCATCAGGGGGCATATGTCCTTGAGGACAATTTTCTTTTTGTTCGTGGTGAAAACATAGCTTTGGTAATTCAGAATGTTTGTCAATTCATGTATACTAGTTTAGGGGGTTGTTTGGCGTAGCTCCCAGCCGCTCCTGCTCCGCCACTGTTAACACTGTAGGAACATTGTAGCATAGTGGAGACAGAGTTGGTGGAGCTGGCTCCGCCGACTTCTCTTTTTTCTTAGTTCATTTTTCACCCCAGGCACTAAAAACAGCTTCTTGCTGTAGGAAAGTGGGAGGAACCTGAACCTTCACCAAATATGGCCTTACGAAAAATTGGCATATACTGTATATTTATATTTGCACCAAGCTCTGTGGCTCTGTTCATTTAAACTTATTAGCCTAGCTTATCAGCCATGGTAGAATATTTTCTCTCAGAACACATCAGCGAATAGTACTTTTCAGCGAAACGAGCAGGGATGATCGCACTGTCAGTGATAAATATTTATCTTTACTGTATGGCGAATGAACGTAACAATTTCTTTCAACCAAAGGACCGGAGACGCAGAAGATCATTACTGACAGTTACTCTGTGTATGTAACTGTTCTGATTTGTTACAGTGTCAACAGTTACTCTGTGTATGTATGATTACACGGTTAAGCATGCGCAAAAAAAATGATTACACAGTTAAGTGATCAATGTACTACTCCAAAACTTTAGTTTTACACAAGTGCACATCTCCAATTTCATTTTACAGTTTTCCATTCATCTCCGGTTACAACTATTCACAGTGTGCTCTGTGTCAGTCGCCCCCGGCGCCGGAGACGCGGACGCGGCTATGGCGTCGAGCCACTCCACCACCTGCTGCGCCGTGGGCCGCGACTTGGGGTTGTCGCTGACGCAGGCGCACGCCACGTCCAGCACCCTCGCCGCCTCCTCCCGGTGCCTCCTCTCGCCGACGCCGACGCTGGCGTCGATCACCTCGTCGCCCCTGGCCTCGCGCCGCATCCTCACCGCCCACGACGTCACGTCCCGGCCTCCGCCCACGGGCCGCGCCATGTCCACCGGGCGCCGCCCCGTGACGAGCTCCAGCAGCACCACGCCGAGGCTGTACACGTCCCCGCGGTAGGTGGCCACCGACGAGCTGCCGTACTCCGGCGGGATGTACCCCAGCGTGCCCACCAGGTCCGTCGTCACGTGCGTGTCTGTCGGGAGCACCAGCCTGGCCAGCCCGAAGTCCGCCAGCCGGGGCTCCAGCCGCGCGTCCAGGAGGATGTTGCTCGACTTGATGTCCCGGTGCAGGACGCGCGGCTCCGACGAGGCGTGCAGGTGCGCCAGCCCGCGCGCAGCGCCGCGAGCGATGCCCAGCCGCGCCGGCCACGCCAGCGCGCCGCCGCCGCCCCGTTCGTGGAGCCAGTGGTCCAGGCTGCCGTTCTCCATGTACGGGTAGATGAGCAGCCGGTCCTTGCCGGCGCGGCAGTAGCCCTGCAACGGCACCAGGTTCCGGTGCCGGACGCGCGACAGCGTCTCCACCTCAGCGCGGAACTCGCGCTCCATCTGCCAGAAGTCGCCGGACAGCCGCTTCACCGCCACCTCGCTCCCGTCGGCCAGCGTCGCGCGGTACACCATCCCGAAGCCGCCGCACCCGACGATGCGGGACGCATCGAAGTTGCGCGTCGCCTTCATCACGTCCTCCAGCGTCATCGTGCGCTCGCCGCTGTCCCCGCTGCTGTCTTCCTCTTCGCCGGCGGGGAAGAGCAGCACCACCGTGGACTTGGCCGCGGACTCGAGGCTGCCGCTGTCGTCGTCGTCCGCCGCCACCCTGGCGTTGTCTTCCTGCCGCTTCGACCACACGCGCCACGTCACGGCCACGGCTACGGCGACGAGCAGCGCCGTGGCGACGCTGATCGCCGCCACGACGCCGACGCTGGCTCTCCGCTCCTTCTTGCCGCCACCGCCGCCGTCCGCCGCGCGCGGCGGCTCGTCCTTCCACGCGCACCGCGCCACGTGGATGCCGCACAGCAGCGGGTTCCCCTGGAAATCCCCGCGCGAGAACGTGGAGAACTGCCCGCCCACGGGGACCTCGCCAGAGAGGTTGTTGTACGAGACGTCGAAGTGGGAGAGGAAGCTGAGCTGCGTCAGCGACGCCGGGATCGCGCCGGAGAGCGCGTTGTTGGACATGTCCAGAGACTCGAGGCTCGTCATCCCCGACAGGTCCGGCGGGATGGGCCCCGACAGCCTGTTCCAGCTTAGGTCAACGATGTGCACCCTGGTCAACGCCCCCAGCGCAGCCGGCACGCCGCCGGTGAGGTTGTTGTGTCCAAGGACCAGCGAAGGCGGGAAGCTGTCCACCTGGTTGTACTGCCGCCCCTGCACCGACGTGTTCCGGCGCATGAAGAACGGGAAGTCATGCACCTGCTCCTCGTCGTCGTCGCCGCCGCCATGAGCGCCGCCGGCGATCAGCCCCGGCATCCGTGTCAAGCTACCCGGTATCTCCCCCTGCAGGGAGTTGTTCGATATGTCGAGGTAGAAGAGGCGGTCGAACTGCCCAAGCCACGGCGGGATCGGGCCGGCGAGCCGGTTCCACGACAGGTCCAGCACTCTCAACTTCCGGAGGTCGGCGATCCACGACGGCATTGCCCCCTGCAGCTCGCAGTTAGCGATGACCAGCACCTGGATGCTTGGGAAACCGGCGATGCCGGCGTCGTCCGACGGCATCTCCTCGCCGCCGTGGAAGTTCCTGGTGAGCACCAGGCTGGTCAGATTGGGGAGGCCCTGCAGTGTCCGCAGCGCCGACGAGACGTTGGAGAAGCTGTTGCCGGTGAGCGAGAGGAAAGACAGCGAGGAGAAATTGGCGAACGACGCCGGTATCTCGCCGGTGAGCTTGTTCCGGCCGAGGTTGAGCGCGGTCATGCCCCTGCACTCGGGAAGGCTCGCCGGGATGGCCCCCGTGAAGCCGTTGGCGCCGAGGTCGAGGTACACCAGGTTCCTGAGCGCGCGGAAGTCTAGACCGATGTCCCCGACGAACGAGTTGTTCCGGAGGTTGAGCACTCGGAGCCGGCGGCACCGCGAGAGCGTGGTGGGGAGCTCGCCGGAGAGCCGGTTGCTGGGCGCCGTTAGCTCCTGGAGGCCGGTGAGCGCGTCGAACACGTCGGGTAGCGGCCCGGACAAGGCGTTGAAGGAGAAGTCGAGGCGGACGAGGCTGCTGAGGTTGCGCAGAAGAGGCGACAGGCCGCCGGAGATTGAGTTGGTGTGGAGGCTGAGGAACTGCAGCGACGTGACGCCGAAGAGATCGTCCGGGAGAACGCCGTCGATGCCGTTTCCGTCGAGGGAGAGCTCGACAAGCGACCGGCATTTCCAGAACCCGGCAGGGAACGCGCCAGAGAGCCTGTTCATGGACAGCCGCAGGACACGCAGCGCCGGAGACGCGGCGCACAGCGCGGCGGCGTCGACGGCGCCCGCGAAGCCGTTGCCCGACACGTCGTACGCCGTCAGGTTGAACGCGCCGGGGAGCACGGGGTGGGTGCCGTTGAACGCGTTGTACGAGACGTTGAACACGCGCGCCGCCGGGAGGTCGATCGTACCGGCCGCCGCCAGGGCGCCGGCGAGCGCGTTGGCGCTGACGTCGAGCACCTCAAGGCTCCGGAGCCGGAGCAGCCCCGCGGGCAGCGCGCCGCGGAGCGCGTTGCTGGAGAGATTGAGCACCCGGAGCGCGGTGAAGCCCGCGAGCGACGCGGACACCTGCCCCCGCAGCGTCCGGTTGGGCAGCGCCAGCCCGACGACGACGGCCGGGCCCTCCGCCGCCTCGCCGCACGTCACCCCGGGCCAGTCGCAGCACGCGTCATCGGACGCGTTGGCGGCGGTCGGCCAGCTGTCGACCGCGGCGTCGAGACCCGCCGAGAACCCGCGTAGCGCGGCGAGGTCGCCCGCGGCGCACGGCTGCGTCTGCGCGGCGGCGGCGCTCAGCACGGTCGCGCACAGCGCCACTAGCAGCATCGCCGCTGCTGTGCTCCCCATGTCGATCGCCGGCCTGCCTCGCCACACGACAACGTCGACAAGGGTGATGGTCAGCGATGATCAGCCGCCGGGAGCTAGTAGCTAGCTAGCTAATGGTGATGATAAGCAAGCGCCATGTGTTCTCTCACATCTTGGGATCATGGTCAGATCGCCCTTCTTCAGTCTTGCTCTTCCTGTTCCCTTGCAGGAAGAAGATAAGCGAGTGAGAGAGAGAGAGGAGGGAGGGGAGAGAAAGGGAGTGAGAAGGAAAAGAGAGAGAAGGTACTCTGGGTTTGACTCTGCAGCTCAAGTTTAATACTGCTGCTTAGCTTACATCCCTGACCTGACCTGTCCTAATTCTTCAGGTAAGTGATTTATAAAGTAGGTAGTACCTGTCATGATTTGAGACCCATCTCTAAAGTTTCTTAGTATTTCTTGTTAGTGTTTATATAAATATTTGTTATTGAGTGCAGAGTGCTTGCTTTGGTTTGGCTCAATTTGTTGGATGCATCTGGACGCCGCAGCTAGAAAAATGTCACCTTCATCAGATTGATCTTTCAGTGTGCGTGTGCCGTCATCGTCATCTTCTCCGGCTGACCGACCGACCGTGCCATGTAAGATCTCTTGGTTCTTAGCATTGACTACCTTAATCCTGCCAGTGATTAATGGAGGTCAACGGCTGCAGGAGCCACGTGGCGGTGTGACCTGCAGGAGGCCGGCGCGCGTGGCCGTCCATCACGAAACGGAGGGCTCTGACCGGGGGTTTGACAAAGTCAACTCTGAGTGAGATGAGATGGACAGGGATGCTGGACCAGAAAGGTCAGCAAGTCTTACCGCGCATCCCGGCTGGCGCCACAAACAAAGTCGTTAACTAACGAGATTGTTGTTACTACCCATGGTTACTAGTTTAGCACCGAACTTCTGTCCACTAGTAGTAGTAGTAGATTTCCTTTTTTGTTTTGCTTCGACTTAAACCAGGGAAAATGCTACAGTAGCCAAGAGCTACGACACTCTCACTGAGAATTATGACCAGCTTGGCTTGCCAAAGCTAACCAGCTTGCAATTTATCAAAAAAAAAATGCTATAGCCTATAGGAAAATGGACCTCCGAAATTGGAGGCTACAACACTATTTGATTGGAAGCCACACTTTGTCACGTTTTACCTTTGGCCAGTTTGATCAAGTTAGCAAGTGTTCAGTTGACAACTAAACTTAAGTAATATGTTTTTTTTCTCGAATAAGCAAAAAATTTGCGCATCTTTGTATTTAAGAAGAAGAGTTTTTACAACGCGCGCGGGCGCGCATTGGGAGGATGAGGTTTACAATAAGCGCTGCCTCCCCTGCCGGTTTACACATGGCGATTACTCGCGGACTACTTCACCTAGGTGGCGCGCCCCCGCCTCTAACCAGAGGTCGGCCATCTGCTTGATCTTGGCGAGGAATTGTCCGCTAGTGGCCGCTTCGTTCCTGAATAATCTTGCGTTTCTCTCTTTCCAAAGCTCCCATGCCACCAGCGCGAAGAGGGTGTCCGCACCCTTCCTCTTGTCTCCATGCCACCTTCGTCTCCAGTGTTCCCACCAGTCGATGACGGAGCTCCCACCCACCAGTGAGGTGTCGACCCCGAGCACCGCCAGGATGGTCCACCAGATGTGTCTGGAGAAGGAGCATGAGGAGATGATGTGGTCGATGGTTTCCGGGTCTTGGTCGCATAGGTAGCACTCGTCGCGTGCATCGAGCCCGTGGCGGTGCCTCCTGTCCGCGTGTAAGGTCCTAGATGGCTAGAGGGGGGGTGAATAGCCTATTTTAAATTCTACAAGAACCACTAAGCAAACTTGTTAGAATAACAAACGGCGTAAAGCGAGTTTTGCTTAGCCAAAGGTTGTGATGCAAGCCTCCTATCCACAAGTCTAGTAGATTAAGATCTCTAGTTCACACAAGAGCTATGTCACTAAGGTTACACTAGAGAACAAGCTAACAACACTACTAGCAAGGCTACTACTAGAGCAACACAAGATAATCTAGTGAAAGTAAATGCAAGAGATATGATTGTGATTCTTATACCGACGATGGAGTGAAGAAGTTGCCAATCACTAAGAAGATATATAAACAATCAATATTGACAACAACACAATATGAAGATCAATCACCGGGAGACAAGAGACACAATATTTGTTCACCCGGTGTTCACTTGTGCACCGACAAGCTACGTCACCGGTTGTGTCGACCAACACCTAGATGGTTCCCCGGTGTGACCCTCAAGTCACTTGCCCCTCAAGGCACGCCCCGCAAGGCACCGCAAGACACCACTCTCAAGTGAGGTAGCTCAATGACACGCGGATTCCACTAGAGTTGCTTTTGGCGTCCCGCCGAGGAAAGCACAAGAACCTCTCACAATCAACCGGAGGTGGCCAAGAACAATCACCTTCTCTTGCCAACGCCTCCAACAATCTCCAAGCCGGCTAGGAGCGGTACTCTCCAAGAGTAACAAGAAATCCACCGGCTAAACCACCCACAAGTGCCACTAGATGCCCTCAAGCTATGCAATGCACTTTGGGATCACTCATGTAACAGAACCGCCCAATTATACGAGATTAAGTAAGAAAATCATCCAACGGACGGACAATTTACCAAACTTAAGCCCGTATAACCCGGTAGTCCGTGAAATCTCGACGGATTTCAAACCATTTCACATCACAGCCAAGATCGTAATAAGTTCAGCGATTACCTTCATAAGTTACACAGTAGTTTGCGGCACAAAATACATCGGAGTTTAAACATAGTTATTACAAACCAGTTTCAAATAAAGTAGCGGAAGCATTAGTTCAAAGCACACACACACGCACAACTTTCCAAAATAAAGTGCCAGCTCGCGATCATCTCCCACAAAAGCATCAGGCGAGGAGTAGTGAGTGACCATTGCCCATGGTCCTAGGCTTCGCCCATCGCAGGGTAGAGACAGTTGATACAATAACCATAGTACATCTGTCCATCTGCAACAAGTGGGAACAAAGCCCTGAGTACGAGAAGGTACTCAGCTAGACTTACCCGACAGAACCAAAACAAAAGACTCCAAGGATCATGATAGGCATTTTGGTGGGGTAGCTGACTCATTTGCAAGAAAAGCATTTTTAGCTTAGCAAATCATTTACAAAAGCATGTCATGTTTTAATTCTTTATTCTCCTGTCAACTATGTTTGCACTTTATGCTAAAGTAACCATGTAATTAAGCAAGCAAGGATTACCATTGATATTTAACAATAATTACCATGTCATTTCCCACATAACTATCCAAGTGTTGCATCAATATTACTACGATGAAGTAACTCAAGTCAAGTGTTCACTATCCAGTGAACGATGGCGATTCGAATCGATTATTGACCAGCTGGTAATTTATTCCTCACACAAACCTCACTCACCCGCTAAAGTGAGGTATTGGTCACCGAGTCAACCATTCAGGTAAAGTCGCGAGCTTGCCAGGAACCACATGTACCCGGGGGCCGCCCGACTGCTCTTTGGCCTTATCATCGCGCCCCCGTTTCCTGCCACTACTGCTCCGGTACAGTGCGTTGCGGGCAATCCACTCGGCCCGAATAATCTCCCGGCTTCGCGGTCGAAAGGTACTTTATTCGGCCAGCTAAATGTGAGGCATGCGTTCAACATGACCCGAGGCCCGACATCGGACGGTCCTTAATCGACACAGACGGAAGACACTACAGTCCAGAACCCTGCAAGCTTCCGCCCGGTCTCATATTCATTTCCACACTTAGTTATTATCACATGACATTTCTTTAACAAAACCAGGTAATCCCCTATAGCTCGCGGATGACAGGCAATCACCCGACTTCTACCGGTCTAAGCAAGCTAAGCAAGTATTGACCGTGGACACCAGGGTGACAAGGATCGGGTAAAACAAGGTGGAACAAGGTATAATGCAGCAACGTTTGCAAACAACTCCTAAACTTAATGCATCAGATTAAGTGAAATTAATAAATAATTCTTTGCAAACCGAGGGAGAAATGCTCCGGGGCTTGCCTCGCTCGAAGGTACTGGGACGATGGTCAGGGCACTCCGGAAGTTCTTCACCGGACTCCTCTTCTGCTTCTGCTGGCTCCGGCTCCGTCACTTCGAGCTGCTCCTCTGTGTCCTCGGGAACAACTGTCGGAACCACCTCCTGCGATCCTGTATGATGCAGAAGTATGAGTGCAACATGCATAGGTGCATTGCAGAAGTGACATGAGATGATGATGATGCGGAATGCATGTGATGTAACGGATGTATTACGTCATCGGATTATGTGGAACTTATGACTCTTCTACAAGGTAGTCTACGTCATCCAAGAACATGTACTCGGAAACTACCAACACTAGTTTCTACCATGCGAGAGTATTTGAGAGTCAAGAGGCTTCAAAGATACACCAAAGTATAATTTTCCATCTAACTTTGCATTAAGAATAAATAGAAACCCTAATTAGTCCTAAGGTTGAACAGCAACACATATTTAGTAGCTCAGAAAAATCTTATAAAATTACAGTGGATTACTAATATCAAGAATAGCTTGACATAAAATTTTTACTGCATTTGGATAACTAGAACTGCCTACACAAAAATAACAAACTAGGGCCTAAAATAGATATTTAAAATACTTTACATTATGAAAAGTATCAAACAACAGATTTAGGAATTTTTCTACTATCTACTACCTAAACAAACACTATGGAAAAATTATCACTTGCATGTTTTATTCAAATTTATTTAAATAACAAAAATAACAAATACTGGTAATAAAAAGCATTTGAACTGCAACTACAAATTTTTATACAGAACACCCAAGCTATAAAATTTTCCTAGAAAGTACATGACACAAAAAGATTAATAAATTTGGAATCATATTTTTCTGACTTTTCTAGGATTTATTAAGTATTTATCAAGAAAATAGCCATTTTACTATTTAATTATAAACTCTACAGAAAAGTACATCAAATTTGACATGCAACAATTTTATATCATAGATCTGGTCCCAAAGAGTCCATAGAAATTTGTTTCATCAAATTTGGAGCTAAAATGAGCAAGTTACAATTTTTCTAAAGCATTTATACATTTTCTGAAAAATCAATTTCAAAAATCCTTTTTAACTCCAGCAGCTGAACTGCTAGACGCACCCGGCGATCTACACACGCGCGCACAAACAGAGACAGACAGGCGGGCCCGCGGGTCAACCGGGTCCCACGCGTCAGCCGCTCCGAGCCAAGGAGGGCGCTGACCGCGCGGATCTCGACGACGGCGAGGTCGCCGGCGACGAGGTCACCACCGTCGTGATCCCCAAGGCGAGGCGATCCCGTTGAGACCATTGGCACGACCGGAGGAGCTCGAAATCGAGCTTGCCACCGGCCATGGCGGCTCGGCGGCGCTGCTCACCGGCGGGAGCACCTCTCCGGCCATGGGGCGGCACGGGAGACGGTGTCCGAGCACCGGGAGGAGGAGGCAAACAAGATGCTTGCGCGAGTGAGGGAAAAGAAGAGGCGGAGGTGGGATTTCCACGGAGCGGAGAACCACGGCGAGCTCGGCCGGAACTCCGGCGAGCGATTGGCGTGGCTGTGGGGCTTACCGCGGGAGATGGAGGTGAGCACGGGTTGCGCCAGAGAGAGAGGAAGCTCGGGGCGAGATGGAGAGGTCTGCGGTGGCCGGAGCTCGTCGGAACGTGCGTGTCCGGCGAACGCGTGCGGTGGCGGAGGCGGAAAGCGGCAGCCGCGCGCGGTGAACAAGCAAGGAGGCAGAGCGGAGGGAGGAATGGCGAGGCGCTGCGGGGGGGTTAAGGTGTGGGCGCTCGCGCTGGTGGGGGTGACCGAGCGCCACCCGGCCGCTGTGGCCGGCATGCGGCCGCCACGCGGCGCGCTTGCTCTGCCGGAGCGCCAGCGCGCGCGGGCGAGGGCGCGGGCGGAGGAAGGAGAAGGCCGGCTGGGCCTGGGCCGAGGCGGGGCAGCGCGGGCGTGCGCGCGCGGTGATGCGGGCCGGCTCTGGCTCTGGGCCGAATCGGTGGCGGCGGCCCGCGAGGGAAAAATGAAATTTTTGATTTTCGATTTTCAAATTTAAATGCATTTCAAACTTCAAACCCAATTTTGAACAAGAAGAAAGCATTTTATGGATTTGGCCCAAAAATAAAAGTTGCTCAAAATTGAATTCTCTACAACTTTGATTAAGGGGCCATTTCAAAATTCTTAATAGATTTTAAATGACAAAATAAAAGCTAAATTAGGGAATAGTTTTGAATATTTTTCATAATTATTTTTGAACAAGTTTTTGACCAAATTTGAGCTCCAAAATTTGAACTAAGGTTCCAAGTGATGTAAGAATTATGGTTGCAAGGCTTTTGATATAAGATGATTATCATATTATTATAGTCCATTAAATATAGCATGTTTAAGCTTTTATTTTAATCGAATTATACCATTATCATACATGATTATAATGATATGAATGCTATGCAATATGATTGCCATGCAAAAATGCATTGCGTAACACCGGAGTGTTACAACTCAATCTCACTTTCGATTTGCAATCAAGCAAGAGAGATGAGTGGGAGGAGTAGCTCTAGCTCAAAGGATGCACAAGAGTGTTAGAAATGCCAAGAGAGCTCCCCAAGGGCCGGCCAACAAGTATTTATAAGCATCCCATCCAAATAGAGCCGTTGCACTCCACTTGTCCGTTTTTTCGGGACGACCGGACGCGCCGGTCGTAACTGACCGGACGCGCTCAACCGCGTCCGGTCGCCCTGCGACGTCCACGTGTCTTCCAAATTCAAATTCGTCCGTTAGATCCTCCAACGGTCACTGCGCACCAACGGTCAAACGAACGACCGGACGCGCTGCTGCAAACGACCGGACGCGCCGGTGCGCACAGCACCCGCGCCCGCGAAGCAACGACCGGACGCGCTCCTCGCAACGACCGGACGCCACAGTACCCGCGTCCGGTGGGAGTCCAGTAAGCACCCTGGACGACCGTTGTATCTTATATGTTTTCACCACACTGTTTCGAGTAGCCCTTTCCTTGGTATCCAATACTCGAACTGGCTGCTCACGATACACCAGATCTGACTTCAGTTTTATGCCTCGAGGTTCAATCCTTTCCTCTGGAACGCGCAAACATTTCTTGAGATGTGATACATGAAAAACTGGGAATATAGCACCCATTGACTCTGGTAATTCCAATTTGTAAGCCACAGGACCCTTCCGTTCCAGGATTTTGTAAGGTCCCACAAATCTGGCGGCCAGCTTTCTGCGCACACCAAACCTTTTCTTTTTCATTGGCGTAACTTTTAGATAGACATAGTCACCAACTTCGAACACCAGCGGTCTCCTTCTCTTATCTGCATAACTTTTCTGACGTGACTGGGCTGCTCTCATATTCTGCTGGATGATATGAACTTTCCTTTCGGCTTCCTCTACGAAGTCAATACCATAATACCTTCTTTCTCCGGGCTCAATCCAGTTTAACGGTGTTCTACACTTTCGGCCATACAGAGCCTCAAAAGGTGCCATTCTGATACTCTCTTGATAGCTGTTATTGTATGAGAACTCTGCTAATGGTAACCATGACTCCCATGAACCTCTGGAAGACAACACACAAGCTCTTAACATATCTTCTAGAACAGCATTAACTCTCTCAGTTTGACCATCTGTTTGAGGATGGTAGGCAGTGCTACGAATCAGACTAGTCCCCAAACCTTTGTGCAAGTGCTCCCAAAAGTGAGCAGTGAACTGTGACCCTCTGTCAGACACTATAGTCTTTGGTATGCCATGCAATCTCACAATCTCTGCAATATACTTCTCAGCATATTGAGGTGGTCTATATTCCGTTTTGACAGGCAAAAAGTGAGCTGTCTTAGTAAGACGATCTACAATTACCCAAATAGAATCGTGACCTTTTTGAGTAGTGGGTAGACCTGTGATAAAATCCATACTTATATCATCCCACTTCCAACTCGGTACTGACAAAGGTTGTAGCATTCCGGCAGGCTTCATGTGAATTGCTTTTACTCTACAACATGTGTCACATCTGGCTACATACGCTGCAATTTCCTTCTTCATCTTGGTCCACCAATAACGAGGTCTTAGTTCTTGATACATTTTACTGCTGCCAGGATGAATAGACAACTTAGAGAGATGAGCTTCATCCATAATTTTATTCTTAAGCTCTCTATCCTTTGGAACAACAAGACGGTTGTCGAACCACAACACATCCTGCTCATCCACCCTGAAGTGTTTCGAGGGTTCTTCTTGAATCTTCTTTTTGATGTGGAATATCCCCTTGTCTGCTTTCTGACCTTCTATAATCTTACTCTCCAAGGAACAACTGACCTGAATACTTTGTAGCACGGCAGGGTGCATTAGATCGAAACCATCTTCAAGCAAGGGTTGCACATTCAGACAATGTGACTTTCTGCTTAAAGCATCAGCTACCACATTGGCTTTCCCAGGGTGATACTGTACATTCAAGTTGTAGTCTTTGATCAGCTCTAACCATCTCCGCTGTCTCATGTTCAATTCTGGTTGGGTGAAAATGTACTTGAGACTCTTATGATCGGTGAAAATGTTGCACACGTTACCCAGTAGATAGTGTCTCCAAATCTTTAAGGCATGCACTACCGCGGCAAGCTCAAGATCATGTGTCGGATAATTGATTTCATGTTTTCTCAACTGTCGGGAGGCATAAGCAATGACTCTTCCTTCTTGCATTAGCACACACCCTAGTCCTGTTTTTGATGCGTCACAGAACACATCAAAAGGTTTCTCGATGTCGGGTTGTGCAAGAACTAGAGCAGTGGTCAACAGTTTCCGCAAGGTATGGAAAGCTGTCTCACACTCCTCTGTCCACGCAAACTTGTGATCTTTCTGTAACAGACTTGTCATAGGCTTGGCAATCTTCGAGAAGTCTGGGATAAAGCGGCGATAGTAACCAGCTAGCCCTAGGAAATTCCTGACTTCTGACACTGTTGTTGGAGTCTTCCAATCCATAACCTCTTGCACTTTACTCGGATCTACAGAAACTCCATTCTCAGATAGGATATGACCGAGGAAAGGAACTTTCTTCAACCAAAATTCACATTTGCTGAACTTAGCATATAACTTATGATCTCTCAATCTGGTCAAGACAATCCTCAGATGCTCTTCATGCTCTTTCTCGTTTTCAGAGTATACTAGAATGTCATCAATGAAGACAACTACAAACTTGTCCAACTCTGGCATGAAAACCGTATTCATCAGATACATAAAATATGCAGGAGCATTTGTTAGTCCAAATGACATAACAAGATACTCGTACAACCCGTATCTGGTAGAAAAGGCGGTTTTCGGAACATCTTGAGGTCTAATCTTTATCTGATGATACCCAGACCTTAAGTCTATCTTGGAGAACACTCTGGCTTTAGCTAACTGCCACAGAACCTCCTAATTATGATGGCCCACAAGTACACGTCATTGTCATAATGACCTCTGACAGTCGTACTTATGTTCACCATAACTTAAAAGGCCTGCTTTCCTCCGAACAGGATCCAATCACAGGAGTATTGCAATATTACAACAGTTTATTCAAAATATTCAACAGAGTAAAGTAGCGGAAGTCTTACAATAACATATGTTTACAAACCAGTTTTCAAACTTGTAACCTTATGTAACATTATTACAAACCATTAGTAGAGAAGTATCGGTAGTAACTTTATTACAACACCCAACCGAGATGCCTTGCCCAAAGGCCACACAGTCTACTCGTCGTCGCTTTCTTCGACCACGACGGTCATGCAACAAGGCTCGAAGCAGACTTGTTCATGAACCGCACCTGCAACAAGGGGTTCAACAAACCCTGAGTACGAAAGTACTCAACAAGACTTACCCGACTAAGACAAAGACTCCAAGGGCATGCTAGCTTTAGGGAATCAAGGTACGGGTAAATCAGAATCAAGATTTTCTTTTGCAGAAAAGCTTACTAAGGTAAGTCCTTATCTTCAACATTTTACTTTTACCATTGATGGTTCATTAACCAAATCTAGGTGATCCTAATCTAGATCAAAGTAATTATCATCAAAACCTTTCTTATTCTTTCTTTCAATTCCAGTTCTTAGCTACGATGTTGGTGCCAGGCCAAGACTCCTTTCTCGTAGAGTAACGACGATTCGAACCGCTTCATTTACCCAGCTGGGGATTCCTAACCACCTGACATATGTAGAACCGAATCTAACATATATCAACTCTTACCCGAATAACCCAAAACCAGAACGTGTCCATCGCCACCCGAGAGCACAGTACTCCTCGAACCCGGCCACATTCTAGCCCCGAGGGTACACGTTACTCTCGCCATCTCTCCACTCCCAGTGCGAGGTTAGACGTTCTCATAATGGACTAGCCAAAGTAAGGCTTACCCGACATGGGCACATGGCTAGTACTAATAAAAACTCCATGACACGAGGGCCAACAACGTACGGTCCTTAACTGATAAGGCGGAAACAATACATTGGGACTCCTCTCCCAATGCACGTTAGCAGTGGCCAAACCACCCGCCCGATCTTACAAGTTCATTCACATATTTCATTATTCATTCAGAATGCCGTCATGGCTACGTAAACATTTCATTTAAAAGCTTAACTTCTAAGCATAGCGAAGCATACTACGCATTTTCTGTAAAACAGGTATCAAGGTAGTATTGCAATAATCAAGGATGATAATGCAGCAATTAGGTTATCACGCAACTCCTAATTACTTAATGCAATAAACCATAATATGAATAATAAAACATTTATAAAATTCAAGGTAGGGTTTAAATGCACCGGAGCTTGCCTTGCTCGGACACGACGACTGACTCAGACTCGGAGACTCCAACGTCTGGTCCGGAACCCACTGACGATCGCTCTTCTCCGGAGGCCTGCTCGACGACTTCGGCTTCTTCGAAAGCGGTGACTACACGGATACATAACATGCTTTAACATGATGCTCAATGATAAACATGATGCTTGATGATAACATGCCACGTTTACGATTCGGTTACAACTTCCCTTCACGGTACAGTCGTAAACAGAAAACCTACTAACTAGTAGCGATGAGTTTCCACGATACCAGCTCTTAACCTAACAAGTTACTAACGAGCTCAGTCATGAAATTAAAGTGCCAGAGATCACAAAAGGGTAGTGACCTAAGGACATCACTCAATCAAAAGGCACACAACACTTAAAGTTCTCAAATTAACATTTATTTTCTATTTAAATAATTAGGGCATAATTAGGAATTAATCAAACTTTATCTAAACAAGCTCAAACTTTTTCTATGGGTTAACAATGATTTATAACAGTGCCATAATTAATTTCATAATTTTTGGATAAATAAATTAATTATTAAAATTACTGGAAGTTGCATTTAATCTTTATTGGAACCAATTATTTCTATTGCATAAAGTATTCAAATTCATGATTTAACATTTTTCCTAGATAGTTTATACATTGAGAAGCTTATACAAAAATTTTCATGAATTTTGGAACTCTACACAATTTTTAAACAAATAAATAAATAATCAACACTATTCATTTATTTGAAAAAGAAAAACAAAAACGAAAATAAAAAACTGAACTCGGGCCGCTTCTCCTCGGTCCGGCCCGTTAGCGCGCCCGCGCCCGCACGCGATGGCCCAACTGCGGCCCACCCCGCGCGCGCCCACTCTCTCTCTCTCTCTCTTTCACTGACAGCGCGGCCCCGCCTGTCATCTTCTTCCTCTCGCCCGCGCGCTCTCTCTCTCGCGTCCGCGCGCTCGCCCACGGTGACCGGCCGACAACCGAAGCCTCGGTCGGCGAACCAAAGCGACCAACACGATCCCACCATCCCCGCGAACCATCTGCACCCCCAAAAGCTAAGGCTCTCCTTCCCAAGCATCCTTCCTGACGGCCATGGCGGCTCGGGGCGACGGCAAGGCGGCTAACCCCCATTCCCCTGGCGGTAGCGGTTAAAAACAGGCGAGCATCACGCTCAGGAGCTCACCGTGAACTCACTGACGGACTCGGTGAGGGTAGAGGTGGTCTG
This sequence comes from Saccharum spontaneum, assembly GCA_022457205.1. Lineage (NCBI taxonomy): Eukaryota > Viridiplantae > Streptophyta > Magnoliopsida > Poales > Poaceae > Saccharum > Saccharum spontaneum. The sequence goes on from CM039591.1 coordinate 5,867,972, forward strand.
GAGTGCCCGGTCGACGGTGAGGCGGTGAGGGCGACCCGGACGGTGGCGACAAGGCGCTGTTCCGACGAACACAGGACACAAAAAGGAAAACTGTCAACGCGGCGAGCATCACAGCATCGAGTAGGACCTTGAACAAGAAACGGTTAAGCTGGAGACTCACCGAGACGGGCTGGCCACGGAGAGCTTGATCGCGGCGGCGATGGTGACCACCGCGAGGAAGAAAACGGCCTAACCAGGTTCGGGATGAAAAGGGGCTTTGCAACGGGGCTCAAAGCGTGCGCAAAGGCAAGGCGGAGCGGGCTGCGAGATGGAGTGGCTAGCGGTGCAGTGACGGTGGTGAATTTCACCGGCGAAATTCAACGGCGGCGACGGTTAAACGGAGGAGAAAAAGACGAACTCGGTGACCTCCACATATATATAGGGCTAGGCACTGTGATCGGCTCTGGAAGACGCTCGTCGTTGCGCTGGCGTTACTGGCGCGCGCGAAGACCGTGGAAACGGCCACGGCGGCGGTCGGCCGGCGCCCATGCCGCGCGGTGCCCGGCGGTGATACGTCGCGCACTGTAGCTCCCCCCCCAAATTTTGAAATTCAAACTGATTTCTCAAATTACTTCCAAATTTGTATAACAACTTGAAAATCTTCCAATGTATGAAATCTTCAGAATTTCAAGCTCTACAAGTTTGGTATTGAACACTTTTTCAAATTCTGCTTGGATTTTGAAATTTGAGTTTAAATTCAAAAAGTGACACGTTTTTCAGATTGGTAATTTAGAAATTACTTTTGATTTTATATTGAAACTTCAAAATCTCCAAACATCAAAGTTGTTTATCTTGACCAGATCTACAACTTTGCTGTTCAAAACTTTTTCAAAATCAGCCTCCATTTTAAAATCTTAGTTTGGGGACAAAAATGATTTAAAACTGAAATTTGCTTATTTTCAAAATTACTCCACATTTTACACTAAAACTTTGAAAACTCAAAACACCAAAGTTGTAGCCCTTGAAAAGTTCTACAAACTTGGTTTTGAACTTTTTCCCAAATTTTGTTTAGATTTTGAATTATTTCAAAAGGGGTAAAACAGGGTTTTGAAATTTAGGGTTTTTGGAGGGATTTCAAATTGGAATTTGTTTCTACTTTGATTTGTGATTACTTAGTGATCAAAACCTCACCCAAGGGCATCATTTGGACCAACATGACATAGTTGACCAAATGTCACTCTTGGTTGACCAATTCACTTTCGAAATTGTTTTACAGCTCTCCCCAGATTTGAATTCGAATTCGAATCGGAAAACTCGCGACAAGTTTTGGGACTCCAATTCAAACTCAAATTTGGAGCTTCATTTTAGATGTTGTACTTGAGCTCATACCCTACACTTGACACTAGTGTGCAACACAGTCGCGCACTTCAAATTACGCAGGGCATGGACTAAGTATTTGCGGTGGTATTCAAAATTAGGGTTTTCGATTTCGGAGCACACCAAGAGAAACACATTCAACCTAATGAAGTAAACTCGTTTTAGTTGATGCATAACAATGTTAACTTAACAAGGATGCTTTGCGATGCATTATGATGACATGGCAGATTAATTAGCACTATAACACCCGGGGTGTTACAGCCCTTCCCCCTTAAAGAAATCTCGTCCCGAGATTTAAAGCCTTGAGTTAAGTAATGGAAAAGGAAACGTGTCAAGCAAACACGTCCAAGACTTGCTCTACAAAACAGGTAGGGGTTTTCTGCATTACAAGGATTTTAAAAGGATAGGTTACAATTTAAAGAAGAAATTGCAACCTAGATAGAAGCAAAGAACTCCGGGAAATTCTCCAACAGATACTCTTCCGATTCCCAGGTGGCTTCCTCCTCTGAATGTTGATCCCATTGTATCTTGTACCATTTAATTGTTTTACTCCGGGTAACACGATCCTTTCGATCCAAGACTCGGACAGGATATTCAGAATATGTCAAATCAGGCTCAAGTTCAACCCCCTCCACATCAACAACTTGATCAGGCACTTGCAGACACTTCTTCATCTGTGATACATGAAACACATTGTGCACGGCTGACAGTTGTTCAGGTAGCTTTAATCTATATGCCACCTTTCCACATTTCTCAATGATCTGAAAAGGACCAATATAACGTGGTGCGAGCTTGCCTTTGACTCCAAATCTATTAACTCCTTTCATGGGTGACACTTTCAGATAAACATAATCTCCCACTTTAAACATCAAAGGTCTACGCCTTTTATCTGCATAACTCTTTTGTCGAGACTGAGCAACTTTTAAGTTCTTTTGTATCTGCCTAATCTTTTCTTCTGTTTTCTTTACTAGATCGACTCCATAAAACCATCTTTCTCCTGGTTCTGACCAGTTCAACGGAGTTCTGCACCTGCGGCCATACAATGCTTCAAACGGTGCCATTTTGATACTCTCTTGATAGCTATTGTTGTATGAGAATTCTGCTAATGGTAAACATTCATCCCATTGATCTTGATAGGTGAGAGCACAGGATCTCAACATATCTTCCAAAATTTGATTTACTCTCTCAGTCTGTCCCCCAGTTTGTGGATGATAGGCTGTACTATAAAGAAGTTTAGTACCCAACGACTTTTGAAACTGCCTCCAAAATTGCGAAACAAATTGAGTACCCCTGTCACTAACAATTGTTTTAGGTATTCCATGTAAACTCATAATCCGAGTGACATATATTTCTGCATATCTAGATGCTCTATAGTCAACCTTCACAGGTACAAAGTGAGCTGACTTAGTCAAACGGTCCACAATGACCCAAATCGAATCAAAGCCTCTTGAAGTCTTGGGTAACCCAGTAATGAAATCCATACTAATATCTTCCCATTTCCAGGATGGAATAGGCAAGGGTTGTAACATTCCTGCCGGCTTCAAATGTTCAACTTTCACTTTGCGACAAGTATCACATCGGGCAACATACTTAGCAATCTCGATTTTCATTTTGGTCCACCAAAATCTCTGTTTCAAATCTTGATACATCTTATTACTCCCTGGATGAATAGAAAACCTTGTACTATGTGCTTCATCAAGAATGAGCTGACGTAACTCTGAAATCTTTGGGACCACTAGCCGGTTCTTAAACCACAGGACACCTGCATCATCAATACTGAAATCTGTCTGCTGACCAGTTCTAACTTTTTCTTTGATATGAGCTATTCCAGAATTATTTCTCTGTGCAGACACAATCTGATCTTTGATTGTTGATTCTACTGTGACATTAGTCAACTGACCTTGTTGAATTATTTCAATATTCAACTTTTCCAGTTCATAACATAAACTGTAATCCATTGGCTTCACAGTCATACAATTGCAATGGTTCTTTCGACTGAGTGCATCAGCAACCACATTTGCTTTACCAGGGTGATAGTGTACTTCCAAATCATAATCCTTTATCAATTCAAGCCACCTTCTTTGCCTCATATTCAATTCTGACTGAGTAAAGATATACTTTAAACTCTTGTGATCTGTATACATGTGGCAAGTATTACCTAACAAGTAATGACGCCAGATTTTTAATGCATGAACTACAGCTGCTAGTTCAAGATCATGTGTCGGATAATGTTCTTCATGGCGCTTCAACTGTCTCGAGGCATAAGCAATGACTCTGCCTTCTTGCATCAATACACAACCAAGGCCAATACCCGAGGCATCACAATATACGTCAAATGGCTTTTCTATATCTGGTTGTGCCAAAACTGGAGCAGTCGTCAATGACTTCTTTAGAATTCTAAAAGCTTTCTCACATTCTGGAGACCATATGAACTTAGTTTGATTCTTCAACAACTCTGTGATTGGCTTGGCTACCTTTGAAAAGTCAGATATGAATCGACGGTAATAACCCGCCATTCCTAGAAAACTTCGGACTTCATGAACTGAGATTGGTGGTTTCCAATTCAGAATATCTTTCACCTTGCCAGGATCTACTGCTACTCCTTCAGCTGACAACACATGGCCTAAGAATTGTACTTCTCTTAACCAAAACTCACATTTACTGAACTTGGCATACAGCTGATGATCTCTCAAACGATTCAGAACAACTCTAAGATGCTCAACATGCTCTTCTTTGCTTTTGGAATATACCAGAATATCATCAATAAACACAACCACAAACTTGTCAAGTTCCGGCATGAAAACTGAGTTCATCAGATACATGAAATGTGCCGGTGCATTGGTAAGACCAAAAGACATAACTAGGTATTCATACAATCCATATCTGGTGGTGAATGCAGTCTTCGGGATATCTTCAGGTCGAATCTTGATTTGATGGTACCCTGATCGAAGATCGATCTTTGAAAATACCTTTGCCCCCGCAAGCTGATCAAAGAGTAGATCAATGCGTGGCAACGGATATTTATTCTTAATGGTTACTTCATTCAGCGGTCGGTAATCAACACACATTCTTAAAGTCTGATCTTTCTTCTTAACAAACAGAGCTGGACATCCCCATGGTGAGGAACTGGGTCTGATAAAACCTTTGTCACGTAACTCTTGCAACTGATCCTTGAGTTCTGCCAATTCATTGGGTGGCATTCTGTAAGCTCTCCGGGATATTGGGGCAGTACCCGGTTTTAACTCAATCACAAACTCTACATCTCTGTCTGGTGGCAGGCCTGGTAGATCATCTGGAAACACATCTGGAAATTCACAGACTACTGGTATATCACAAACCTCTTGTACTGAAGTTGCACATAACCTTTCAACGGTTCTCTTTGGGATAGGAAGTTGGATAAGAAGATGAGATTTATTATCTGGCAGGTTCAACCTTATAGTTCTGTGCAGTGCATCTATAAGGGCTCCTCTTTGATACATCCAATTCATACCCAGGATTACATCTATATCCTGTTTCTGTAATATTATCATTGAGGTAGGGAATATATGCCCACCTAACTCTATAGGTACGTCACGTACCATCTCCTTAGTACACAGTCGTCCCCCGGGCGACTGAATAAAGAACTCTTCTTGTGTTCCCATAATTGGAATGTCATGCTTAACAACAAAGGTGCGATTTATGAATGTATGCGATGCACCTGAATCAAATAACAGTACTGCTGGATGATTAGCAACAGGGAACATACCCATCATAACAGGTTCTCCCTCTGGGATTGCACTTGCTTGAGTATAGAATACACGTCCGGTCTTCTTCTTCTCACCCTTACCCTTCTGAACATTCAGATTATTGTTCTTGCTCTGAGGTTGTTGTTGTTGTGGCACAGGAGCTCTGGGATAGTTGGGATTGTACTGCCTTGGATACGGGCAGTCCTTTGAAAAGTGGCCTGGCTTTCCACAATTATAGCAGGGAAAGTTATGGGTGACTGGTGCTTGGTTTCGAATACCAGGGGCATTCGGCTGTTGGGTGAACTGCGGGGTTGCGGTAGGACGATAAAACGTCTGCGGCTGAGCTTGGTATTGCGGTGGATGATAGGTTGGGCGGAAATGATTCTGTGGGTGGTAAATAAACTTCTAGCGCTTCTTAATGCCGCCAGATGGGCTTGAAAACACTGGCTTCTTTTTCTTCGACTCTTTGTGCAGTCTGGACTTCTCTTCTGACGCAATAGCCACGTTGACTATCTCATGGTATGTAGCATTATAACAGGTGACCAATGCTTCCTGGATTCTGGTACTCAATCCTCTCATGAAATAGCTTTTCTTCTTTGCATCAGTGTTCACATATTCCGCTGCATACTGGGATAGATGATTGAATTTACCCACGTACTGCAGAACTGTCTGGTTCCCTTGCTTCAGCGAGAGAAACTCCTCTAGCTTCATGGCCATGACACCATCTGGAATGTAATGTGCTCTAAAGGCTTCACGAAACTCCTGCCAAGTGACACGGTGGCCAGCAGGCCGTGCGGCGACCAGATTCGCCCACCACGCCCCTGCGGCACCTCTAAGCTGCTGCGCTGCAAACACGGGCTTCTGGTGCTCCGTGCACTGTAACAGTTCAAACTTCTGCTCCATGGTACAGAGCCAGTCATCCGCCTCTAGCGGCTCATCTGCCTTTGAGAATACTGGTGGACGAGTATCGGTGAAATCCACATAGGTGGTTTCCCCTCCATTGTTACGGCCTCGACGACCCTGATTTCCATTCTGATTCTGATTCTGAGCCAACAGTGTAGTGGCATTAACCAAAGCGGCAATAGCCTCTGCCAAGGTGGGTGGAAACGGTGGGGGATTCGGAGTATTGTCCCCATCCTGGGAAGTTCCAGTACCGTCCATCTGTTGTACACAAACCATATTTATATACATCGCTTTATTGAATTAAAAAGCAGTTAAAACGGAACTTGTATACACATACAAACTTATCTTACATTATTTCATTACAAACTTGCTCGCAAGCAAGAAACTACCCACTAAGGTTCTTAGAAAGCAGGAAAGACTACTATATTACATAGCCATCCATGTCAACACTTCACTCCTCATCATCATCGCTGATCACGATCACTCCATCATCAACCTCTGGAATACTTGCACCAGTGACATGACTTGCATCATCCCCACTTTCCATCATGGGTTCATCTTCATTATTGTCCTCTACACCAGGAACAATCACGGCACCAACATCATCTTCCACTGCCTGGGGCTGATGATTGGGATTCATCAGATCATTTAGCCTATGGACTTCCTCATGCAGAACAGTATTGTACTGCTCCAGGTTTGTCACATAAAGCTCCAGCTCTCGAACACGAGCTCTGGCTTCTGTCTCCTTTTCCAGAGACTCATTCTGGAACTGTTTCCAAAAACGCATATTGCGCTTCAGTCGCTCCACTTCTGATGTAAGCCTTGCAACTTCTGATTCCGAATCCGGGTTCGGATTACGGCTACTGCTTGCTCCATCAACTCTGGTGGCCAATTGATGACGCGGCACTCCTTGCGGACCCGTTTTCTTGCGAGGAGTTGTCTTCACACGTGCCATCCTAAAGCAAGATAGAATTAGGACGATGAGAACAGATAGGGGAATCTGAAGGTTAGCATGAATAGGATTGAACCTTACTTAACCCAAACCACTTTAAAAGGGAAGGTAACTTAAGCAGGTTAATTAAACATGATGCATGCATCGTACTTACGATCTAACAGAAAGATTAAGTAACACATGCAAACTTTATAACATAGGGCACTATACAAGATACTTCACTACGAAGCTTTCAAATATGAGCTAAGGAAACTATAGAATAGATTAAGATAAGCAAAAGCAATTTGGACCCAAAATATCAATATTAAGTTTATTTGACCCAAAACATTTTGAAGTTTTGCAAAGTAATACTACAATAACTCGAGTGATTATGCTCTGGTACCAGCTGCCACAGAACCTCCTAATTATGATGGCCCACAAGTACACGTCATTGTCATAATGACCTCTGACAGTCGTACTTATGTTCACCATAACTTAAAAGGCCTGCTTTCCTCCGAACAGGATCCAATCACAGGAGTATTGCAATATTACAACAGTTTATTCAAAATATTCAACAGAGTAAAGTAGCGGAAGTCTTACAATAACATATGTTTACAAACCAGTTTTCAAACTTGTAACCTTATGTAATATTATTACAAACCATTAGTAGAGAAGTATCGGTAGTAACTTTATTACAACACCCAACCGAGATGCCTTGCCCAAAGGCCACACAGTCTACTCGTCGTCGCTTTCTTCGACCACGACGGTCATGCAACAAGGCTCGAAGCAGACTTGTTCATGAACCGCACCTGCAACAAGGGGTTCAACAAACCCTGAGTACGAAAGTACTCAACAAGACTTACCCGACTAAGACAAAGACTCCAAGGGCATGCTAGCTTTAGGGAATCAAGGTACGGGTAAATCAGAATCAAGATTTTCTTTTGCAGAAAAGCTTACTAAGGTAAGTCCTTATCTTCAACATTTTACTTTTACCATTGATGGTTCATTAACCAAATCTAGGTGATCCTAATCTAGATCAAAGTAATTATCATCAAAACCTTTCTTATTCTTTCTTTCAATTCCAGTTCTTAGCTACGATGTTGGTGCCAGGCCAAGACTCCTTTCTCGTAGAGTAACGACGATTCGAACCGCTTCATTTACCCAGCTGGGGATTCCTAACCACCTGACATATGTAGAACCGAATCTAACATATATCAACTCTTACCCGAATAACCCAAAACCAGAACGTGTCCATCGCCACCCGAGAGCACAGTACTCCTCGAACCCGGCCACATTCTAGCCCCGAGGGTACACGTTACTCTCGCCATCTCTCCACTCCCAGTGCGAGGTTAGACGTTCTCATAATGGACTAGCCAAAGTAAGGCTTACCCGACATGGGCACATGGCTAGTACTAATAAAAACTCCATGACACGAGGGCCAACAACGTACGGTCCTTAACTGATAAGGCGGAAACAATACATTGGGACTCCTCTCCCAATGCACGTTAGCAGTGGCCAAACCACCCGCCCGATCTTACAAGTTCATTCACATATTTCATTATTCATTCAGAATGCCGTCATGGCTACGTAAACATTTCATTTAAAAGCTTAACTTCTAAGCATAGCGAAGCATACTACGCATTTTCTGTAAAACAGGTATCAAGGTAGTATTGCAATAATCAAGGATGATAATGCAGCAATTAGGTTATCACGCAACTCCTAATTACTTAATGCAATAAACCATAATATGAATAATAAAACATTTATAAAATTCAAGGTAGGGTTTAAATGCACCGGAGCTTGCCTTGCTCGGACACGACGACTGACTCAGACTCGGAGACTCCAACGTCTGGTCCGGAACCCACTGACGATCGCTCTTCTCCGGAGGCCTGCTCGACGACTTCGGCTTCTTCGAAAGCGGTGACTACACGGATACATAACATGCTTTAACATGATGCTCAATGATAAACATGATGCTTGATGATAACATGCCACGTTTACGATTCGGTTACAACTTCCCTTCACGGTACAGTCGTAAACAGAAAACCTACTAACTAGTAGCGATGAGTTTCCACGATACCAGCTCTTAACCTAACAAGTTACTAACGAGCTCAGTCATGAAATTAAAGTGCCAGAGATCACAAAAGGGTAGTGACCTAAGGACATCACTCAATCAAAAGGCACACAACACTTAAAGTTCTCAAATTAACATTTATTTTCTATTTAAATAATTAGGGCATAATTAGGAATTAATCAAACTTTATCTAAACAAGCTCAAACTTTTTCTATGGGTTAACAATGATTTATAACAGTGCCATAATTAATTTCATAATTTTTGGATAAATAAATTAATTATTAAAATTACTGGAAGTTGCATTTAATCTTTATTGGAACCAATTATTTCTATTGCATAAAGTATTCAAATTCATGATTTAACATTTTTCCTAGATAGTTTATACATTGAGAAGCTTATACAAAAATTTTCATGAATTTTGGAACTCTACACAATTTTTAAACAAATAAATAAATAATCAACACTATTCATTTATTTGAAAAAGAAAAACAAAAACGAAAATAAAAAACTGAACTCGGGCCGCTTCTCCTCGGTCCGGCCCGTTAGCGCGCCCGCGCCCGCACGCGATGGCCCAACTGCGGCCCACCCCGCGCGCGCCCACTCTCTCTCTCTCTCTCTTTCACTGACAGCGCGGCCCCGCCTGTCATCTTCTTCCTCTCGCCCGCGCGCTCTCTCTCTCGCGTCCGCGCGCTCGCCCACGGTGACCGGCCGACAACCGAAGCCTCGGTCGGCGAACCAAAGCGACCAACACGATCCCACCATCCCCGCGAACCATCTGCACCCCCAAAAGCTAAGGCTCTCCTTCCCAAGCATCCTTCCTGACGGCCATGGCGGCTCGGGGCGACGGCAAGGCGGCTAACCCCCATTCCCCTGGCGGTAGCGGTTAAAAACAGGCGAGCATCACGCTCAGGAGCTCACCGTGAACTCACTGACGGACTCGGTGAGGGTAGAGGTGGTCTGGAGTGCCCGGTCGACGGTGAGGCGGTGAGGGCGACCCGGACGGTGGCGACAAGGCGCTGTTCCGACGAACACAGGACACAAAAAGGAAAACTGTCAACGCGGCGAGCATCACAGCATCGAGTAGGACCTTGAACAAGAAACGGTTAAGCTGGAGACTCACCGAGACGGGCTGGCCACGGAGAGCTTGATCGCGGCGGCGATGGTGACCACCGCGAGGAAGAAAACGGCCTAACCAGGTTCGGGATGAAAAGGGGCTTTGCAACGGGGCTCAAAGCGTGCGCAAAGGCAAGGCGGAGCGGGCTGCGAGATGGAGTGGCTGGCGGTGCAGTGACGGTGGTGAATTTCACCGGCGAAATTCAACGGCGGCGACGGTTAAACGGAGGAGAAAAAGACGAACTCGGTGACCTCCACATATATATAGGGCTAGGCACTGTGATCGGCTCTGGAAGACGCTCGTCGTTGCGCTGGCGTTACTGGCGCGCGCGAAGACCGTGGAAACGGCCACGGCGGCGGTCGGCCGGCGCCCATGCCGCGCGGTGCCCGGCGGTGATACGTCGCGCACTGTAGCTCCCCCCCCAAATTTTGAAATTCAAACTGATTTCTCAAATTACTTCCAAATTTGTATAACAACTTGAAAATCTTCCAATGTATGAAATCTTCAGAATTTCAAGCTCTACAAGTTTGGTATTGAACACTTTTTCAAATTCTGCTTGGATTTTGAAATTTGAGTTTAAATTCAAAAAGTGACACATTTTTCAGATTGGTAATTTAGAAATTACTTTTGATTTTATATTGAAACTTCAAAATCTCCAAACATCAAAGTTGTTTATCTTGACCAGATCTACAACTTTGCTGTTCAAAACTTTTTCAAAATCAGCCTCCATTTTAAAATCTTAGTTTGGGGACAAAAATGATTTAAAACTGAAATTTGCTTATTTTCAAAATTACTCCACATTTTACACTAAAACTTTGAAAACTCAAAACACCAAAGTTGTAGCCCTTGAAAAGTTCTACAAACTTGGTTTTGAACTTTTTCCCAAATTTTGTTTAGATTTTGAATTATTTCAAAAGGGGTAAAACAGGGTTTTGAAATTTAGGGTTTTTGGAGGGATTTCAAATTGGAATTTGTTTCTACTTTGATTTGTGATTACTTAGTGATCAAAACCTCACCCAAGGGCATCATTTGGACCAACATGACATAGTTGACCAAATGTCACTCTTGGTTGACCAATTCACTTTCGAAATTGTTTTACAGCTCTCCCCAGATTTGAATTCGAATTCGAATCGGAAAACTCGCGACAAGTTTTGGGACTCCAATTCAAACTCAAATTTGGAGCTTCATTTTAGATGTTGTACTTGAGCTCATACCCTACACTTGACACTAGTGTGCAACACAGTCGCGCACTTCAAATTACGCAGGGCATGGACTAAGTATTTGCGGTGGTATTCAAAATTAGGGTTTTCGATTTTGGAGCACACCACAGAGAAACACATTCAACCTAATGAAGTAAACTCGTTTTAGTTGATGCATAACAATGTTAACTTAACAAGGATGCTTTGCGATGCATTATGATGACATGGCAGATTAATTAGCACTATAACACCCGGGGTGTTACACTAACTGATCAAACAGAACATCAATATGAGGCAAGGGATATTTATTCTTGATGGTTACAGCGTTAAGAGGTCGGTAATCCACACACATCCTGAGAGTACCCTCTTTCTTTTTCTTCACAAACAAGGCAGGACATCCCCATTCAGACTTACTTGGGCGAATAAACCCTTTTTTTAATAACTCTTCCAACTGTTTCTTCAACTCAGCTAACTCATCCGGAGGCATCCGATAGGGTCTCCTCGAAATTGGAGCTGTCCCAGGGATCAACTCGATTCCAAACTCAACATCTCTATCTGGAGGAAGGCCAGGCAACTCGTCTGGAAACACATCCGGAAACTCACATACTACTGGGATCTGATGGATAGGAGCAACTTCCATGGCACAGGTCACACTCACAAGATCTGTTCTTTTAGGCAATGGTACCTGAAAAGTACCCTCTGCGTGAGGATCCTTAAGGGTAAGCATCCGACTGCTTGTATCTATGACTGCTTCCCAGTCTTTCATCCAGTTCATTCCTATTATTACATCCAAAACTAGTCCAGGCATAACTACCAAGTTCACTCGAAACTTCCGACTACCTAACTCAAGGGTTGCCCCTCTAACCATCTTATTGGTTAACACATCAGCTCCTGCTGAACTTATGCGATAACCATAACTCAATTCTGTGCATAGTTGTTCATGCTTCCGTGCAAATGCTTGACTCATAAAAGAATGCGAAGATCCAGAATCAAAAAGAACAACTGCAGGGTGATGGTTCACAAGAAACTTACCAGCAGTTACAGGCTCTCCCTCAGGAACTTCATCAATGGCGGTGTGGTGCACACGGGCATTGTAAGTCTGTTGCTTCTTTTTAGGCGGATAAGGGCAGAACTTAGAAAAGTGGCCTGGCTGACCATAGTTGTAGCAGGGCCCTTTCACTGTACCAGCAGACCCTATAGCTCCCTTGGAGTTACTCTGTTCTGCAGCTGCGTTGGTCCTTGTTGGCGGCACTGCCATCTTGTACGGTTTCTGTGGCCCCTTATAGTTCTGGGTTTTATGCTGCGGCGGCCTGAACCTCGCACCAGGTGTGGACGGACGATAAGATGAACGGTTGGCAGGGACAACTCTGGACTGGGATGGTCCTGACTCGAACACTCTCTTGCGGTTCTTGGATGCGGTGTAAGCGTTATTGTTCTTCTCTTGCTTCAAACAGTCACTGATAAAGTCGTTGAATCTGTTGCGGGTATTGGTACCCACATGCTTCATCATCTTCGGACTCAACCCTCTCTTGAAACTAGCAATCTTCTTTGCATCTGTGTCAACCATGTCTGGAGCATAGCGGCACAAGTTATTAAAGGCATGCAAATACTGTGTCACCGTCTTGGTACCCTGATTCAATGCTAAAAACTCTCCAAGCTTCATCTCAACCAACCCTGGGGGAATATAAACTCCCTTAAAAGCTTCAGTGAAATCCCTCCAAGAGATCTGGGCATTAGGAGGAAAAGTACTGCGGTGATGCTTCCACCATATTCCTGTTGGTCCTTGTAACTGATGTGCAGCATACTCTACTTTCAGAACTTCTGTCATCCTTAACACACGGAACTTATCTTCCATAGTGTTAATCCATTCTTCGGCATCAAGTGGCTCTGCTGCTTCTTTGAAAATAGGTGGCCTAGTATCCATGAAATCCTTGAAACTGCTGTACTGGTTCGCTCCATGGCCACCACCTTGGTTATTTCCCCTTTGAACATTTTCCGCGATGGTACGCAGAAAGTCTTCCATATTCCTCTGTGACTGTTCAGTACTGCGTTGACTTCCAAGAAACTGTGTGAAGAACATTTCTGCGGTAAGCGGCGGAGGAGGGGGCAAATGTGGTTCTGGACGTGGTTCCTGGTGGTTGACATTGTTGGCACCACTTCCACCAGCTCCTGCACCATTGCCACCAGTCTCAGCGGCTTCATACGTAGCACGACGAGTGTTGGCCATCTGCATATTTCAGCAACAAGCACCATTGAGTGAAGTTGTAAAATTGTGTCCGAATGAACAATCATGCCATACTGAATTCATTGGAGAGAACAAGTCATACAAGAAAACAGAGGCGCAATAATTTCATTCTAATTAAACAACAGCACCAATTAAGTTACTTTAAAAGCAACATCGCGTTCCATACAACCACGTTGCCAGCATACATACACTGGACTTTTATGCGTTCGGGTATCGCATACACAACCAAACTCCAAAAGATCGTCAGTCTCAAGGTCGAACAGGGTACAACATGATACATGGAAACCAAAAGAAGGCCAGCGCGTCAAGCCTAGTTACTAACGCAGGACACTATCCTACTCCTCGGGGCCGTCGTCGATGTCGGAGGCGTCGCCATCGCTACCCTCAGCTGCAGCGTCGTCGTCGATGTCCATCTGAGCGGCGTTCGGAGGAGCATACGGGCCCATCCCGTTGTAGAGGGCATGGAACTCTTCATGCAAGTTGGCATTGTACTCTTCTAGCTCCTCGACCCTCTGCCTCAGAAGGTCCCTCTCGTTCCAGGCTTCATTCCTTTCTTGTACTAGCTGCTCCAACAGGCGATCTGCATTCCTGTTGGCCTGAGTCAGCCTCTGTACCTGCTGCATGGAACTCTCGCCTCTCTCGAGAGCTCGGTCCCGCTGCAAGCTCATGTCAGCTAACTGCTCCTGCAAGCTAGCTATGGCACGTGCTTGCTTTTTCTTCTGTTTTCTTGCTTCAAGCCGATCATCACCACGTAGGCCAGTCAAGGTCCAATAGGTATTCTCCAGACCTTGGTATGCTCTGATGGCTGCATACATGGCACTCATGGTGTGGTTGTCGCTAGCCCGTCCTTCACTGGGGCCTCTAACCAGGGCACTTCCTTGCGGCTGTACCCAAATGGCGTCGCGAGGATCATCTCTCGGGAAGGTACCGGCCAAAGCTGCTGCCAACTCATTGGGAAATCTGCTCATGATGTCTCGGATGACGCGAAAAGCTGCGCCCTCTGCACCCTCGACTGGAGTGCGTCCTTCGAACTCCAGATGCCAACCATCCCATTCTGGCGCATCACCAAGAGCAGGGACGGTGATCTCTACCACAGCAAGTCCATCTTCAGCTAGCTGGCTCTCGCTCCAAGAGTAAACTAGCTCTTGTCCCTCCGGGTACCCCACATCATGAAGCACTCTCCAAAGCAAGGTGGGCATGCCAAACTCGCTTAGAAAAGTGTCCGTGTTGCGGTGCTCCCGCGGGGCTAGCTGACGACGGGGTGCTCTTCCGCCAGTGGACTTGCGGGCAGTCTGCTTCGTGCGGGCCATCTGTAGCACAAGTTTTAAATTACCCGGTGAGAACATATTTTAGTTGAGGTCACTTTTATCGAAATGGGATAATCCTTTTATAAGGGGAGGAATGCATGCCATGAATGGAATGCACAAACAATATGATGCATGCACGAGTCTTACGTTCTCACAAACTTATGAAATAAAAGCATCTAACGGTGAATTCGGTGGCATACAACGATCTCTCATATACGCAACTAATTCGGTCTACACGATACGCTGTTATGTACCTGCAGAAAACTCATTTCAGCCCATTCCCCATGAATGCATGAAAGCAGTAAATCTACCTACACGCTTTACACGAATCCCCAGATGCGTGTACAACGGTAGTAACTACCCAAACACATCGTCCTATTGACGGCATCGCCTCAACGGACGGAACACCCACACATGCGACACTTTTATAAAAACATGTGTAAAACATGTAATTATCCAAGTATCATATAAGCACTTTCCCTAGATCGGCGGTGTATCCGATCATGCTCTCACAACTCACACTTACCGAAGCGTAGAGGTAACTGATCCATACATTACCACTCAATTAAGTGGCACTCATACAATAGCACGCCGTATGAGCAACGAAAAAGAAATATGGTGCAGAACCCCAAGTTAGTACTTAAATAGCCACCTAGAGTCCTTAACTGGGCATACAGGATATGACCACTGGCACACTTTTTAGTTTCAAAATCACACTTTTTAAGCAGGGTTTTGGTTTAAATACACTTATGACAGTAATTACGCTAAACCATGCTCCGATACCAGCTGTAACAGAACCGCCCAATTATACGAGATTAAGTAAGAAAATCATCCAACGGACGGACAATTTACCAAACTTAAGCCCGTATAACCCGGTAGTCCGTGAAATCTCGACGGATTTCAAACCATTTCACATCACAGCCAAGATCGTAATAAGTTCAGCGATTACCTTCATAAGTTACACAGTAGTTTGCGGCACAAAATACATCAGAGTTTAAACATAGTTATTACAAACCAGTTTCAAATAAAGTAGCGGAAGCATTAGTTCAAAGCGCACACACACACGCACAACTTTCCAAAATAAAGTGCCAGCTCGCGATCATCTCCCACAAAAGCATCAGGCGAGGAGTAGTGAGTGACCATTGCCCATGGTCCTAGGCTTCGCCCATCGCAGGGTAGAGACAGTTGATACAATAACCATAGTACATCTGTCCATCTGCAACAAGTGGGAACAAAGCCCTGAGTACGAGAAGGTACTCAGCTAGACTTACCCGACAGAACCAAAACAAAAGACTCCAAGGATCATGATAGGCATTTTGGTGGGGTAGCTGACTCATTTGCAAGAAAAGCATTTTTAGCTTAGCAAATCATTTACAAAAGCATGTCATGTTTTAATTCTTTATTCTCCTGTCAACTATGTTTGCACTTTATGCTAAAGTAACCATGTAATTAAGCAAGCAAGGATTACCATTGATATTTAACAATAATTACCATGTCATTTCCCACATAACTATCCAAGTGTTGCATCAATATTACTACGATGAAGTAACTCAAGTCAAGTGTTCACTATCCAGTGAACGATGGCGATTCGAATCGATTATTGACCAGCTGGTAATTTATTCCTCACACAAACCTCACTCACCCGCTAAAGTGAGGTATTGGTCACCGAGTCAACCATTCAGGTAAAGTCGCGAGCTTGCCAGGAACCACATGTACCCGGGGGCCGCCCGACTGCTCTTTGGCCTTATCATCGCGCCCCCGTTTCCTGCCACTACTGCTCCGGTACAGTGCGTTGCGGGCAATCCACTCGGCCCGAATAATCTCCCGGCTTCGCGGTCGAAAGGTACTTTATTCGGCCAGCTAAATATGAGGCATGCGTTCAACATGACCCGAGGCCCGACATCGGACGGTCCTTAATCGACACAGACGGAAGACACTACAGTCCAGAACCCTGCAAGCTTCCGCCCGGTCTCATATTCATTTCCACACTTAGTTATTATCACATGACATTTCTTTAACAAAACCAGGTAATCCCCTATAGCTCGCGGATGACAGGCAATCACCCGACTTCTACCGGTCTAAGCAAGCTAAGCAAGTATTGACCGTGGACACCAGGGTGACAAGGATCGGGTAAAACAAGGTGGAACAAGGTATAATGCAGCAACGTTTGCAAACAACTCCTAAACTTAATGCATCAGATTAAGTGAAATTAATAAATAATTCTTTGCAAACCGAGGGAGAAATGCTCCGGGGCTTGCCTCGCTCGAAGGTACTGGGACGATGGTCAGGGCACTCCGGAAGTTCTTCACCGGACTCCTCTTCTGCTTCTGCTGGCTCCGGCTCCGTCACTTCGAGCTGCTCCTCTGTGTCCTCGGGAACAACTGTCGGAACCACCTCCTGCGATCCTGTATGATGCAGAAGTATGAGTGCAACATGCATAGGTGCATTGCAGAAGTGACATGAGATGATGATGATGCGGAATGCATGTGATGTAACGGATGTATTACGTCATCGGATTATGTGGAACTTATGACTCTTCTACAAGGTAGTCTACGTCATCCAAGAACATGTACTCGGAAACTACCAACACTAGTTTCTACCATGCGAGAGTATTTGAGAGTCAAGAGGCTTCAAAGATACACCAAAGTATAATTTTCCATCTAACTTTGCATTAAGAATAAATAGAAACCCTAATTAGTCCTAAGGTTGAACAGCAACACATATTTTAGTAGCTCAGAAAAATCTTATAAAATTACAGTGGATTACTAATATCAAGAATAGCTTGACATAAAATTTTTACTGCATTTGGATAACTAGAACTGCCTACACAAAAATAACAAACTAGGGCCTAAAATAGATATTTAAAATACTTTACATTATGAAAAGTATCAAACAACAGATTTAGGAATTTTTCTACTATCTACTACCTAAACAAACACTATGGAAAAATTATCACTTGCATGTTTTATTCAAATTTATTTAAATAACAAAAATAACAAATACTGGTAATAAAAAGCATTTGAACTGCAACTACAAATTTTTATACAGAACACCCAAGCTATAAAATTTCCCTAGAAAGTACATGACACAAAAAGATTAATAAATTTGGAATCATATTTTTCTGACTTTTCTAGGATTTATTAAGTATTTATCAAGAAAATAGCCATTTTACTATTTAATTATAAACTCTACAGAAAAGTACATCAAATTTGACATGCAACAATTTTATATCATAGATCTGGTCCCAAAGAGTCCATAGAAATTTGTTTCATCAAATTTGGAGCTAAAATGAGCAAGTTACAATTTTTCTAAAGCATTTATACATTTTCTGAAAAATCAATTTCAAAAATCCTTTTTAACTCCAGCCGCTGAACTGCTAGACGCACCCGGCGATCTACACACGCGCGCACAAACAGAGACAGACAGGCGGGCCCGCGGGTCAACCGGGTCCCACGCGTCAGCCGCTCCGAGCCAAGGAGGGCGCTGACCGCGCGGATCTCGACGACGGCGAGGTCGCCGGCGACGAGGTCACCACCGTCGTGATCCCCAAGGCGAGGCGATCCCGTTGAGACCATTGGCACGACCGGAGGAGCTCGAAATCGAGCTTGCCACCGGCCATGGCGGCTCGGCGGCGCTGCTCACCGGCGGGAGCACCTCTCCGGCCATGGGGCGGCACGGGAGACGGTGTCCGAGCACCGGGAGGAGGAGGCGAACAAGATGCTTGCGCGAGTGAGGGAAAAGAAGAGGCGGAGGTGGGATTTCCACGGAGCGGAGAACCACGGCGAGCTCGGCCGGAACTCCGGCGAGCGATTGGCGTGGCTGTGGGGCTTACCGCGGGAGATGGAGGTGAGCACGGGTTGCGCCAGAGAGAGAGGAAGCTCGGGGCGAGATGGAGAGGTCTGCGGTGGCCGGAGCTCGTCGGAACGTGCGTGTCCGGCGAACGCGTGCGGTGGCGGAGGCGGAAAGCGGCAGCCGCGCGCGGTGAACAAGCAAGGAGGCAGAGCGGAGGGAGGAATGGCGAGGCGCTGCGGGGGGTTAAGGTGTGGGCGCTCGCGCTGGTGGGGGCGACCGAGCGCCACCCGGCCGCTGTGGCCGGCATGCGGCCGCCACGCGGCGCGCTTGCTCTGCCGGAGCGCCAGCGCGCGCGGGCGAGGGCGCGGGCGGAGGAAGGAGAAGGCCGGCTGGGCCTGGGCCGAGGCGGGGCAGCGCGGGCGCGCGCGCGGTGATGCGGGCCGGCTCTGGCTCTGGGCCGAATCGGTGGCGGCGGCCCGCGAGGGAAAAATGAAATTTTTGATTTTCGATTTTCAAATTTAAATGCATTTCATACTTCAAACCCAATTTTGAACAAGAAGAAAGCATTTTATGGATTTGGCCCAAAAATAAAAGTTGCTCAAAATTGAATTCTCTACAACTTTGATTAAGGGGCCATTTCAAAATTCTTAATAGATTTTAAATGACAAAATAAAAGCTAAATTAGGGAATAGTTTTGAATATTTTTCATAATTATTTTTGAACAAGTTTTTGACCAAATTTGAGCTCCAAAATTTGAACTAAGGTTCCAAGTGATGTAAGAATTATGGTTGCAAGGCTTTTGATATAAGATGATTATCATATTATTATAGTCCATTAAATATAGCATGTTTAAGCTTTTATTTTAATCGAATTATACCATTATCATACATGATTATAATGATATGAATGCTATGCAATATGATTGCCATGCAAAAATGCATTGCGTAACACCGGAGTGTTACAACTCAATCTCACTTTCGATTTGCAATCAAGCAAGAGAGATGAGTGGGAGGAGTAGCTCTAGCTCAAAGGATGCACAAGAGTATTAGAAATGCCAAGAGAGCTCCCCAAGGACCGGCCAACAAGTATTTATAAGCATCCCATCCAAATAGAGCCGTTGCACTCCACTTGTCCGTTTTTTCGGGACGACCGGACGCGCCGGTCGTAACTGACCGGACGCGCTCAACCGCGTCCGGTCGCCCTGCGACGTCCACGTGTCTTCCAAATTCAAATTCGTCCGTTAGATCCTCCAACGGTCACTGCGCACCAACGGTCAAACGAACGACCGGACGCGCTGCTGCAAACGACCGGACGCGCCGGTGCGCACAGCACCCGCGCCCGCGAAGTAACGACCGGACGCGCTCCTCGCAACGACCGGACGCCACAGTACCCGCGTCCAGTGGGAGTCCAGTAAGCACCCTAGACGACCGGACGCGTCCGATGGTGAGTGACCGGACGCGGACTGCGTCCGACGTCCTCGGTTCCCTCAGGGCGCATGACCTGACGCGCCGGTCCCGTGGGTCACCGGACGCGCCGGTGGTAAACCCTAGCTCGCGCGCCTGACCCCGACGCTGTACTGACCGGACGCGCCGGTCGAAACTGACCGCGTCCGGTGCAGCGTCCGGTCACCTCTGTGACCGCGTTCGCCTCCGTTTCTTTTCCGACTTCCGGCGCAAAGGAAAATAGGCATTTCATTTCCCCGAAATCGCCTGAATCCCGCGCTCGCACGCTCGGCGGGAGGGAGAGAGGAACCCAAACCCCTCTCTACCCGCAAACGTCAGCGCGACCAACGCCACCTTTGCAAATGTGCCAACACCAACAAGTGTACATCTCCATGTGCTTGTGTGTTAGCTTTTTCTCAATCATTTTCAAAGGTTTTCCAGTTAGCTCACTAGGCCCTACATGCAATGCACTTCATGAATTCACCTAGTGGCACCCGTGCGTCGAATAACCGATAAGACTTCCCCTCTTAATAGTTCAGCTATCGACCCTAAACCACTCACACCCTCTATGGTGTCTTGAGTGTAAAACAAAATGGCCCTATGGATATACCTTTGCCTTGAGCCCATTTTGTTTCTCCAAAGGATATGATCCACTTCATATCATCACATGACCGTCTCGATCCATCGACCTTGACTTTACTTGCTCTTCACCGTTGCATTGGTCCGTCGGCGCCAAGTCTTGCTCAAGCTTCACCATCGCATGGTCCTTCGCTTCGAAGCCTTGACTTGCCCTTCACCTTCACAACCGGTCCATCGAGCCAAGCCTCATCTTGGTCTTCACCATCTTGGTCATATGAGTCAATGTCATGTCTCATATTCAATGACCACCTTTATCTAAATCATCCACTTAGATACAAAGGTTAGTCCTAGGTTTCATCAATTAGCCAAAACCAAACTAGGGACTTTCAATCTCCCCCTTTTTGGTAATTGATGACAACCCTCACAAAGATGATTTTGATAATAAAAGTTTTGAACTTGTCATACTTGTCCAATCATTTTGCTCATAAGTAAAGTTTGGACAATTATTACAAGCTCGGTTTTGGTAGCATTAGCTCCCCCTACATATGTGCATAGAGTTTGGATTGAAAGCTTTGCACATATGCATGGATAGAAGTGTTGGGAGAGTGATTCTACCAAAAGGATGCTAAGGTGTAAGAAATGGACCTTTGAAGCGTGATACCAATCGGAGTTGCCTTTTACACCATCCTTAGCATCATGAAGTAACTAGACAACCGTCAAAACTCAAGAACCCCGTGAGATCAACAATATAAGTAAAGGTTCTTGGACCACTTGTAAAACTTTAGGTAAGTCTAGATACCACATGTAAAACTATTCCTATGCATGCTAGTAGATCATTTCATCATCCAAGTTCTATACTAGCATTGCACCACACAAGCATGTATATTGAATCTAAATACATGTGCAATGAGCAAGTCATATGAAAATGCACAAACAAATGCAACAACTTTGTTTATGAGCTTGCTCCCCCTACTTGTGTGCATCAAAAATTTTATTTACCCCTTTATCCCTTTATCATGTTGAATCATCTTTTTCTCTCCCCCTTTGTCAACAACTTACCCAAAAATGGGATCAAATTGTGGAGAGAAGAAAAAAGTTTGATAGAGTAGGTTAAAATTCATCAAATTTTGGTTCAACCTAGAACACTTGCCAAAGATATTTAATTCGATTTGAACCAAAGACAAGCTTCTTCACACCTCATAATAAGGGTTATCTTGCCTATGTTGAATTAAACACTTATAGCAAATCTTCTAGATTCAACACTAGGTTTGCAAGCTCACAAACATGTCATATGCTACCACTAGATCAAAACAAACATAGAGGCAATAGTGGTAACATATATCCATCAAATTCATTTGATTTATCATGAATGCTCATGCATACCACTTATTATGTCTACATGCTCTAGCAAGTCCTTAGCATAGAATGAATGACATGTCAATCAACTTTACCTTGCAATGTCGAAGGAGAGGCATGTCAATAAGTGAGTGGGGTGCATTCAACTCATGTTTGAGAAATCAAGAATGTTCAATTCATTCCTTAGCTTGCAAAACCTCTTTTCATCAAGTGGCTTAGTGAGAATATCGGCAAGTTGATCATCGGTGCCAACACTTTCAATGGCAATATCTCCCTTTTGTTGATGATCTCTAATGAAATGATGCCTTATGTCAATATGCTTTGTTCTTCCATGTTGAACCGGGTTTTGTATCATCTTGATTGCACTCTCATTATCACATAGCAATGGCACATTCTTGAAGTTGAGGCCATAATCCTTCAAAGTTGATTTCATCCATAGCAATTGTGCACAACAACTCCCCGCACTCACATATTCGGCTTCGGCGGTAGAGATTGCCACACTATTTTGTTTCTTTGAGGACCATGACACAAGTGATCTTCCAAGTAATTGACATGTGCCACTTGTGCTCTTTCTATTGATCTTGCAACCCCCATAGTCGGAGTCCGAATATCCAATCAATTCAAACTTTGACCCCTTAGGATACCATAGTCCAACATCTCTTGTTTGCTTCAAGTACCTCAATATTCTCTTTGCGGCCGTGAGATGACTCTCTCTAGGTGAGGCTTGATATCTAGCACACATGCAAACACTAAACATGACATCCGGCCTTGATGCGGTGACATAGAGTAGACTTCCAATCAAAGACCGATATTCCTTTTGATTTACCATATTGCCATTAAGATCACTATCCAAATTGCCATTTGTACCCATTGGAGTTGAAATTGGCTTTGCATCTTGCATTCCAAACTTCTTCAACATGTCCCTTATGTATTTCCCTTGACTCACAAATGTCCCATTCTTCAATTGCTTTACTTGAAGACCAAGGAAGTAGCTAAGTTCACCAATCATAGACATTTCAAACTCTTTGGCCATCATAGCACCAAATTCTTCACAATAAGCTTGATTGGTTGATCCAAAGATGATGTCATCAACATATATTTGCACTATGAATAGATCATTTCCAATCTTCTTGGTGAATAGAGTTGTATCAACCTTGCCCATCTTGAATCCCTTAGAGAGAAGGAAATCCCTTAGCCTCTCATACCATGCTCTCGGTGCTTGCTTTAAGCCATATAAAGCCTTCTTCAACTTGTACACATGGTTGGGTTTCTTGTCATCTTCAAATCCGGGCGGTTGCTCAACAAAGACTAACTCATTGATAATCCCATTGAGAAATGCACTTTTGACATCCATTTGATATAGTTTGATGTTGTGTGCACAAGCATAAGCCAATAGAATCCTTATTGCCTCCAATCTTGCCACGGGAGCATATGTTTCATCATAGTCAAGACCTTCAACTTGAGTGTAACCTTGAGCAACTAGTCTTGCTTTGTTTCTCACTACAATGCCATCTTGATCTTGCTTGTTTTTGAACACCCACTTGGTTCCAATCACATTGTAGTCATTTGGCCTTTCTACCAACTCCCAAACATCATTTCTTGTGAAATTATTAAGCTCTTCTTGCATAGCCATGATCCAATCGGCATCCCTCAAAGCTTCTTCTATCTTCTTTGGTTCTATGGTTGACACAAATGATGCATGCTCACAAAACATAGCCAATCTTGATCTTGTTTGCACACCACTTCTAATATCACCAATAACACTATCAATGGGGTGATCTCTTGCAATATGTTGTGGTTGGAGAACTTGCATTTGATTGCTTGAGCTTGGTTGATCACTTGATGTATCTTGATGAGAAGAACTAGCACCTTGATCTTGCACTTGAGAGTCACTAACTAGCTTGAATGGTGAATTGAGCACTTGATCTTTATCATCATCTTGAATATCAATTACTTGCTTTGCTCTAATGTCTCCAATGTCCATGTTCTTCATTGCTTCCACTAATAGGGTTCCACCAATATCATCTAGATTTTCTTCTTCATCTTGTGACCCATTGGTTTCATCAAATTGCACATCATGGACTTCTTCTAGAATGCCACTTGAGTTGTTCCAAACTCTATAAGCTTTGCTTGTAGTTGAATAACCAAGTAGGAACCCCTCATCACATCTCTTGTCAAACTTCCCCAATCTAGTGCCCTTCTTCAAGATATAGCATTTGCAACCAAACACCCTAAAATAAGAAATATTGGGCTTTCTTCCATGAAGTAGCTCATATGGGGTCTTCTCTAGCAATGGATGACAATATAGTCTATTGATGTAGTAGCAAGCGGTATTGATTGCTTCATCCCAAAATGATTGACTCACATTGTACTCATGAAGCATTGATCTAGCCATATCAAGCAATGTTCTATTCTTCCTCTCAACTAGGCCATTTGATTGTGGAGTGTACTTGGCCGAGAATTGATGTCCAATACCATAATGATCACAAAGTTCTTCAATTCTTGTATTCTTGAACTCACTTCCATTGTCACTTCTCACTTTCTTGATTCTAATCTCAAACTCATTGTGAACTCTAGTGAGAAATGTCTTGAAGGTGTCAAACACTTCACTTTTGTCACTAAGAAAGAATACCCATGTGAATCTTGTGAAGTCATCCACTATGACAAATCCATACTTGTTGCCGCCTATGCTTGTATATGTTGTTGGTCCAAATAGATCCATGTGCATCAACTCAAATGCTTTGCATGTGCTCATTGTACTCTTCTTTGGATGTGAGCTTCCAACTTGCTTCCCGGCTTGACATGCACTACAAAGCTTATTCTTCTCAAATTCAACATCTTTCAAACCATTGACAAGATTGTGAGTTGTAAGCTTCTTCAATTGTTTCATGCCAACATGACCGAGCCTTCTATGCCAAAGCCAACCCATGCTTGATTTGGAGACTAAGCAAGTTGTCAAAGAAGTTTCTCTAGCATTGAAGTCAACTAGGTAGAGGTTCTCATATCTAAAGCCCTTGAATACCACATTTGAACCATCCACACTAATAACTTCCACATCATCAACCCCAAAGATGCATTTGTAGCCTAGATCACATATTTGTGCCACGGATAGAAGATTGAAATCCAAACTTTCAACTAGCAACACATTGGAGATACTCATGTCATTTGATATTGCAATCTTTCCCAAGCCAATAACCTTGCCTTTCTTGTTATTGCCAAATGTGATAGAATCAACACCACTATCATTGTCATTGATTGAGTCAAACATTCTTGATGTACTGGTCATGTGTTGAGTGCACCCACTATCAATAATCCAATGCCTTCCTCCGGCTTTGTAATTGACCTACAAGCAAATCAATGAAGTTTAGGTACCCACTTTTGTTTGGGTCCTTGTAGGTTAGTAACTAAGCTCTTTGGTACCCAAATAGCCTTCTTCTTTGGGCCCACAATTGGTATACCAACAAACTTAGCTTGCACACCCTTCACACCCTTGGTAAGCACATAGCAAGAATCAAAAGGTATAGCATTAACAAGGTTCTTGCTTTGGTTCTTTTTATTGCAATTATGCTCTAGGTGCCCAACTTGCTTGCATCTATTGCAAAACCGACCATTACCCTTCACAAAGCTAGGCTTTGGAGTTGCAAAGGCCGACTTGCCTTTCTTGGGAGTGTAGCCCAATCCCTCTTTGTTAAGAGAGAACCTTTGGCTACCCAAGCACTTAAGCAAGCGGGCCTCACCACCATAGGCCTTGCCTAGGGCGTGAGTGAGCTCATCTACCTCTCTCTTGAGAGTCTCATTCTCAACCATTAGTGAAGCATCACAAGTGAAACCATCACTAGTAGTGGAGGTAGAGATAGTGGTGGTGGATGAAGAGCTACAAGAGGAGTTAGCTTTTGACATGATGATAGGTTCATTAAAGGATTCATTGATTATATCACATGTAACACCTATATCACATGATACAACAACCTCCTTCTTTGCTTGTTGCTCAAGTAGCAATGAGTGAGCTTTTTCAAGCTTGGAATGAGCTTTATCAAGATCCTCATGGTCTTCCACTAGACTCTCATGAGTGGTCTTAAGCTCACTAAGGACTTTCTCAAGTATTGCTACACACTCTTTGTCCTTAGCAATAGCTATGTCTCTAGTTTGTTGCATCAAGTCATATAGTTGTTCTTTAGTTGGTTCATCATCATCATTTTCATTATCATTATCATTATCACTATCATGAGCATATTCCATTTCACTTTCATCATCACTCTCATCATATAATACCTTAGCTTCTTTAGCCATGAAGCATGAAGAGGATGAATCAAATAGTGATGGCTTCTTGTTGATAGCAATGAAAGCAAAAGCCTTGTTGGATTCTTCTTCTTCTTCTTCTTCTTCATTATCTTCACTTTCCCAAGTGATCACATAGGCACCATTTTTGCCTTTCTTGAATGTCATCTTGGCCTCTCTCTTCTTCTTCTCAAACTTGTCCTTTTTGTTCTTCTTTTTATCATAAGGACATTCCGCTTGAAGGTGCTCGGTGCTATCACAATTGAAGCACTTTCTTTGTTGCTCATTTCTTTTGAAGTTGTCATTTTTCTTCTTAAAGCCTCTTCTCTTGATGAACATGTGACCCATCTTCTTGACTACAAGAGCAAGTGCCTCATCATCAATTTCAAATTCCCCATCTTCATTGTTGTCTTCTTCTTCTTCAATGATGGTAGCTTTGCCCTTGGAGGAGGTGGCTTTGAATGCCACGGTCTTCTTCTTCTTCTCATCTTCCACCTTCTCCTTGTCATCAACATCTTGATCATATTTGTCATAGGTCAATACTTCACCAAGCAAATCATTAGGCTTCATTGCTTCAAGCCCATCTCTTTGCAACATCATGATCAACATCTTGAATCTTCTAGGTAAGCTCAATAAGAACTTGTGACAAAAATTTTGATCTTGAGTCTTGTGCCCTAAGCTCTTGAGATCATTGACTATCACTTGCAATCTATGAAACATTTCAATGATTGTTTCATCATCCTTTTTCTTGAAGTTCTCAAACTCACTCTTGAGCCCATATAGCTTGGCACTTTTCACAACCTTAGTGCCCTCATATGTTTCACTCAACCTTGTCCACACTTCATTTGCCAAATCTAAATCCTTGATGCCCTCAAATACTTTTGTGTCAATGCCATTGTAAAGTGTATTGAGAGCCATTCTATTGCATGTTCTATTTGCTCTATCTTCATCGGTGAGATGATCGGGATCAATGATAGCAAAATCATTCTCGGTGACTTGTAATACTCTCTCATGAATAGAACCAAGGTACATTGTCATTTTTCTCTTCCAATGAGCAAAAGAACTAACACCATCAAAGAACGGTGGCTTGCCCCCAACATGATTGAACACAATTTGAGCCATTTTTCACACCGAAGGATGTTAAGCCTTGATTTAAACGGTGACCACGGCTCCGTGTCCGCGTGTAAGGTCCTAGATGGCTAGAGGGGGGTGAATAGCCTATTTTAAATTCTACAAGAACCACTAAGCAAACTTGTTAGAATAACAAACGGCGTAAAGCGAGTTTTGCTTAGCCAAAGGTTGTGATGCAAGCCTCCTATCCACAAGTCTAGTAGATTAAGATCTCTAGTTCACACAAGAGCTATGTCACTAAGGTTACACTAGAGAACAAGCTAACAACACTACTAGCAAGGCTACTACTAGAGCAACACAAGATAATCTAGTGAAAGTAAATGCAAGAGATAGGATTGTGATTCTTATACCGACGATGGAGTGAAGAAGTTGCCAATCACCAAGAAGATATATAAACAATCAATATTGACAACAACACAATATGAAGACCAATCACCGGGAGACAAGAGACACAATATTTGTTCACCCGGTGTTCACTTGTGCACCGACAAGCTACGTCACCGGTTGTGTCGACCAACACCTAGATGGTTCCCCGGTGTGACCCTCAAGTCACTTGCCCCTCAAGGCACGCCCCGCAAGGCACCGCAAGACACCACTCTCAAGTGAGGTAGCTCAATGACACGCGGATTCCACTAGAGTTGCTTTTGGCGTCCCGCCGAGGAAAGCACAAGAACCTCTCACAATCAACCGGAGGTGGCCAAGAACAATCACCTTCTCTTGCCAACGCCTCCAACAATCTCCAAGCCGGCTAGGAGCGGTACTCTCCAAGAGTAACAAGAAATCCACCGGCTAAACCACCCACAAGTGCCACTAGATGCCCTCAAGCTATGCAATGCACTTTGGGATCACTCAATCTCACTTTCGATTTGCAATCAAGCAAGAGAGATGAGTGGGAGGAGTAGCTCTAGCTCAAAGGATGCACAAGAGTGTTAGAAATGCCAAGAGAGCTCCCCAAGGGCCGGCCAACAAGTATTTATAAGCATCCCATCCAAATAGAGCCGTTGCACTCCACTTGTCCGTTTTTTCGGGACGACCGGACGCGTCGGTCGTAACTGACCGGACGCGCTCAACCGCGTCCGGTCGCCCTGCGACGTCCACGTGTCTTCCAAATTCAAATTCGTCCGTTAGATCCTCCAACGGTCACTGCGCACCAACGGTCAAACGAACGACCGGACGCGCTGCTGCAAACGACCGGACGCGCCGGTGCGCACAGCACCCGCGCCCGCGAAGCAACGACCGGACGCGCTCCTCGCAACGACCGGACGCCACAGTACCCGCGTCCGGTGGGAGTCCAGTAAGCACCCTGGACGACCGGACGCGTCCGATGGTGAGTGACCGGACGCGGACCGCGTCCGACGTCCTCGGTTCCCTCAGGGCGCATGACCTGACGCGCCGGTCCCGTGGGTCACCGGACGCGCCGGTGGTAAACCCTAGCTCGCGCGCCTGACCCCGACGCTGTACTGACCGGACGCGCCGGTCGAAACTGACCGCGTCCGGTGCAGCGTCCGGTCACCTCTGTGACCGCGTTCGCCTCCGTTTCTTTTCCGACTTCCGGCGCAAAGGAAAATAGGCATTTCATTTCCCCGAAATCGCCTGAATCCCGCGCTCGCACGCTCGGCGGGAGGGAGAGAGGAACCCAAACCCCTCTCTACCCGCAAACGTCAGCGCGACCAACGCCACCTTTGCAAATGTGCCAACACCAACAAGTGTACATCTCCATGTGCTTGTGTGTTAGCTTTTTCTCAATCATTTTCAAAGGTTTTCCAGTTAGCTCACTAGGCCCTACATGCAATGCACTTCATGAATTCACCTAGTGGCACCCGTGCGTCGAATAACCGATAAGACTTCCCCTCTTAATAGTTCGGCTATCGACCCTAAACCACTCACACCCTCTATGGTGTCTTGAGTGTAAAACAAAATGGCCCTATGGATATATCTTTGCCTTGAGCCCATTTTGTTTCTCCAAAGGATATGATCCACTTCATATCATCACATGACCGTCTCGATCCATCGACCTTGACTTTACTTGCTCTTCACCGTTGCATTGGTCCGTCGGCGCCAAGTCTTGCTCAAGCTTCACCATCGCATGGTCCTTCGCTTCGAAGCCTTGACTTGCCCTTCACCTTCACAACCGGTCCATCGAGCCAAGCCTCATCTTGGTCTTCACCATCTTGGTCATATGAGTCAATGTCATGTCTCATATTCAATGACCACCTTTATCTAAATCATCCACTTAGATACAAAGGTTAGTCCTAGGTTTCATCAATTAGCCAAAACCAAACTAGGGACTTTCACCGCGGTCCAGTGCCTTCCCCAGATTGCTAGCTATAGGAAAAGTCTAACACGTAGCGGCGCCCAGGCGCTCCAGATCCGGGTGCACCCGGGGATCGGGTGCGAAGGCAGGTGTAGCGCCCTGTAGGCAGAACTGGAGGAGTATGTCCCCTGTTGTGTCCATCTCCATAACAAGCGGTCCGCGTTGCCGTTTAGTGTTTCCATGGCGACCAAGTCCCAGAGACGCTGGTACTGCTGCGTTGCCGGAACCGAGATGCCTCCAGTGATTTGGCGTACCCAAGCTCGCCCCTGCAAGCCGTCGGCCACGGTTGTCTACCGGATGTCCCTGCGGCTGATATAGCTTAGCAAGCTTGGCGCGATGTGCTTGACCGCCTCGCCCTGGATCCATCTGCCCGTCCAAAAGGCGGTGGATCGACCATCTCCGAGGATCATGTAAGTGGATGCCTCAAAGAAGCTTTGGACCTCACGGGGCACGGAGAGCGGCAGCTCTGCCCAGGCTCGAGTCTCCTCTGCCTGTTGCAACCATAACCACCGTGTTTGCCGCGCGATGGAGGAGAGTCGTAGATCCGGGATGCCTAGGCCCCCTAGGTCCGTCGGTTGGCATACGGAGGGCCAAGCGACCATGCACTTTCCCCTGATGCTGCCTTCCTTGCCTATCCACAAAAACCTCCTACAGATGGCATTGATCTCCTCCATAGCCCACGGAGGTAGACCGTCGGCGATGATGGTGTAGATCGGGATTGCGCACAACACCGACTTGATCCAGATGAGCCTTCCACTTCTGTTCATGAGGGGTCCGTGGCAGGCCGGCATACGTCTGGCGACCGCGTCCACTACGGATTGGATCTTGGCCTTGGGCACTTTCTTCACGCCCAGAGGGAGGCCGAGGTAAGTGATGGGGAATTCCGCGATCTGGCATCCCAGGATGGCCTGCAGCTGCTGCGTGTTGCCCTCCGGGACGTGGATCGGCGTGATGGAGCATTTCCCTAGATTCGTCCTTAGGCCGGAGGCGTCGCCGAAGATTTGTAATATTGTTTTTATTGCATTCGCCTCTCCCGCGCTCGGGTGCATGAAGAGGATCACGTCGTCGGCGTAGATGCTGCAATGGTGCCGTATTGGGGCGGCCCCCGTGGGTCTAAGAAGGCGGCTCTCGGCCGCCGAGTCCACCAATCGCGCGAACGCTTCCATCACAATAATGAAAAGCATCGGCGAAAGGGAGTTTCCCTGACGCACCCCTCTCCTGTGCTGGATAGCCTGGCCTGGTCTGCCGTTGAGGAGGATCCTGGAGGAGGCCGATGCCAGAAGCATGGCGACCCAACGACGCCAGTGATCCCCAAACCCGAACGCCCTGAGGCTGTCGAGTAGGAACGGCCAGGACACGGTGTCGAACGCCTTGGAAATGTCTAGCTTTAGTAGGGCCTTGGGGATCTTCTTCTTTCGTAGGTGTACGGCCACTCGCTGGACAAACTTGAAGTTGTCGTGGATCGTTCTTCCCTTGACGAAGGCGTTCTAGTTCGGCGATATTAGAGTAAACAACAACGACAAAAATCTTTTAGTAATGAGAAAGTGTGGCTCCAAATTTCCTAGCCACACTTGCCTAATATTATGACCAATTTTTGCTGGGAACCGAACAACCCCTGCAATTTCCCTCTTGATTAATTAATTGTAGAAAAATGGAAAAGGATTGGTAGAATCTTGGATTGTATACTAATTGATTCTCTATACTCATATATAGTCCAATCATGATTATTGGCCAATGAGATGGATGTTTAGATTTTTGCATGTTGTAGTAGTGCATCTAGCAATGCAAACATTTTCAGCTCTGTTCTAGTCTAGATCAGTAGATGTGTACAAGCCAACTGTCTCAGCTAGTCACCAGCCCAGACATCCTTTGACAGTGGAGTTTGTTGTAGCCACGAGCCAAAGAATAATGATGGAGCACGAGACATGCAACGAAAAGTAATAACAGGAAAGAAATTGACGGCTGTGCTAGGAAACTGTCGGCAAATTTCATCAATGTTTGAAATGTTGAGATTTGAGAGGACCACACCAACCAATTAAAGGATGCTCTGCGTTTTTGTCTTAGCATTTTTGTCTGATTGCCAAAGTCAACTTGGATTTTTTTTTCAATTCACTCTTTTTTTGTGTGCAATTTTGGAGAGCTTGCCGGCGCAACTGGCAAAACCTTTTGCAGAGAACAAGTGGTAGAGACGAGTAGACGACACTGACATGCATCCTCACATTGCACAAGGTTAGTTAGCAGCCTTTGTCTCTGCTGCCTGCATATGATTTTCCTCACATATCTGCAAGGAAAGTCAGATGACATGATCTTGGTGCAAGTTTATCTGCAATCTTTCTTGCACAAAAAAAAAAGTTTATCTGCTATCTAGCGCGTTTCCATGTCGGCCAAATTGTTTGTGATACAAGCAAAGGATTTCTGGTCCAGGCGAAACCTAAGAATAGTTTAGGGTATGGTTGACCTCTGAATAAGCAGGGAGCATGCAGCCATGCAGGCGTAGGTGCAATGAACTGTACGGAGTTGGTATATAATTTTGCCTTGGGCGATTCATAAGTAATGATCATGTTCCAATCTTTTTAAGAAAAGCAGCAATGTCAATTACAACAACTACTTTCATTTTAATCTGTTTCCAAAATTTCATATTTTCTAGTTCACAGATAGAGTAGAAACCTCTTTGACATGACATGAAATTATTAACGATAATCCAGAATGGTTAATGGTCAGAATTCAGAAGTCCAAGCCACATGCTTTAGAAAAAAACAAGGCCAAGGTTGCTTGCTGAAGCAAGCAAGAGGGTTTGCTTGCAGTTCAAACTTCAAACACTATCGCATTGGACTTTTTGGTGCTACTAGAAGTTCCTCCTGTACGATTAAAATGATAAACAAAACATGATTAAAACTTCAAAGTCATGAGTCAAGAATTGATACACGTTACTTGCGCTGCATGATTCATGATTGACCAGCATTAGTTTACTTTTTTAATCGGAGGAATGAAATGTCCCTGTCCAGTAATGTGAAATCACAGTGCAAACTCCTATCCATGAATACTTCCCACGTTTATACAGAAAAAAAGGCCAGGTAAAAACGTTTGCTATGGACTGTCAATTCAAAAAATATGAACCAAATTTTATTGGTAGTCTAACAAAATCCATGAGCTGAGCAGCATTTCAACTACACTTCAAAATTTACTACTTTACCAGCAACAAAATGTTAAATGTATAAGCAACCACCTAGCTTGTTCCAGTGCTGCACACAAGTCAGTTTCAGGACAGCTGTTTCAGTGTTCTTGGATCACAAGACCAAAAAGGCATGCTTCACGGCTACTCTGAATTTCTTTTTGTTTTTAAAAAGGCATGCTTTGCAGCTGACAAACTCACAGCAGCGAAATGGCGGTTACTTATCACCATTTAGCCCCAAGATGGCTGCACTAATTGTTAACCTTAAGGTACATCTGCGCCTTTATTTTCCACTGGACAAATGATTTCCAGCCACCTTTCTAATAATTTAATGAATGACCATCCATGAATCTGCGAAAGTTATCATCACCATACCAGACGGTAGTGCAAGGCAAAGGCACCAAAAAGTTGTTTTTTTGCTAGGATATGGTTAAAAAACAGCATGATTTTCAGGGTCAGCCACATCACTGTTGCCATGTAGGGATAAGGTACATGTGGAGTTCTTTTGTGTGGGCGTGTGTTTAAAAATATCGAGTCCATCTCTGTGGTGGTGTTTTCTTTTTGGGCTCATTAGGAGGTGACATTGGTGTGGTGTCCTTTGCTTTGCACCCAGGATTAGCTTTCTTTAATCTCATGATGAGCACTGGATCAGAAGCAACGGCTCACAGCATGTCAACCATTTTGTGCAGGCATAAAATATGTTGGCGGTGGAGGTGGTGGAAGCCACTTGTTGTTAGGGCTTGAGAAGCAGGAGATATCAGAGGATGTTGCAGATCTTCTTGGTCACTTCACAATCTCCTGTCCATGCCTAGTTTTTTTATTATCTCATTTGCCGAAAGGTAAAATCCCTGGATTTTGTTCAAATTTTCTCAGTTGCTTCTCTGAAATATATGCATCTAACATCTAAGCTAGAATTCTTCTCTTGTGTGTTCTTTTTTTTTTTTAGAAAAAAAAGCTTGTCTATCTTTTTGGCAGACTTCTACTGTGCAACTACAATTTCAGAAGCTTAGTACAGTCAAGGAAAAATGTTTCAGGAAAAAAAAGCACTAGTCTAGAAGATTAGACAATTATCTCTTCATTATTAGTCCTGAATTGGCCCTTTTTTAATTAATTCAGATAAAAAAGCAGTTTTTTTTGGTTGAATTGATGAGACGCAATTAGGTGGCGGTAGTGGATCATGCATCTAGCTTAGTGAGTAATGATACCCAGCAATTGGCAGATTGCCCGACACATTTCCAGGTGTTTGCAATCCCTTGTTGCACTCTTGTAGTTGGGTGATAAAAAGGAAGGGAATCCATCCATCAATTCCATCCATCCATGGAACATTGCTTTGTGTGTGTGTGTGTGTGTGGGAGGGGTATAAAGCAGAGGCATGCAGAAGAAGGGAATCTGTAGGCAGCACTTGGACCGATTGCAATTTTCTTCAGGGTGAGTGGAGCTGGAGCAGCATCCTGCATCCATCTGTCTGTCTCTGCGTGTGTTGACAGGCGTCAAGATCAAGTGGAGGTGCAAAAACATATATATGGAATTTTGGACCGAAAGTCCAAAGCCAGGAAGTTGCCCTCCTTTTTACAGCCGAATAATCATAGCTCTACGCAGAGTTGGCCCCACTGCTGCTGCTGCTCCTGCTGAACTGAGTATGGCATAGGATATGTAAGCTGAAGGTCTTTTTCTCGGACACGCGGGAGAGTTGCGTATCGTGTAAGCTGAAGGTCTAAGAAGCACTTGAAGTGCAAACTCAAACCATATATCACTCAAATTTGTTGAACTTTTTTTATAAGGAAATTTGGGTAGTGTTAACCAATGTTTTATGCTTTTGCTCTTTGTGAGCCCAGCAGAAATAATGGAATCTAGAGTATTCAATGGAAATGTTTGATCAGTGTTAGAAATGTCAGCTCCTACTTTCTCCCTGGTAGTCTCAGTCTCAACTGGTCGCAAGGCATTTGTTCTCTCTTGTAAAGGGGAAAAAGGAGGGAGAGTAGAATAAAGGCATCAGGTGGTTTGCATGTCACGGTCACACCTGATTTGGCCCACTGCAACAAGTGACAGCCCAAAACAACTGAAGTTATTGGGCTCTGGGAAAACAGCCCGACCAAGTTGGCAAAAGGGAATCAGATCCGTCAGGTAGGAGTAAGCCCACCAGCAAATATATACTCCATCCACTACGGCCCATCACTGTCAAGTCCAGTGTTGACTTTGACTCCACGCGCTCGCCGTTTGGTCGCCACACGGAGGGGCCAGTCTTTGTGCATCCTCTGTGCCTCTCATATTTGTGGTCCACCTTACCATCTTCACTCAAAATCCATGTTTCTCCCACACAAAGAGCATGGAAGTCTTGCCTATGATATTTTTTTGAAATAAAAGGCAGGAGCTCTGCCGCTCAATTAAGTAAGGATAAAGAAGTTTATGTACAGAAAGCACCCCCTGGCGCCAAACACTACGGTCCTAGGACCGGAACAGGACAAGCCTGTCGCACCGCTAATGGTGTTTACCCATGAAAGGATACAGCCCTGCGTCTTTGCATGATATCCTCTTTTG
Source organism: Saccharum spontaneum (assembly GCA_022457205.1). Classification (NCBI taxonomy): domain Eukaryota; kingdom Viridiplantae; phylum Streptophyta; class Magnoliopsida; order Poales; family Poaceae; genus Saccharum; species Saccharum spontaneum. The sequence goes on from CM039591.1 coordinate 5,903,428, forward strand.
TCAATGAGGCCACCTGCTGGACCGTTTTGTATTCGTTTTCGAAGATCCTCCTATTCCTCTCATTCCACAAGTTCCATACAATGTAAATGAGGATTCCATTGAACCGCCTTCGATCCTGCTTTGGCACCTTGCTTGTTGTCTCCTCCCACCATTTGGCAATGCATGTGGGGTCTTGCTGTGGGAGTTGGACTCTGAAGTTTTCCCAGGATAGCACTTGGTCCCAAACGGCTCTTGTAAAAGGGCATAGTAAAGAGAGGTGCACTCCTGTCTCCAGAGGCCCATTGCACAAGACACAATGCTCCTGATGCGGCCATCCTCTCTTCTGTAGATTATCCGCCGTTAGGAGTTTATCATGCATGAGGATCTAGGCGTGGACTTTGCATTTATTTTCTGCTTGCGCAAGTCTTGCCTATGATATAAATTCCCTACTCTCAATATTCGCGTTGTCTTATGTCGTGTCTTATATATTTCCTCCATTTCATGTTATAAGATGTTTTGGCTTTTTTAAATACATTATTTTTTACTATATTTATAGGCATAATGTATATCTAGATGTATAGCAAAAACTATGTATCTTCTAATTTAGAACTGAGTGAGAACAAAATCAGACATAAAAGAGGTACATTCACTAGTACCAAAATCAATCTTTATCCTTCTTTCACATAATTTTGTTATGGGATAAGACACTAGGTACATGTTCAATGTCGATAGGTCATACTATGTTATTGTTGAAACAAACATGTGCTCAATACATGAATCAAACTAAGGGCCTATTTGGATGGGCTAGAGCTAATTACTATTTAGGCTAAAAATTAGTTTAAATTAGCTAATGTTAGCTGGACAGTTGGCTAACAACTAGTTAAAAGGCTTAGCTAAAAAAGTAATCCATTTATTAGCCCTTTTGTTTGTAATTAATTTTAGTTAGCTAACACTTAGCTCTTATATCAGACAGACATGAGATGATGCACAAATGACAGCATAATAATACACGAAGCACACAAAACGACGAGCAGGACCACATGGCGGTGAAACACAGACCATCCATCCATCTTGTTCTTCACATGGCCATATCTCATCACCCCTTTCGCCCTCCGTTCCAGACTCCTGTCAAGCCACCACCAACCAGCCCTCCACCAACTTCACCGCATCAAGGCCCTCGCGTCTCTCGAAATTCCAAACGGGTCCCTCTCCCGCGCCTCCGCGAGGACCTTGTTAACAACCGGGGCCGCCTCCAGGGTGGCATTCTGCAAAAGCGAGCTTCCGGTCCCGGCTCGTTCTCGACCTCTCGTCTCGCTCTCGCCCGCCCGGCCGACCCCGCGGAACCCTAGCCTAGCCTCGCCCCGACGCGGATTCCCCCAGGCCGCCGCGACCGCGACCGCGACGATGGACTGCGCCGTAGGCGGAGACCCCGTGGAGGACTTCCTCCTCGGCGGCGCCGGCGACGACGGGGATCTCGCCATCTTCTGCGACGGAGGGTACGGCGATGCCAACCGGAGCAGCCCTTTCTCGTAGTGTATATGTAGATTGCGTTTCGGTTTATCGCGCGGTGCATAAATTTTATACTCCCGAGGTCGTTGTCGCTGAATTTTTTGTTAAAAAATTTGTGGGCGGTGGTAGATTAATTACTTGATTTGGCTGATGTATAGCTTCTAAAAACTATGTGCTATTTGAAACAGCATGCGCCTGTTATCTTTTGTTTTTGTCGAAGGAAAGGAGGACGGCTTATGCATCTGGCAGTTTTGAGTCTGCAATTCTATAACCTAATCTGTGGTCTCGGTTGGTTTATGCAAGTCGGAGAAATTTCACTTGTCTTTGTCTCCGAGTAGATTGGATTTGATGTGTGCATCTGAGGTTCAGTGATTTGCAGAGCTAGTTGGTTCAGAGGTGTCTCTAAGCAACTAATACATGTTAATGGTGATGCGCAACATTACTGGTTAATAAACACTTGTTATATATGACTACTGCTACTGTCATCATGTAAAGTTGTATCTCCAACCAATTGAAGTTTGTGTGCTAGCTAGTAACCCTTTTCCGCTGCTCATGATGCATTAATATATTGATTCAAGTGATTTTGATTATCATGATCCGTAGACGTTTGCTTCTTATCTTTTGACTGAAATACAAGCAGCACAATGGTTTATTAGATAGTACTTGAGCAGCTACTCTGCACGTGCATTTCCTCTCTGTGTATTTCCTGTTGTTGTATTTGGTACTTACTTTGCAATTGTAGCAGACTCGGGATTGAGGGTGTCAATGGAGATGCTTGTGGATTTGACCAATCTAATTTAGGGAAAAGGTATTCTTTCTTGTCTTTACTCTTCATTGTGATTGTGAAGTACGCGCATGTAGCTGAACTCTGTCAAGTTTCTATCCATTGTGTGTGTCTATTTGGGTAGCTTGTCCTTCCTTCTCATGGGGTTCGAGCCCCAAACAGGAAACATTAGGCTTTAAAGGTTCTAAAATGCCATCAAATTTGTAAAACATTTAAGTGTGCAAATGCAATCAGATAATAGTGACTGTAGCATATTGCTGTGAATTATCTTCCATCAAATTTCAATTCCCATGTGATCCGGTGTGTTTCATTTTCTTATGCTTGCCAATGGAATCACCAACACGATGAGCATAGCATTCGTCTTATACATGGTATTTCCTTATGTTTTGCTCTATAGTAATATAAATACTCTGTTCTGTGCAGGGGTAGAGATGAACCGTCTTCATCTGGTCCAAAATCCAAAGCTTGTCGTGAAAAAATGAGGAGGGACAAGCTGAATGACAGGTAGTGCAAATATATAATATACCTCTCAAACCATTGCTCAAGAAAGGAATGGTGAATGCACTTACTTGCACATATCTTAGTTCTCATCTGTTATTTTGAATTGCAGGTTCCTGGAATTAAGTTCAGTTATGAATCCTGGTAAACAAGCAAAGTTGGATAAAGCAAACATCTTGAGTGATGCAGCCCGTATGGTGGCACAACTTAGAGGTGAGGCAGAAAAGCTTAAGGAATCAAATGAGAAGCTGCGGGAGAATATCAAGGACCTGAAGGTATCTTCGTTATACAGCCTATCCTTCTTACCCATGTTTCTACTGGATTTCAGAATCTTTGATGCCCTCCACATGCTTCTCAATGTCTTCGAAGGTTTTGTTGTTTCTCGAAAATGCATGGTATTTTTTGGTCTTCTGCTTCTGCACCAGGGTCCAAACAGGCAAACTTAGATCTACTGAATTCACAATCATGTCCAATGTGTTTGCAGCCATTGCTTGGTCCAATTTGGTTTCTAGACTAGGTTTGCTATTTTTAAATATGCAAGTTTAGAGTTGGCATTGTAACCTCCCACGCATCTATAAGCAGCCTACTGTCTGACCAAATTTGTATGTTTTAATTAAGGAAATGCTCTATTATTGTTTCAGGAGGAGAAGAATGAGCTCCGTGAAGAGAAAGTGAGACTGAAGGTAGAAAAGGATAGGCTGGAACAGCAAGTCAAAGCTATGAGTGTAGCTCCTACAGGATATGTTCCCCATATCCCTCATCCAGCTTCATACCATCCGGCTGCTTTTACTCCATTTGTGCCGCCACAGCAAGCTCCAGCCAACAAAAGTGCTCCGATCCCTGCACCATTCCCTGGGATGGCAATGTGGCAGTGGTTGCCTCCAACCATCGTGGACACAACTCAAGATCCGAAGCTCTGGCCGCCAAATGCTTAGGGGCAGCTACCTTGGAATGCTCACTCATCGTGTCATTTCGTGCATTGGGCGGCAATTCAGAGTGTCAGTTAGGTCCCTGGAGAGGAATCAAGTTCGCAACTCGCGTCATGTTTATCCTGTAACAGTTGTTTCCAGCAGTCGTTATCAACTTACTTTGTTCTATTGAAGGGTGGTGCCTGTAATTAATATATGTATCTTAACCCTCTAGTTGGCTAATATCCTTTGCTGCCTTGTGCCCTTGTCCCATTTGTGAGCGTGACCTGTGGAGGCCGATCCTGTTCTTGGTGTCCAATATTTCGCCGTAGCTTGTGAGCACATGCATAGCAGGAAATGAATTTGATGAACTAAATCTTTTAAATCATCCCTATACCGCCAGCTTATGCACTTGCGGTGTTCCATGAATTTTGTCAGCAGTTCTAGAAATCAAGTCCGTCAACCAATGAAAATATGTTTGCACTTAGAGTGAGCCCACCAGGAAAAAAAAGCTTCGAAGAGGGAAAAAGGACCCAGGGTAGGTATCTCTTAAAATTCTGTCTCGAGTATATCATTGATCTTAATAATCAAATAATAGGAGAGATTTGTTTCTACAACTCTTTTACATCGTCAATTTGCACACCAAAAAAAAAGAGCAAAGATTGGTAGCTGTTAACAAATTTTTTTTCATCCTTCCCCTGTGCTTTCCCCTGCAAATTCAGGATCAAAATGATATAACATAGGTGCTCTAATTAAAGGCTGGAACAAACCACCTCTAAGCCCTTAACTAAAAAGTGGTATGGTTTGCATCTGTGCGATATCCTATTCAGCCTCCTGTTGTCCATAACGACACTGAACTGTCTCTCCGGCGATGAGCTTCTCCAGGGCATCTGGCGAAAGGCCAATCATCTCGAGCGTCTTCTCCCAGATCAGCTGTGAGGTTTCAAGATTGTGCGCTTCTTCAGATGCATTCATCGGATTACAGTCATAGTTAATGCAAGCACAAACTGGCCAGTCTTCTGATTTCAGCATCTCGCAGTATTCTGGAACTTGGGGATCAGATGCTGCAAACAATGCACTCCTACAACCTGGATGGGATCAAAAACAGAATGTTTGTGTATATCAGAAGATGCGCAAGCTGTTGACTGACAGGAGGCGACAGCAGAAGCTCAGTAACTTCACCTTCTTGAGCATCAAATATGAAGTAGGGAATCAAATGATATGCAGCTACGACAATCTTAGGAAGATCTCTTGCCTGCATCATGTAACAAGTGTCAAGCTAACATTTATATATAGTGAATAAAGACAGACAGAGAGAACAGAGAAGAATAGGTTGCTCAATTGTGGTCATCAGGATGAGTGATAAATATACTTTGTTAGGGTCTTGGGGAGTGGTAGAAATTATGATAAATGTGAACCAATCATCCAACAATATATGCACCTTTTAATTTGAGTTTTCTTTTCTATCATTGTGTTCAATAAATCATAAGTGATAACTATCCAAACCTCTATATTTCTCAAAATGTGAATGTTGGGTAGGCATACATGTTATATATAATAATCCACCTCCTATAACAGTACAAATGAAATGGAAATGGAACTCACAACATTCGTGTCGACAATTCCAGGAGAAGCGCAAACTACGCTGATGCCAGCTTCTGCAGGAATTCTCTTATGAAGCATGCTACTGAATTTTACCTGAGAATGCAACAAGAAGAATCCAGACCTACTAGATTAAAGGCACATACTTTTGTTCTGATAGGACAGAAAAATAAACAGTTCAAAGGTATAAAAAATGAAGTAGCGTTTCAAAGCGAGCAACTTTTTGCCAGTAGTTTTTAACAAAAAATGTTACCTGTGCCAACTTGCTATTTGAATATCCCAACCAACTTCTATATTTATGTTTTCTCAAGTTCATATCTTCAGCATCAACAAAACCTACAGCGTAAATCTGCAATTGGAGACACACAGGTCAGATGCTAGTAATGTATAGCCACAAAAGAATTGTAGAGTTGTAACTTCATTGATTCTAAATTGGCATTAGAATTGAAAATATTTGCATTCATGGTAGAAAACTGTGCCTGCAATACCACTAATGTCGAGACAAGAAAACTCACAATTGAATTAACATTAACAATTCTGCTGGGAGAACCTCGGAGAAGGGAAGGTATAAGCAGCATCGCCAGTAATGCAGGCGCAAGATGGTTCACTTGCATGTGTTCTTCATGTCCATCCTTTGAAAAACGCTGGGGTTCTACATGGAAGGGAAAAGGTTGATATCTCATACAATTTAAATACATGATTAATTGAAACCTGAGATTTAGTATGTCAAAATTCAAAAGATTGTGTTAATAAATAATCTCGCAGACCTCCTATAGCGAAGATGCCAGCATTGTTGATCAACACGTGTAGAGGTGCCATACGAGCATTCCAAGCATCAGCAAATTTTACGACCGAGTCGAGGGAGAGCAGGTCAAGTTCCATCACCTTAAAGAGTAAGGTGTAAATAATGTAAAATAGCAGACAACTAAACCAAATTTATGATTCTGAAGTTATGACTTGTATAAGTTATATAAGTGTGCCTTTCATCTTTACCAATCATGATATGTGTCTCTGGTGACTGATTATAGGTGGCAAGTGTGGTGAACATACACATAGGTAATATACGTAGTTAAGTACATAAACATTGCTTTAAACAAATAGCGGAAGCTCAAACTTATGTTCAATTGCATCAGATTGGAAAAGAACAGTAATATGTCTGCAGACAACAATTCAGGTCACGCCGTACAAAATTTAATCGAGTTAAACAGCCTCATTCATCATCAACGGCCACACAGCAAGTATCTTCAAAATTACCTCAGCATTTAGTGGTCTTCCTGTTTCTGAATTTTCATTCTGCCACTTCTGAATCAACTCTTGCGCCACCTTAGGCCTCCTAACAGCCATCACAACATGTGCCCCAGCGAGAGCGAGTTGCCTGTTTTGTACATTAAGGTAAAAGGATGCAGTTACTACGACCAGTTCCAGTTTGAGAACAAGATGCAAGCTTCTTATTTGGAGCCTGCTTGCTGATTTATAATTTTGTACCATGTTTCGTGCAAGCATAAATTCCAATAATAAAATATCGCCAGAGGTTGAAGTAAAATGGAAGACAATAAGAAAGCCCTGTTCTTTTACACTGATAATAGCATGAAGACTTAGGTGCTCCGATATAAAATGGAGTAGATAGAGAGATTTTGTAGAGCAGTTTAACATGTTTTTTTTTATAATGATGGGGTACACAAAAACAAGCTTTCAGATCAGCAACGCAAGGCATGTTAAGGTGCTACGCGGGGGGATGAAGATTTGAGTGTCCAGCAGTCAGTTGGTGAGCATTCGCTTTATCATAATATAAAAGATTAACAATACCAAATACTTAAACCATACTAGTTCATAAAACAACCAAATGCATGATTGGTTAAGTAGTAGTTCCATATACATGAATGAACAAGACAACAACCTTTTGCACTCTCTTTCTCATAAATTACACGGTAAAAAACTGAAAACTCTGGTTAACCAAACGGCACACAAAAGTCGGCAACACTAATCACAGTGCCCAGACACTAAACCGATCTGCTCTGCAATAAATTATCATCAATCGTTCGAATCCAAGTAGTACATGAAAAGGCTGCAGTTACCTATCGTGGAGCAGGCGAATCGCAACGGCCGGCTAAAAGATCCATCCATGACATCTTGTGGTGTGGGCATATGAAAAACAAGGTGAGGAAGGAGAGGGGGAAGCAGGCGAATCACCTTGCGATCTCGAGCCCGATGCCGCTGGTGGCGCCGGTGACGACGATGGAGACGCCGTCGAGCGGGGGCAGCTCGAGCGGGTTGGCCAGGTGGCTGGCGGCGATGCGCTGGAAGAGGAACTCCCCCACGACGGCCATCCAGCCGCGGCCCCACTCCAGCCACCCCAGCGCGTCCCTCTTCCCGCTCCGCGGCTCCACCCCCTCGCCGCCCCCGCCGCCGCCGCCGGACAAAGTTCCGGCCTTGCCGTTGCCGTCGGCGGCAGAGGAAGAGGCGGAATCGAGTCTTTGAGAGGAGGCGACGACGCCCTCGTCCCCGTCCCCGTCCCCGTCCTCCGGCGGCACCCGGCGGTGGCGCAGTTCGCCGGCCATGTGGGAAGACCGGAGAGGAGGGAACCGAATCTTTGAGAGGCCTGGCGGGGTGTGAACTGGACGGCAGGAGGACTGGTGGTTACTGCTCAGTGCAGCGGCCAGCCGGGCGGTTGGGTCGAGATGAAATGGCGATCTGCGCTGCGTGTGGATGCGACAGGGCTCTCCAGCTGTGCCTTTGTGTCGGACCTTCGAGCCTGTTTAGTTGCCTTCTCCACCTAAAAAGCAAACCCAAAAAGTGCTACAGTACCTGTCACATCAAATCTTACGACACATGCATGGAGTACTAAATGTAGACGAAAGAAAAAACTAATTACACAGTTTGTCTGTAAATGTCAAGACGAATCTTTTGAGTCTAGTTAGGCTATGATTAGATAAATTTTGTCAAATAACAACGAAAAATGCTACAGTAGTCGAACCCAAACTTTTTCACCAACTAAACAACCCCTTCGTCGTGTCGTCCATGGAGGATTCATAAATAAATTCTTTTATAATCTGACACTGTTTCTTCTCCCCCTCCGTGATGAATCTGCTTGATTACCGACGGTTTATATCGGTAAATGAATGGATTCATCGTATACTTCGATATAGACCGTGTTTAGATGCCTGAACTGGGGCTGCCTGAACCACTGTTTGAACACGGTAGCAATTTTGTTTTTATTTGCTAATAATTATCCAAACATTGATTAATTAGGTTTAAAATATTCGTCTTGCAAAGTACAACAAAACTGTGCAATTAGTTTTTGATTTCATCTACATTTAGTACTCCATATATGTGTCGACATTTTGATGTGACGGAAAATCTTCTTTTTTATAGTGGAATTTTGGGGTGAATTTGAGAAACTAAACAAGGCCAAAGGCCATGACATTTGGTTCACGTGTTTGCCAGGACGGATTAGGTTCCAAGCTTGCAATTATGTCATATTCTGTTCCAAGCATGTAATTAATGTCCGCTGAGACTGACCGATTTAAGATGTCATTTGGTTGGGGTGGGGGTGGGGGGGGGGGTTAGAGTTTCATGGACATTAAACATGACCGTGCACTGATTAGGAGAGATATGCTGAAAGTTTTATGGGAGTAAAGATAGTTTTATAGGGATAAAACTCTTCCGTACTGTTTTTAAAATATGAGTGTGTTAGGAACTAATTTATGAAACCCACATTGAGACCGGCCACAGAGAGAAGAAATTTTCTTGTCACCTTCTTCGCAAATGTAACTAGCATCATTTCCTCCCCTCCCATCCCGAAAATCTACAAGGTCATCAACTCATCATCATCATCATCAAAAAGATATTAAATTATCAATAAATCTACATATATCTATCACACTATTTATATATGAAAATAATAGTTTGGTATTATGTTATCTAGAAATAATAATATACTAACAACAATCCACCATATTGCGTAACTACAAGAGTGAAAGGAAAAGGCTAGAATAACGATGCAAGAACATGTGGATTTATGAAAGGAAAAGGCTAGACAAAAAAAAAAGGGAAGAAGAATTAGTTAGAAGAATTAGAACCCGACGTTCTTTTGATACTGCAATCGCAGGGGAAACTTCGTTTCAAAAAATCGCAGGGGAAACAAAAGGCGAAAGAATAAAAATAATAATAATTTGGCTTCGCCCGGGTTCGAACCGGAGACCTTCAGTGTGTTAGACTGACGTGATAACCAACTACACCACGAAACCATTGCGTGTTGCGATATCCAAATGTATCTTATTTATTTATAGGTACAAGAACCACTGACAAATTTAGGGCTGGTTTAATTGCAAAAATTTTTGCAAAATGTCACTGTAGCAAATTTCGTTGTTATTTGGCAATTAGTGTCCGATCATGGTCTAATTAGGCTTAAAAGATTTGTCTCGTGCATTTCGTCTAAACTGTGTAATTAGTTTTATTTTTTATCTATATTTAATGCTTCATGCGTGCGTCTAAAGATTCGATGTGACGGGGAATTTTGAAAAATTTTACAAAATTTTTTGCAACTAAACAGGGCCTTAGATACCCTCATTGCTACGACATGCAAAATTAAGATTGCCTGGCAACCAGTTATAAAAGATCGCCATATGCAATAGACTCCTAGATGACATTTGCGATGGTGCCGCAACATGAATGAATAATGCATGCACTCTCCTCTTTTATCTCTCTTATTTGAGGGTCTGTCTTGTCCCGTGCGGTGCACACACTGGCGTATGGGGACAGCACGCGTCGTTTATTATTACTCCCTCCATCCCAAATTATAAGACGTTTGACTTTTTAACAGCAAGTTTGACCATTCGTCTTATTCAAAAAATTTGTATAAATATAGTTAAATTTAAGTCATTGTTGAAGAACTTTTATTAATAAACCAAGCCACGACAAAAGAAATGATATTTTGCATAAATTTTTAAATAAGACGAGTGATCAAACTTGATGTCAAAAAAAAAGTCAAACGTCTTATAATTTGGGATGGATTGAGTACTATACATGCAGTTCACAAGGAGGGCACGGGCAGACCAAGTCTCCCAGCGCACGAACGGGCCAGCCTCCTAACGAACACCGGCCCGCCGCGGTCGATGCACCACGTCTGCACCGCGAACGCCACGCCGGATGCCACCAGATGCTATAAGCATTCGATCGTTGCAATGTCATGTCACCTTCTCGATTCTTGTCATGCCATGGGCACGCGGCGATCACTGTGAACTCGAACTCGAACAACCCAACTCACCGCGTAGAGGATGGTGAGGAGCTCGGAGCATAGTCACAAAGTTTCTAGATTGATGGGGTCTAGGTACGGGGTCGCGGTACGTGGTACGCTACTCGTGATAGATTTTTACACTTCGGGTCGAAAATGAACCCGTGAACCCGGGTCAGGGTCGACGAACCCGGGTCGAGGGTCGAAGGTGGTGAACCCGTTTTATGTGACTATGGCTCGGAGCCGGAGGTAAGCGTCCACGCGGCGGCGACGGCGAGGAACTGGAGCAGGCCGAAGAAGCAGGTGTAGGAGGTGACGGACAGGCGCGCCGGGTAGCGCTTGAGCACGGGCGCCTGCAGTACCAGCCAGCCGGACCACGACAGGCAGTGGCCCATGAGGTAGACGCACCCCAGCGCCCAGCTCTTGCTGCTGTTGTTGCCGGCTGCCTCCGTTGGCGCGGCGGAGGTCACGGTCACCGCGGCCGCCGGCGGGCCGAAGACGGCGGGGCCCTTAAAGAGTGTGATGACGGTGGCGCCCGCGACACAGAGCAGCGTGCCGGCCGCCTTGGCGAGGCCGTCGCGGCGGCGGAGGCGGACGCGCTCGATGCCCAGCGCGGCCGCCATGGCGAAGGTGATGGCGGGGACCGAGTTCTGGATCGCCGACGCGAACGTGGGCGACGTGTTGTCGAGCCCCAGCAGGTAGAAGCCCTGGTTGGCGGTGATCCCGCACAGCGCCAGCAGGAAGAACTGGAGCAGGAAGGCGGGCGTCATGGCGGGCCTGTCCTTCCTCTCGAGGAAGTAGGCAGAGGGGGCGAGGAGGCAGAGCGCGATGAGGTTGCGGTAGACGGGGAAGACGAGCTTGCTGACGCCCATGTTGAGCGCCAGCCGCGACACCACGTGGAAGCCGGCGTACCCGAACTGCAGCGCCAGCATCGCCACGTGCAACCGCGCGGCGTGCTCCGTCGTCCTCGCCGCCGGTGGCCGCGGCGCCGCCGTGCAGGCCGCGCACGTCGTCTCCCATGATCGATCGGCTACCCTGTGTTTGACTTCATAGTTCGTAGGTTCGACAGATCGGGTACGAAACAGTGGATAGTAGACAAAAAAAAGGATTCACAGTAGGTGCACGAGACTACCACCACGACTGCTACTAGTAGGAGGAAAAGAGATTAGTGAAATGCGCAAACCATCGCTTGGAGTAGCAGCGGCCGATCCGGAGGAGGTGCCGATGTTGGAGTCGTTCGCCGGAGGAGCCATCGTCGGTGGCGGCTTCCCGTCGCTGGCAGCGCCCCTTCTCTGATCGGGATTAGGGTTAGGAATGTCGGTGGGGAACTGGCTGCGGCAAACCTCGTGCTTTGAGCCCCGGCCCCCACCTCCTATATATAGCGCTGTGCGACGGGGGCCCACCAACCATATTGGGTTGGGCGCCCCCGATCAGGGCGCGAGAACAAGGCCCATTAGGCCGTTGGGCCTAATGACAGGGAGATCATAACCTAACATTCTCCCCCTTGATCTCTCATCATCTTCTTCGTTCTTTAATTTCATACTTAAACTTTTGATTCATATTTTTCTTGTTTCTATCCTATTCCATTGCAGATTAGTGCATTGAACTGTTTCATCGTCACAGCAATTAGTGCCGTTAGACTAACAGCTACAACACATTTCTCTGTTTTGGAATGAAGTTTCTTCTGGGCCCTTCGTATGTTCGGGAATCATAGGCTTTCCCTTAAACCCATGCCGGCTACGTGTTCTCTGAACACGTTGGGTGGTAAGCCCTTAGTGAGCGGATCCGCGAGCATTTTCTCTGTACTTATATGCTCAAGATTTATAATATGATCCCGAACTTTATCTTTTACAACATAGTACTTTATGTCAATGTGTTTGGCAGCACCACTTGACCTATTGTTGTAAGCATATTGTACCGCTGGGTTGTTATCACAATACAACCTCATCGGTTCATTTATTTCATCAACAACTTTCAATCCGGGTATGAATTTCTTTAGCCAATTCACCTGCTCCGTTGCCTCATAGCATGCTACAAACTCGGCATACATTGTCGAGGATGTAGTTACCGTTTGCTTGGAGCTTTTCTACGATATAGCCCCTCCTGCGAGAGTAAATATATATCCTGACGTGGATTTTCTTTCTTCTCCCGCATAATCGGAATCTGAATACCCCTCTATCTGCAGGGAATCAGATCTTCTATACGTTAGCATGAGGCCTTTCGTACCCTGCAAATAACGCAGGACTTTCTTCACCAATTTCCAATGTTCTATTCCTGGATTCTTTTGATATCTGCCAAGTAACCCGGTGACAAAAGCCAAGTCAGGGCGTGTACACACTTGAGCATATTGTAAACTTCCAACTGCTGAAGCATACGGTACCGCTTTCATTCGGTTAATTTCATATTCATTCTTGGGACATTGATGTTCCCCATATCTATCGCCCTTGACAATAGGAGCAGGTGAAGAACTGCACGCATGCATACTAAATTTCTTCAAAATCTTTTCTATGTATGCTTTTTGCGACAGCCCCAGTACCCCCTTTCTTCTATCTCGGTGAATCTCTATTCCCAAAACAAACGAGGCCTCACCGAGATCTTTCATATCGAAGTTTGAGGACAAGAATTTCTTCGTTTCCATTAGTAGACTGACATCACTGCTAGCAAGTAGGATATCATCCACATACACGATTAGGAATATATACTTCCCATTCTTGAATTTTGCGTAAACGCAATTGTCCTCAACATTCTCCTTAAACCCAAAACCTTTTATCGTTCTATCAAATTTCAAATACCACTATCTTGAGGCTTGTTTCAATCCATAGATTGATTTCTTTAGGCGGCATTCCATATTTTCTTTTCCTTTTACAACAAAACCTTTCGGTTGTGCCATATAAACATTTTCTTCCAAATCCCCGTTAAGGAACGCCGTTCTTACATCCATTTGATGTAATTCCAAATCATAGTGGGCTACAAGTGCCATTATAATTCTGAAGGAATCTTTACATGAGACTGGAGAAAACGTCTCATTGTAATCAATCCCTTCTCTTTGCGTAAAGCCTTTTGCCACAAGTCGCGCTTTAAATCTTTCTATGTTCCCTTGGGAGTCATATTTTGTTTTGTAGATCCATTTACAACCTACTGTTTTGGCTCCCTTAGAAATAATTTCTAAGTCCCAAACTTTGTTGGTACTCATTGATTTCATTTCATCTTCCATGGCCTTAAGCCACTTTGATGAGTGGTCGCTTCTCATGGCTTCTTCAAATGAGGTGGGATCATCCCCCATCTGAAATTCTTCTGTTTCATAAACTTCATAATCGTTAGAAATAGCTGACCTTCTTGTTCTTTGAGACCTTCTAGGGGCCTCTGGCACTTGTTCCACATTGGGCTGTTGTTGTTCTTCCTCATGTGCGACGTTTGGTTCTATGGGGTCCTCAAGGACAGCCTCCTCAAGGACAGGTTCCTCATTTTCATTAGTTGTCGCCACGGGAGAACTTGCAACAGGTGTTGGCTCTGCAGTGTCATGCACTGTCGGCTCAACAGCAACAGGTAGCGTAAAGAATGGTTCTTCAACCATCGGAGTGGGTACATGTACCCGTTTCTCCTGTAGGCTTATTTCTCGTGCTACCATGCTCCCCCTGATCATGTTATCCTCCAAGAACACAGCGTGTCTTGTTTCTACAATTTTCGTATGTCTGTCAGGACAATAAAATCGATATCCTTTCGATCTTTCTGGATAGCCAATGAAATGGCAGCTGACTGTCTTGGAGTCTAACTTTCCTATGTTTGGGTTAAACACTTTTGCCTCAGCTGGACAGCCCCACACACGCAAATGGTTAAGTGAGGGTTCCCTTCCTGTCCATAATTCATACGGTGTTTTAGGCACCGATTTGCTTGGTACTCGATTAAGTATGTGAATGGCGGTTTTCAGTGCCTCCATCCATAAACTAATCGGTAAAGTGGAGTAACTTATCATGCTTCTTACCATATCCATTAAGGTACGGTTTCGTCTTTCAGCCACTCCATTCTGCTGAGGCTCCCTCGGTGTGGAGTACTGAGCGACTATGCCATTTTCCTGTAGAAACTTTGCAAACGGTCCAGAAATTTGGCCATATGGGGTATGTCGCCCATAGTACTCTCCACCTCGATCTGATCGTACTATCTTTATTTTCTTATCATGCTGATTTTCAACCTCAGCTTTAAATATTTTGAATTTATCCAATGCTTCCGATCTTTCTTTAATTGGATAAATATAGCCATAACGAGAGTAATCGTCTGTGAATGTTATAAACGAATCATAACCATCCACGCTTTTCACAGGAAATGGACCACATATATCAGTGTGGATAATTTCTAAAGTTCCTGTGCTTCGTTTGGCATTTTTCTTAATTTTCTTGACATACTTTCCTTTGACGCAATCAATGCATTGTTCTAAATCTGAAAATTCTAAGTGCGGAAGAATTGATTCTTTAATTAGCCGTTCCATTCTCCCCCTCGAAATATGGCCCAAGCGACAGTGCCATAATTTTGAAGAGGCATCATCAATTCGCTTCCGCTTCTTAATTACATTCGCAGATGGGGAATCATTCATATTCTCATCGCATACATTGTTCGCATTTTCATCAAGGGATAATAAATAAAGTTTGTCTTGTCGGAAGGCAAGACCAACACATTCATTATTAACGAGTATCTTACATTTGCCATCACCAAAATGGCAATCAATTCTATCATCATCGAGTTTCGAAACACTTATTAAATTTCTACGCAAAGAGGGAACGAAAAGTACTTCTTTAAGTCTAAGTACAAAGCCGTTCTTCAATTCTAAAGATAAATCTCCAATTGCTTCAACATCGGCTTGTACTCCATTCGCAACTTTAATCGTTCTTTCTCCTCTTTGCAAGGTTCTCGTCCCACTTAATCCCTGTAAGGAATTTGCAACATGAGTAGTTGCTCCTGAATCAACCCACCAAGTGGATTTTGCATAACATAAATACAGGGATTCATCTACAAATGTAATAAATTCATCACCTCTTTTCAGTAGAGATTTCAGGAAGTCTGGACAGTCTCTCTTGTAGTGTCCCTTCTTGAAGCAGTGCTTGTATTGGTCCTTTTCTGCTCCACCATAGGAGTTGCTCTGCTGATTCTCAGGTTCCTGGGGTTTCTTTCCCTGTGAGGAAGAGGCCTTGTCCCACTTGGGTTTCCCCTGTGGTTTAGAATTCTTGAAGTTCTTTCTTTTATTATCCTTCACAAAATGAGCGGACTCACTCTGTGAGGATTTTATCCTCTCCTCTTCTTGAGCACACATTGAGATAAGCCTTTCTATGCCCCATCTTTCAGGCTGCATATTGTAGTTCACAATGAAGGTATCATATTCTTTTGGCAAAGAAGCAAAAATCAAATGAATCAGGAAATCATCTTCCTTCAAATTCATTTCCTTTAGCTTAGATGCCGTAGTGTTCATCTTCAAAATGTGCTCTCTTATGCTACCACCAGTATATTTCTCATTCACAAGCTTCTTAATCAGTGAACTTGCTGTGGCCTTGGTAGACCCAGTAAACTGACTCTTGATTTTCTCAAGATATTCTGTGGCAGTAGCACATTCAGGGATTGAGCCCCTTATCTGTTCTTCTATGGTGGCTTTGGCCACCAACAGGCACTTGCGATTGGAGAGAGTCCATTGCCTATGTTCAAGGTCATATTTCATTCTTATCTCAGCATGATCACGCTTTCGAGCAGCGAAATCAGCGTCAGATTCATTATCACCTCTCACCGGGTCCTCTGGCTCAGTAGGACACGGTGAGGTGATGGCAAAATCGACCTCTCCCAACGCAAGTTCCAGTTCATATTTCTCCCGCCACACACGGTAATTTGTTCCGTTGAGTGTCGGGATGTTCGAGATGTTCACAATGCATTTGCCTCCTGAAACCACATCAGATTAAGTGAGTAACATTTATACATGAAATCATATGCTTTAACTCAACGTTGGTCAAATTGAAACATATAATTCATTTATGCAATAATTTTACATCACCGTTGGGCAGAAATAAAATTAATGCACAATTTTCATGAATCAAAATCATAATATTGTTATTAACAACGTTGGTCAGAAAATAACAATACTACAATTCATCTTCAATTATTATTCATTTTTCAAAACCAAATTCTCCCGTTGGTTCGAATTTGATAATGAAAATAAACATATCAAGTACGCAGCGGAAACAATAATAAAATTCTCATAATATTATTTTCCAGAAGCACTAAAAAAATTTCATTACTTCTGAGCAAAATGTCGTTGGACAAGATTGCACGTAAAATTCTTATTCAAATTCTATTCATATATTCATCAAATTCATACAAATATTGCTTCTGAAAAAAATGGAAATTTCTCTTCTTCTTCTTGAATTTTGGCCCGTAGGCCTTTCTTTTCGCGCGTGCGGCCCGCGTAAGCACTTGCGGTCAGGCGGCCCAAAACGGCGCACCGCTCTCTGCGGCCCAGTCCGTGGCGAGCGCCGTCAGGAGGCCCATCAGCGCGCCGCTTTCTGCGGCCCAGAGCCGTGGTGCCCGCGGCCCGCGTGATCCGGCGGCCCAACAGCGGCCTGCTCAGCTGTTCGCGCGATCCGGCGGCCCAACAGCGGCCCGCCAGGTCAACGCCCTAGGGTTTCATGGCGCGGTTCAATCTTGGCCGTCCATCTGATCCAACGGCTGGGCGCCGAGATCGGGAGAACAAAACTCCAAGTACCGGCGGTTTCAAACCCTAAACTTCATTTTCTCTTTTCTTTCTTCCTTCATGGCCGCCGGTCACCACAGTCCGGGTAGGGAGCCTCTGGAGGCCGCTCCTCCCCATTCCGGCATTGCCGCCGGCCATGGCTCGGGTGCCGGCACCGCCGCACGGCCTCCGGCCTTTCTCTCTCCCCCGTCTTTTCTTTCTTTCTTAGCTCGTAGCACGGTTCGGAGAGCCGCAATGCGGAAACCACGGCGGTGCCGCCGCCGAGGCCCTGTGCCGCGCGCGCTCGGTGGCCAGAGCCGGCGGTGCCGCCGCCGGGGCCCTGTGCCGCGCGTGCTCGGTGGCCAGAGCCAGCAGCCCGGTTGCTCAAGCATCGATCCCCTTGACCCGACCCTGAGGGAGGAAAATGGCGCCGCCGCATGGCCCTTGCCGGCGTGCGCGTTCCCCTCCGGGGTTGAGCGCGCCGCCGTCAAGACGCCGTGTGGTGGTGCCTCGGTTTTCGTGGTTCGATTCACGGAGGTTTCTTCTACTTCTCCATCGATTTACCTTCTAGGTTCATTCTATCGATTTGATCTGGTCCGAAAACGGTTCGTTAGGGTTCGACTCAAGTTCGTTTGACTGGTTTGTTTCGGATCCGAAATCTAAATCGAGTTCGTGTTGTTCTTCATTTCTATATCCCGATCTAGGGTTCTCAGTTCATATACCTGGCTCCGGTACCAATGTTTGACTTCATAGTTCGTAGGTTCGACAGATCGGGTACGAAACAGTGGATAGTAGACAAAAAAAGGATTCACAGTAGGTGCACGAGACTACCACCACGACTGCTACTAGTAGGAGGAAAAGAGATTAGTGAAATGCGCAAACCATCGCTTGGAGTAGCAGCGGCCGATCCGGAGGAGGTGCCGATGTTGGAGTCGTTCGCCGGAGGAGCCATCGTCGGTGGCGGCTTCCCGTCGCTGGCAGCGCCCCTTCTCTGATCGGGATTAGGGTTAGGAATGTCGGTGGGGAACTGGCTGCGGCAAACCTCGTGCTTTGAGCCCCGGCCCCCACCTCCTATATATAGCGCTGTGCGACGGGGGCCCACCAACCATATTGGGTTGGACGCCCCCGATCAGAGCGCGAGAACAAGGCCCATTAGGCTGTTAGGCCTAATGACAGGAGATCATAACCTAACACCCTGGCCACGTGCTACGGCTAGGTGTCGTTGACACCGGCCACCACACCTGTAGGATGCAGCTGCTGCAAGTAGCGATGGACAGACAGGACCGAGCACAGCACAGGTGTGTCAAGCTGCTGCAAGATGGATGGATGGATGATGCTGCAGGTGCAGGCCCGTATATATACTGGTAGGGAGGGAGCTGAGGTGCGTGGTTGCGGCGGAAGCGACAGGTGGTGAGCTGTGGCCTTTGGGCGGTGGGGCCTGCGCGTGCGTGCTCCATGGCTGCAGGCTGCAGGGAAGAGCCTAGCTAGATGTCATGTCGCAGTGTGGTTGGACATGACCTGCTGTCGCAGACATGCATGTCGGTCGCCTCTCCCACGGGGCCACGACGTCTGAGATCAGCTCAGCTGCTGCCTGCAACTGGCCTGAATCGGCACGGGGCCACCCTGCAGGCTCTGGCTCCCATGGAAACAAAACAAGCCAGCACCTACACTGAAAATACTCGGGCATCCACCATTTGTATCAGTCTGCAGTGCATTTGCCTTCACACTGCACTGTGTTTTCTTGCATCCTACCACCAAGATCATGAGCCTGACGGCCATCAACTCACTTTTGCAGCCATTTGGCCTTTCTTCTTCGGTACTACTCACTCCTTAATTTGCCGACAAGTACCGATAGCAGACCTGTCGGCAGCCGGAGTGCCGACAGGCACCTGTCGGCCGCTCGAGGGCCGACAGGTCATCCAGCGCCCAATTACACTATTTCTAGGCAGTGTAACTACCCCTTGGTATACTTACTTAGCGCGCGTGCCTTGTGACTATGTGGTAGCCGGAAAAAAACTAGAGAGTATATATAAAATTCAGGTATAGAATTGATCCAGCTTCCTGTTCTTTTGTCCCTCCTGGCTGCTCACGTTCTTGATTCTTGCATCTCAGACTACCTAGCTGGAGATGCAGCAATCCAATCCCTTCTGGTGGTCCTACACGGTTCTCTTGCTTGCTGAACGCCTCACTTGTCTATCACATCATATCATGCAGTGCCACATCAAAAGCTTCAGGGCGGGGAGGAGAGATTAGAGAACCCTAGCCCCCTTCCCTTTTCCTCCATGTGAGCCAGCCAACAGAGTAAGTAATCCTGCACTGCCTGTGGCTAGCTAGTTGGTGAATGAGATCGATCTGTGGTCATCCCAAGAACAAGTCTCAACTTTTCAGCAGTGTGTCTCCTTTAAAAAACTTCTGAATGCGCGAATGCGAGAGGGACACAATGTTGGCAAACAGCAATGCAAATCTAAGGATCACTCCTTTTACATGTAAATTATCTATATAGGCAGCTCAAAACTAACCAGCAGAATGCATGTGAGCTCCAGTCAGTGAGCGTGCGGATCAGACAGCAAATCGCCAAGAGGGCTAGACAGCAAATTGCCAGCAGTAATTCAGACACTAGTATATTTTTTAATAAAAAATATTAGTATTTGTCTTTCTGGATCAAAGGGTGTATACATGAGATGCTTTACAAGAGCAGCAGACAAGGTTTCCATCATTGTCCCTTTGTATTGGACTTTTTATCAACAGCATGCATCAGTGGGACTTTAGTTACATACATTGCAGGGCCAACGTTATTAGTATCAGGGAGGGGTTAATCAATGGAAATAACAAGCTTCAATTCAGTGATCGACACGCTCCTTGGAATGACACCTCAGACTACCTAGTAATTAAGCAATTCCCTTCATGTCCATGCCAATCACATCGCCGCCTTCAAAACCATCGTTTCGGGGAGCGATTCCTTGAGTTTCCCTTGGGTGAATCTCCTCAGCATCTCCAGGGTTTCTTTCGGCTGGTCCATCGGAACCATGTGACCCGCATTGTGAACCTGCATTTGCATTTACGGAGGAAACATATACTAATGAGTTTAGTTTGTTTTGAAGTCTTCGCATATACCTAAAACTTGCTGTTACATGTTGTCGATCCTCAGGTGCAAAAGGGTTGTAAAGCACTAGACAGCCAGCCAGGTTGAGTGGTCCTTTCATGTTAGTACGCAGTTATGAACAAATTTTACTAGGCTATCTTGCCACATTTTGTAAAGTACACCAACATGAAACATCTCCTTTTGGGGAAAGAACTAAGGGTGTGTTCTCTTCACATGCAAACCTAAAATATTTCCTCTTTCACCCATCACATCGAATCTTTGGACGCATGCATGAAGCATTAAATATAAGTAAAAAAGATAACTAATTGCATAGTTTGTCTGTAAATATCGAGACGAATCTTTTAAGCCTAGTTAGCTTATGGTTGGACAAATTTTGCCAAATAACAACGAAAGATGCTACAGTAACTTTTCACTCACTTTTCACCAACTAAACACACCCTAAGTACTAGGAAACAAGGTAAAGTGAAAAGAGTGCTAGATCGCAACCTTGAGGAAGCTGAGTGGTCTGTGGCTCTTCAGAACTCCAGCTTCTGCACCGTCTACAACAAATGGTAAGTCAGAAGAGGATACAAAGTCTTTCTTGCCAGACCATTCCATCGAGTGTACCCATCTCGAGTTTCCTGCCCAAACACAAACAAATTCAAAATTGTATACTTCGTATCTTAACTGCAAAACCATTAAAGAATCTGATGATGCACAATTGCGCATGCAAGACAATTAACCACAGAGGTTAACTTTTAAGTAGGATGCTTGTTACATCAATACTGATAAAGATCCTCCATATCTGAAAGTTTGCAACTTGCAGCTGAAATGACACGTTAGAATTGTACTTTTTTCAAAGGGAAGATGTCTTTTCAGTTTTCCAAGACAGAACAACAAGACAAAAAGTGCTACAATAATGTTATTATTGTCGTTGTCCCCTCTACTTCACAAAGAACTATTTTTTTTAGAAAAGAGAATATATTAATATTCCAGCTTCTGCATCGACCAATGCATATAGTTGTTCCTTGTTACAAGCACAACCACTGTGATCCACACAAACTCAAACACAAAGTTTTAACTAAAATAAAAAAGAAGAGCTTCCAAAGTCGCCATCTAAAGAGCAATTCTATTACTAAAACTCCAACCGTATCTTGCAAACACCTCCATCGCGGTTATCTCAATAGTTCTGCATCCCATCTTTATTTTTTGGCGATCCTCCTCCTTTGAAGTAGGGACCAGGACCTGGTCCAGTAGGTCCCCCTGAAGATAACCTGTAAATAAGATAGTGCTGCAGCCTTGTCAAAAATTATATTATTCCGGGTTAACCAAATCGCCTAACAAATCGCACTTGCGTCGACAAGAATCTTAGATTTCAGTTTCCTATTTATCCCGTCTAACCAGCCCGTGAACAAATTGTGAACGCTAGTTGGAGGTAACAAATTAAAGGAAACATGAACAATACGCCACATGAACTTAGCAAAATGACAGTCAAAGAATAGATGTTGTATAGACTCGTGAGAAGAACAAAAACAACACTTTCTATCTCCTTACCATTGTCACCTTACTAAGTTATCCTTTGTCAAGATTACTCCCTTAAACAAGTACCACAAGAAAACTTTGATTTTGAGAGGTAATTTTAGTTTCCAAATAAAAATATTAAAAGGTATAGCTTGTGCTGTCAATAATGCTCTGTACATGGATTTAACCGAGAATAATCCACTCTGGTGTAGCCCCCACACAAAATGATCCCTTTGGTTTGTTAATTGTACACTGGCAACCATTGCCACGACATCGTGCCAAGCTTGTAAATTAACTCCTACTAGAGATATCCTGAAAGCTACATTTAACGATACTGTGGATAGTACCGTTCTTACAGAAGCACTTTTTTCCTAATAATGTTATAAAGTGCAGGAAGAGATGGATTTTAGTGGCCGCGATGTTATCCACGAATCCTCCCAAAATCGCACTTGTGACCCTAGCGAGAGAAACTCCCCCTTGACCTTCATGAGGCCAGCCCAAAACTGAGAGTCTCCGGGCATGTATTGAACCTGAGTTAAAGTTTTATTCCTTAAATATTTATTTCTAAGTATCTGTTGCCAAACCCCATCTCCATTAATCAATTTAAAAAGCCATTTACTTAGGAGACACTTGTTGCGAACCTCTAAATTTAACACTCCTAACCCTCCTTGTCTTTTGGAGTGCAAACTACCTCCCACTTAGTTAACCTATATTTTTTCTTGTGGTCATCACTCTGCCAGAAAAACCTCGATCTGAAGTAATCCAGCTTCTTCAGAACCCCTCTAGGTAAGCAACAAATATTCATAGAGGAACATTTTTTTTCTTTTATGAATTGACAAGCAAACCAATTTGGTAACAAGTTTGCATTATTTGCAAACATGACCATTCTAGATGGACATTTATTTGCAGCTCATTGAGATTCATCCATGACCCCATAAGTAGGCAGACAGAAAAAAAAACTGTCAGCTCGATTGATTGTGCTTATAATGTCTTCAAAACTGGTCAGGGGGCAGGGTGTAAAATTCATTTATGCAGCTGAAATTTTACTGTGCTAACCAAATGTTGCAATGAGTAAATCAATAGATCCGATGAATGTCAGTCCTACAATTATTTTGAATTCACTGCTAGTAGCCTTGTAATATTAGTCATTCCATACCACATTAATTAATAATATGGTCGACAAAAGATAGATCTATGTGCAGCTACTTCCACAGAGAAGGCATGTCCATAGTCATGATCAAACAAGACTGTAAAATAAAATACATAAATAGGTAAACCAAATTATGGAGCCCATTGTATCCTTACCGAGCCAATTGCATATAAGGTCATACTCCCCAGCATATATAAGCACGTTAATCCCATCCTCAAGTAGAGCCGGGATGCCGACTTCCAAATTCCTCATCCAGTCTGTGAGGAACCGACAGCACGAACGGGCCACGGTCTCCTAACGAACCGACAGCAGGAACCATGGACCGGGGCCACGCGGCCGCCGATGGATCGGAGTCGCTGTCCTAGCGTTGAACTTGTTTCCTACTCAGAATATTAAAACTATAAACTAGTATGTGGTCGTCGGTCTTTTAATGTGTAATAACCCTTCTGAATGTGCCGACATAAATTCGCTTCAATATGAGACGTCCGTTTCTGATCCAACGACTTGCAAATCAGCAGGAGAGGGTGTATGTATTACGGTGCTTGCCCATTTCTTCGTCACTTAATGGAACTTTCTTCGTTTACAAGAATTTATTTGCTCGGCTGCATTGCTGCATTATTGTTTTATTAGGGGTTTACATTGGAACTTAATTTGCTTTTCGGGACTTGAGGAGGACACTTTGTTTTTCTCTGGTCTCCACAAGCACGTAATTAACAACTAACTGTATAAAAGGGTGTGAAAAGCGTGGCGTCAGTTTTTTTGGAGGGAGGGAAAAGAAAACTTGAAAAATTCTTGCGATCATTCGAGGCGCCGGCGTGCTTCCATTTGAGAGTTGAGACCGCGTGGATCTGCATTGGTGCCACCACCGTGGTAGCCCTTGGTGGTGTCGGCTTAAAAAACGGTCAGAGAACGAGGACTCATTCTGGGAGTCTTGGTGTACTCCGTACTAATGTCGCTGTCGTTTCGGAGTTTCGGGCATGTTGGCATGCAGGCAGAGATGGTGTCGCACCTGCACATCTGGACAAACATGACGATGCAGGTCTTGTTTAGTTCCATTGACTTTTACAAGCTCATGACATGAAGAGCCTTTAGATGACCCTACTAAGAAAAGTAAAGTAGAGGAAGACTAACCAGATGAATATGCTTTTTTTCACTTTGGACTAGGGCTTGCCTTCTCTTAACGGAAGAAAAAAGGAGCTCTCCTAAGCAGTAGCAAGCGCTTGATGCTATCTCCGACTTGAGTCTATAAATTTCTTATGAGCTAAGCAGCATACTTATATGTTGGAATAGAAAGAACGAAAGATCCATCTTTGTGGGGTTCGACCTCCACGGAGTGGTGTGTATCATGGGGTTGAATATAAAACATGTGGTGTAAAGTTTTGGGATGTCACATCGAGTGTTATATGGAGGTGTCGCATGAGGTGTTCGGATACTAATAAAAAAAAATAAATTACAGAATCCGTCAGTAAACCGCGAGACGAATTTATTAAGCCTAATTAATTTGTCATCAGCATATGTGTTACTGTAGCACTTTACTGTTAAATCATGGATTAATGAAGCTTAAAATATTTGTCTCGCAAATTACACGTAATTTGTGTAATTAGTTATTTTTAGTCTCTATTTAATACTTCATACATGTGTCCAAATATCCGATATGATAGGGTGTAAAGTTTTAGGGTAAGAACTGAACAAGCCCATATACCGGAGGTGAACAAGCCCATATACCGGAGGTGATCCAGCGATGATCCAGCGAAAAAAGTCACCCGCTGCGCCCTGCTTCTTTTTTTTTTTGAAACTTGTGCCTCGCCTTGTAATTAAACCTGGGAATGGGCTGGGATCCGAACAAAACCCACACCGGTCCAAAAGTGCATGTGTTGATTAATTAGCCCACCCCAATCCAATCCCTCTTCTACAGAAACCAGCCCGGCCCCACCGTTGCACACGCAGAGGAGGGACACGCGAGCTCGCTCGCCAGCCTGTGTGGGACGTGAGCGCCGAGCGGCCGCGCGAGGAAGTGGCGCCGGCGGCGAGCCTACGAGGACGTGGCGTCGGGCAGCTTGCACGGAAGCGGCGCAGGCAGGGCCTGCTCGGACCAGCGAGGCGGCGCGGCGACGTGGACTGGCAGCCGCGCAGGCTCCTACCGGCGGCAGCCGCACGGGCTCCCACTGGCGGCTGCACACGATCGAAGACGTACGAATGCATCGACACATACAGGCAGAGGCAGGCAGGGACCGGCTCACCAGGTCGGCGACGTCGAGGCGGCGGAACTGCACGGCGCCGCGGAGTCCCCTGGCACGGAGCCCCGCCGCGGCGGCCTCCCCGCGCGCCTGGTCCCGCGCCGTCACCACCACGCACAGGCCCTGCTCAGCCAGGCACGCTGCCAGCGAGTGCCCGATGCCGCGGTTCGTGCCCGTCACCACCGCCACCGTCTTCCCTGTCCACCACGCGCGCCCCATGGCTACGCCATCGCTGAACTGATTCACTGCTATCCTAGACCGAACCAGCCCACTAGCCTCTTTAGCCCATTTTCACCCAAATTGTGTAGGCGCAAATAGAAAACCAAACTACAGAACCCAGTTTCAGCCCAAACCATTCCCAGGTTTACTTGTAATACCGCAGGTGGGCACACGCACGTAACAGCAGATCGACCGCAATAGATAACCATTCAGAGCGAGTATAATAGCAAGTTGTAAGCCGGCTGAATACTGAGGTGGAGGAGAAAGGAGAGGAGAGAGAAGAGAAATGAGCTATAAGTTTACGGTCGGCTTAACACAAGAACCGAGAAACTTTATGAAAAAAACAAGTAAGTTATGTATTAACAGTAAAGAGGTAGCTATTATATGAGTAGGCTCAGAGAAAGCTGCAAGATTCCTTACAGCCGGACTATATTATTAACCTTGGTCTTACGGGACAACAAATTTTCTTTCGGAGCTATGAAAAGTCTTTCCATGTATCTGAAGTTATAAATTTCTCTCTTCAATCAACGAAAGAAAAGGGCCCACCTCGAGAAAAACGCGCAGTTGCCTCTTGCCTGTCATGTAATGCGAAGCTTTCAAGGTCAAGCAAAACCCTTAGCTTATAATCTATCTTATTCGACTTGTTTTTTCAGTCGGAACAGTATTTTTCTCACAAAAAATCAACCAACAGTCTTTTTCAGCCGGCTTATAATTTCAGCCGAACGGGCCCATAGTACAGTACTATATAATGGTTAAACCCTCATGCATTCAACCGTCCATCCTAGTCCTCCCGGCCTGTTGTTGCTGCCGCATCCAGCATCCTGAAAACGCTCGCGCAATGGCAATGGGGATTCGGCAGCGGGCAGTGCTGTGGGCGGTGCTGCTGCTCGCTGGTGCGTGCCTCCCATGACGTCATCCACCGGAACCTGGACGCCGAGGCGGCACCGATGAAAGGTATGGGTAGCTATTTCTTCACTGGCTAATTCCAATGATCATGATGGACGCCAAGTCACTGCCTGTTTAGTTTTCAAAATTTTTTAAGATTTCTCGTCACATCGAATCTTTAGAGACATACATGAAACATTAAATATAGATAAAAAAATAAAACTAATTACATAATTTAGACGAAATTCACGAGACGAATTTTTTAAACCTCATTAGATCATAATTGGACACTAATTGTCAAGTAATAACAAAAGTGCTACAGTACCATTTTCTAAAAAAAATTTCAAACTAAACAAGGCCTCAGTACAGAATTGACCCGATCAAGTAGTATATATAATTTTATATACTAGTATGAGGTTGTTTAGTGGCAAAATATTATATTTTACCCTGGTGGCAAGGCACCTGCAGCTGGTAAAGTGAACCAGGCTCGGCCGACGAGGCGACGAGCCACCGAACTTCATGATCCTCTCCCTTGCTAAATCCATGCGCGTGATTTATTTTCTCCGTGCGTTTAAAAAAAGTGAATTGTCACGTACAGAAAAATTATACAATTGTTCTGTCCGATTTCGCATTTTTCAGTTGGAATTTTTTAGAACCGACACATTAGTTTACTATTTTTTCTGTGTTTACCTAACAAAAATGCACAGAAAAATTTGTCATCCACAGGGCTATCTAAGTTTCCAATGGTGTTACGGCTAGTGTTCATCTGCTGCTGCTCCTCCTTCGCGTGTATTTTTTTTTCTTTCCGAAACATGGAAACAAAGCTTCCATAGACTTTGGTTCCGCCTTATCACCGGAAACCAAATCAATTACAAAGTTCAGTGCCTGATTGCATAGGTACCCACCTGGTAATGGTTTGGGTTGAAACCGGGTTTACTGGTTTGGGCTCCTATTTGGGTCCGTCTGATTTGGTTGAAAATAGGTTAAAAAGTATAATGGATTGGATTGGATTGGAGCAGCAGCTATATAGTGGGTTGGTTCAATTGGAATTGGCTTTAGATGGGTTGGTAAAGGATTTCTATCCTGTGCACTTGCTAGCATGCTCGACACCTGCTGCGTTGTGCTCATGGGTGCAGAGTTTTAATTTCCGGCCGCAGAGCTGCTTGCCTTAGTTTGTTAGGCCGTCTCCAACAAGTTACCTATTTAGGCACCCAAACTCAAAATAGGTAGTAAAAGACTCAAAATCGGCTTCCAACAAAGTATCTATATGGGAGACCCATTTTAGGCTGCCTGAGAGGCACAACTCAAATATAAGCATCATCTCTCTTGAAAACCTATTTATAGAAATAATTCTCTTTTAGGTCTTATTGTTGAAGAAGATGCCAAATGAGCATTGAACCTTTTACCCTGTTGCTCTACCCTAACATCAAATGGGTCTTATATTTTGGACGTCGTCGCTGGAGATAGTATTACCAACGAGAAAAAGGGAGAGAAAATCTGAAGAACCAGAGAAGGTGCCGGTCTACAGGAGAAGAAAAAGCGAAAGCAAGGAGAAAGGTAACGTGGTGGGCCAGCCTGCATCGATAGGAACAAAAAAAAAACAGATCAGCAACTATTCCGTTGGGAAGCTAGCTGAGATAAATGAAGCTACTTCCATGGTTTAAAGAAATGGATTAGACTGGTTCGGCTTCCATAATAACTATAGTCTGGTTCAGTTTGGTTTTGAAGAAAGAAAAAATAGAACGGGTTGGGGTGGGCTGATATTTAATCATTGAAAGAGTTTGGACTGGATTCGGTTTGGTTTCCAAACCATTACCTGGTTTCCATAGGTAGCTAAACTACCTGCTAGCTTTCTTTTATTTTGCTTTGCTTACTACTGAACCTGTGCTTCAATTTGTTGTATAGAAACGACGGCGGCGGCGCCCTTCTGTGGATCAGCGGGGTCCTGCTGCTGCAGTGTTCAAGACGAGCACAAGCTGCGCGAAGCATTCGTTGCTGAGGTGCAAGCCCACGGTTACCATGATGCTGAATGCAGATCCCAGTTGAAGGCCTACTTTTGCGCGGTAAGCCTTGTATGCATGCTTGGCTCGCTCTCTCACACACACATATTGCTGCTGCGGCGCCATCTTCGGGTACGACATCGGCTTCTCCAGTTTGTCCCGCGCGTTTACTCCCGCTTTCTCCGTGGATGGATATTAGGTAGGGCCTGTTTAATACAAGATAGCTAATCGCTAGCTAGCTAAAAATTAGTCTAAATTAGCTCTAGTGCATCTAAACAGAAAGACTAAACCCTGTTTGGATATCTCTCATCATTAAAAAAACTGTGATGGCCAAGCACAAAAAATATAAAAGTAAAAAACATTTAGGACATAAAATTATAGTTAAACATAAATGAAACCAACAAACAAGGTACTATCTTTACTAGTATAATGACCGTGCTAACGCTACGGCTTAATTAGGTAATGCAAATCAAACAACCAAAAGTCGATTAACAGGTAACCTGAAATTCATGCGACACTTTTCACACAGACAACATAATTGTTACAAATATAATTCCAATGCCTAGCACACCACTGCTCTATTGAATGTCCTCTGCAGCGCAAAACTCCATAGTCCATACTGGATATACATATATAAAGTCGTTTTTCTCAAGTGAACACATCCTGATGTAAGGGTACTCCTCACTGTCGATGCATAGCCTTCTTGAGATAACTGAAGGTCATCATCATCTTCCCACAAATACAAACCGAATCACAGAATTAGGTTCTGATGAGTCACACTGCAAAATTTATAATAGAGATGGGAGGATAGTGAATTTGGATTAATGATAAGCATCTCAAGCTAAATCAGTTACTAGTAATAACTTCAAAACCAGCAACTATGCAAATCCTACTGCATACATTCATTTTTACATTGTTACCAGTAACTTCAAAACCAGCAACTATGCAAATCCTACTGCATACATTCATTTTTACATTGTATCTCGCATTTGTCATCTCCAAAATGGCAATCAAATCCATCATTATCTAAACAAGACACACTAATCAAGTTTCTCTGTAATGAAGGAACAAATAAAACATCTCTAAGCAAAATAATGAAGCCATCAGCAAGCTCTAGAGGAACATCGTCAACAGCTTCGACATCTGCTTGACTCCATTCGTGACTTTAACGTGTCTTTCGCTTCTTTGCGTAGTCCTCGTCGAACGGAATCCCTGCAATGAATTAGCAACATGAACAGTTGCGCCTGAGTCAATCCACCAATTAGATTTCGAATACTGTACATACAGGGATTCATTTATGAACATAATAATGTTCTCACCTTTCTTTGCCATGATCATCTTTAAGAATTCAGGACAATCTTTCTTGTAATGTCCCTCCTTCTTGTAGTAGAGGCACTGATCTTTATTCACTGCAAACCTGTTCTACTGAGGTTGATGCTGCATGGGACCCTTGCCCTTTGGCTTTGAGGGAGAGTTGGCATTGACATTCTTTCTTTTATTATCTTTAACAAAACTGAGAGTACCACCATTGATGGCCTTTATTCTCTCTTCCTCTTGCACACACATTGCCATACAACGTTCTAGATCCCATTTCTCGGGACAAATGTTGTAGTTGACAACAAATGTGTCAAATTCTTTTGGTAAAAAAGCAAAAAAACATATGGATAAGGAACTCTTCCGTAAGAGTCAAATCCATTGGTTTTAGCTTATTGTTCAAATAATTCAACTTTGATATGTGCTCTCTCATGTCAGTGCCATTGCCACCTCTAGTGTATCTTTCTGTCATCAGCTGCTTTATCAGCTGAGTAGCATATGTGTTTGAAGAGCCATAGAAGTGACTCTTTATTCTTTCTAGGTACTCTGTGACAGTGTCACACTCTTGGATTGAGCCCATTATGGTAGGCTCAATCGTGTTCTTTATGACAGTAACACACTTTTTGTTGGTATTAATCCACTTTTGCTTTTGTAGGTCATATGCCATCTGTATGGGAGCATGGTCCCTCTCTTTCTTTTGCCAATCAGCATCAGACTCATTAGTCTCCCTCACCGGTGCCACAGGCTCAGTGGGGCACGGTGTGGTAACCACCCAGTCCACCTTAGTCAAGACAAAAGCGAGGTCAATCTTTTTCTTCCATTCGTTGTAGTTGTCACCTTTGAGGGGTGGAATATCTTTGATAAACCCCATCAAAAAGTAACCTCCTGAAAATACAATTCATGTAAAGTGAGAACATAATTATAACAACAATAATTGCATGCTTTAGTTCCAACGTTGGTCAAAATCAAAACATACAATTTATCTTTTTTACACTAATTCTATATCATCGTTGGGCAGAAATAGAATTAATGCATGAAAAAACATCATAATACTGTTATTAATCAACGTTGGTAAGAAAATAACAATATTATAATCATGTCAAAACATATCCATTTTTCAAAATTAAATTATCCCGTTGGTTCGAATTTAATAATGAAATTAACAACATCAAGTACGCAGCGGAAACACTTTTAACATTCTTATAATATTTTCCAGCGACCTCCCATTTTGTTCTAGGATTCTTCTTTTTTGTGGGCCATTTGTGGCATGCAGGAAGAGCCCGAGCTGTTGCAGCAGGCTTTGAAAAGGGAATTGATCGTGATTTGGAACCTGTTCTTTACATGACCCCTCTTAACTAAGTTTTTTTTAGTTATACCTGTTCTAGTTTTTTTCTGTTCTGGCTCGGTTATTCCATCTGGCCGAGCCATTCATGCTTTTTTATGAAAGAATGATATAAGGGGGCTGAACAAAGAAAAACATAGATAGAAAGAAACAAATGTACAAATGTACAATAATGTCCGACAGAGGGAGGTGAACAGGAGCCGTGGTCGCCGCACTTGGTGGATACAGGAGCCGGCTCTAGAGCCTTGACGCAGGTGGTCGTGGATGAGTAGCTTACCCTGTACGGGCGTCGTCGCTTACACGCACACGCACACGCACAGCCTACATGCAAGGTGATAGTGTGTGTGCGCTTGCTTGCCTGCAACTGACATTGCCAGCCAGAGCATGAACAGCTTGGTGGCTGTGCGGAAGAAGGGAGGCTGCAGCCGGCGCTATCGGAGGCTCGGAACTAACAGACGCGCTGCGTGCCGGTGGCCGTGTCACGCAGCCCCGTCCGCTACTGCTGAACCTCGAGTAGTCGAGAGGGACGGTTGGCGAGGCGCGCGCGGAAGGCCATGGCGGCGCGAGGTAATGGAGCACTCAAGTCTGTGTCGCGCTGTCGCGTGAAAATCGAGGGTCGCGTGATATTATGCAAATGGCTTGCAAAATTATACATTTGTTTATGTGCTATATAGTTTTGTCCTTTCTTATCCGTATTCCGCCGGCATAAGTGGTATACACATTTTAAGTGGCCCTACGCGCAAGAGAGAAGCGTGAGACCAATTACAAACTCACTCAAAACAAAACTCACATACAGGTGCAAACCAGTTCCGAAGACGATAGCTAAAGTTCCAACCATTTGTAACAAAAGTAAACATGGCTTTTGATTCTAAATTTCTGCAAGAATCTTGGATAAGCACCTTGTGTCCGTCCAGCCGCTGCAAGCCTGCAATGGAGCCCAAACCGGAGCGAATATGTCGACCTAAAGAGTACCTGCAAAAAAGTTTTTGGTTCACATTTATTAAACACCAAATTATTCCTCGTGTGCCAAGTAACCCAACATAATATCTGAGATTATGTTTTTGTTGACCCATTATAATATCTGAGTACAATATTATTATTGTAAACGTAACAACATTGGGTCCCGTCGTAGTAGGCTAGTAGCAGCAGCAGAGCATGGCAATATGTACTTGGTCTCGGATATTACAGGCTTACAGCACGCCAGCCCTTCTCGTGACCTAAAGCGAGCATAGGCAGCACTTGATGTTGCTGCAGCACTGGCTATTGCTGCAGCACTCAAATCTTGCCTTGCATATCTTGTAGGTGATGAAGCCACCAAGCAGCGCTGTCAGGGCAGATAGCACGGACGCTATGAGAGCGATGAGCAAATTGGGTGTCGTCGGAGCTTTGTTGTCATCAGCAAGCAGCCACTCCGGCGTCGGAGGTCGTTTAGTGCTAGCTAGGCGACGTGAGGTCGTGGATGGAGACGGCGCAACGGAGAGCAAGTGACGAGTCGTGTTGTTTATGCTCGCGGTTGTGTTGCTGAATGGCTCAGCCGCCGGAGCTGAAGGCAGGCAAACCTGCATATATAAAGGAAACAACAGCTTAAACAACAAAGCCATTAGGTATTATATATGAAGCTTGTTTGCCACACATATTTATACTTGTCTTTGTCTAGTCCACTAGCACCCATCCATGAAAGTATAACACATCTTAATCTTAATTTTACTAATTGATTGAAAACCTCCTAAGTCTCCTAGGGTGTGTTTGGTTACCCCGCTCCCCACCATTCTTGCACGAACTGAGCCCTATACGCTCCAAAAGAAGGCCGTTTGGATCCCTGTTTCCACTCTTCTAACCTTGCTCCGCTCATGCAATATACAGCGGGATCCTGGCTCTGGGGAGCAGCCCAAATCGAGCTTCACTAGCCAGCCAGGCCCGGTGGATGCAGGAATGGGGTACGGGGTCCATATGTCAGTCTCACAACTCATACAAGTTGCATCTGCTCATACATGCAACCTGACCAAACACCCTCTTTCTCTGAAATATGGTTCCACTCAGCCTACATCCCCTCATCCGGAAATACGATGCAAGCCTGATTTCGCAACCAAACACACCCCAAGTGACTCCATGTTAATCCTCCCAAGACGCAATAGGAAAAGAAGATAATAACAATAATAATATTCTCATAACAACAAGAAATATTTGTCGTTTGATTCAGTAGACTCCACACTGAATCGACTCTATTTTCTAAAAAAGTATACACTTATCATTATAAAAATATACATATAAAGTACCCCTAAATTTGTATGCAGCATCCGACACACCTCAATCTAAGGTACTCTCTCCATTCTCTTTTATAAGGCACAGCTACGTATGGCACGGTCTTCTAAATTACACTTTGATCTATTCTCTTTTATTTATATACCATTAATTTATAGGTCTTCTCTAAAGTAACTCTAAGTAAAACTTGATATGTTTTGACGCTCCAAGAGTTGAGGCGACTTATAATTTGGGACGAAGGGTGTAGATACTTGCCTCTGTTCTCGTTACAACTGGCTTTTAAGCCTTCTGCTAATCGACACCGATCGACTTCACTTAGCTGGGCCGAGCCCCTACGCCTACTTGGGCCAAGCCTGCTCCACTTGAAACAACGCCCAGCCGCCAAGCTCGTCAGCCACGCTTCTTCCTTGCATACGCAGAGCCATCAGGTTGCTATCACTCTGTTGCTAACACCGCCCAGCGGTCGGCTCCGCCATCGCCCCGCTGAAGGCGAGGTCCAGTTGGTTAAGATGCGTGCGTAATGTCGGCTGCTGCACATGCATAATAGCCTAATAGGTCCAACCCAACCCTCCAAAGAGAAGCTAGCACTAGAAGGAACATGTATCGCCTTGGCCTAAGATGGATCTCGCATGCTAGAACAAGGTCGATCCAGCATGCATGGTCCGTGGAATCGGTGGTTTGGATGCCACGCGTCCATGGAATGGAACCGGTGGTTTGGATACCACTGACACTGAGTACGGAAACAGGCTCCGTTCACTTCCATGCAAACCTAAAATATTTCCTCTTTCACCTATTACATCAAATATTTGGACGCATGCATGAAGTATTAAATATAGATAAAAAATAACTAATTGCTAAGTTTGTCTGGTTTTTAATCTTTTGAGTCTAGTTACTTCATGGTTAGATAATATTTGTCAAATAAAAATGAAAGGTGCTATAATGACTTTTCACCCACTTTTCACCAACTAAACACACCCTGAAAACATAACACACCCGGATCCAATAATCACAGCTTGGGAATGAAGTTGAAGCAGAAGCAGCAGAGCGAACTTACTGCACAGACGATCCCCAGTTCAAGCAGGTAGAGGAAGAGGCCGAAGAAGCAGAAGCGCGGCATGCCGAACGGCCGACAAGACAAGAGAGCGGAGGAGACAAACAAGTGCAATGTTCAGACTTCAGAGCAGAGCAGTGATCAGACAATGCCTTCCGCAGCGCAGCAGTACTAGAACTCATCAGTCATCACAAGAGGCGAGAGGTCCAGTTTTATTTATACTTAAAAAAAAGCTAGTACTGTACATCCGGCTGACAAGTAGGCCCATAAATTTGGTTCCACACCTAAAGTTTAGTTCTATCGCATCGGATGTTTGACACATGCATGGAGTATTAAATATACACTAAAAAGATAACTAATTGTACAAATTACGACTAATTTACGAGACGAATTTTTTAAGCTTAATTAGTCCATGATTTGACATCGTGGTGCTACAGTAACATGTGCTAATGACGGATTAATTAGACTTAATAATTTCGTCTCATGGTTTACTAACTGTAATTTGTTTTCTTTTTATTAGTATCCGAACATTATATACAACACCCCATATAACACGACACCGACTAAACTTCAGCCCTCCGCTCAAATACCCCCGTCACCTTCGATAACAAATTTTGAGTCACACAGCCACCGGAGAAGCCGTGACAAGGTGCAATGCATGCACTGCTCTGCTCTGCATCGGTCAGGCAATATTCTCCTGACCCTTTCATGCCTGACGTGCAATGCTATTTCAGCCGCCCGCCTAGTGCCTTTCGTCTCCATGCCTTGCAATCCGATCGATTTCAGCATCGTGACTGATCCTGAAAGACAAGCTGGGCTGTGGACCTGCGTTTTGGTCCTGAAAGAGAACACGGCGGCCACCCGGCCAACTGCTACTGCTGCGGGCGTTTTGGTCCTGATTCCTGAATGAGAAGCCAGGCGGAAGCAGCGACCTGGACACCGACCGTCGCTGCACCAGTAAAGTACTATGCAGACTTCAAGTTTTCAAGAGGGACATTGCCCAGGTTTGCCAGATTTAATTATTTGTGATTTATTTTTTTCTGATGAAAAACTTACATACTTAATTACTTATCTGTAGTTTAATTATTCACTGGACGGGCTATTGTTTTCCAAGTAGATGAAGATAATATAAAGACATTTATATATATCACTCAAAAATCGTCGCCTAAAAAGTCAAATAACTAGACTGTAAATCTTTTGGTCTCTTTATATACCTATATTTTGAACTATATATCAATACGGTATTTGAACTATTTTATTATTGTAATTCATGGAACCTTCCAACTGAATTCTTGAATTTAACGCTTATCATGTAGTGTTGTATATGAAATTATATTGCAAATCTTACAACTGTTTACCAAATTATATATAAATTTTTTTATGTGGCATATCCTTCGATAAAATCCTAGATTCGCCAAGTACTTTCTATAAAAATTAAAAGAACCTGTCACATAAGTAAAAATCTGATGTAGCAACTGATTTCATGAGGAAAGAGAGAAAAAAAAGGAAAGAAACCGTTTCTAATTCATCCTGGTTTTCGGGGCAAAGTTACAATCGGGTTAAACAAAGAGTTTTTCACCATAAAAGGTGCAATTGATCAGCTGGCATTTTCGAGAAGTCTAAATCATCTAAGTTTCTCTCGTCTAATTTTGTTTCGTTTCCCTCGCTCAACACTGATAGGTCGAAATAGCGGACTAGAAGGGGTGAATAGTCCTTTCTAAAATTAATTGCACCAGCTAACCGAAATAAACGTGGAATTAAAACTAGATCTAGCGAAGACTACACCCATCTAAGTTCTCAAGCACCTTACAGAGATCCTAATTGAGCAACTAAGGTGCCGGGCTAGGTAGAGCTCACCTACACAATTCTAGTTTGCAGGGTCACACAAACCTATGCAACTAGTACTCAAGCAACCAGAAAGCTCCTACGCATGCTAGTTTGCAAAGCGTGCAAAGCGCACAAAGCCTAAGCTCACTTACACTAATCAATAGCAAAGCTACACAAGCCAAACTAGAGAGCTCAATAATTACTTAGCTACACAAACTAAGCAATGTAACTAGTAAGGCTACAAACCAACTAGTTTAGCAAGAGATCAGCTACTTTGCTACTAAAGCAAGCTAGCTATACGAGAGCAGCAACACAAGTACAATATATAAACAAGTAAATATACAAGCTTGTGTATGGAGATTACAAACTAGCAGGAAGATGATGACACGATAATTTTTGCTCTGAGGTCCGGTGGTTAGCCAACCACTTAATTCCTGTTGAGACAAGCTCAAAGTTGCCGCTGGTCCTCTTGTTAATGATGAGTGGTGACCCTCGTGTCACACTCTCTCACGTGAAGTGCTCACTGGCAGTTGACACGGCCTTTCAAACGATCGGTTTCCAACATCTCACTGACGCGCGCTGTCCCCAGCCAACGGACACAGTCGCACGCGCAAACACCAATCAGAGCAGCAGCTGATAGTGGCCGCGACGCGCAGTCAGGAAACGAGCGGCCGCAAAATGGCCAGCCGCATGCACCCTCACCCTTGGGTTAAAAAGGCAGCAGCTGCATGCACTTTTTCCTCATCAGAGAAAATTTCCACGAAGCTTCTCCCGTCTTTCTGCAATGCATGCACGCATGCAAACGGCAGGAATGGTCGGCTGCAGCTCTCCCTCTCATGCGCCTAGCCGCCACTCACGCGCTGGGCATGCGCTCCAAATTCCAGCTCGTGCCACAGTAATTTCCGGTTGGAAATTCCGGGCTAGCAACAACAACAGCTCCTTTTCTCTTCCCTTTTTAACGTTCTAACCCTCCAAAAATTGCCAAAACAATTTTATCACTTGGGTTAGAATTTCACAAAGATTTTAAAAGGTTTTTTCAGGCACCTCACCATGTCACTAAACGCAAACCATATACAAAATAAACTCATGCTTAGTAGCACTAGATAACCATTACAACTAAAAGATTTCGTCTCTTTACGGTACGGCTATCTATCCTAAATCCGGTCATTTCTTCTCTACTCAACCTTAGACCGGTGAAATGAAATGCCCTACAGATATACCTTTGTCTTGCGCATTCTATTTCATCTCCATGTTGATGATATGATGCACTTCATATATGTGTCGATCGTAACTTCGCTTGATCTTCACCGTTGTTTTGGTCCATCGGCACTAAGTCCTTGCTCAAGCTTCTCCGCCACGTGCGGTGTGTCGCTCCAAAGCCTCTGACTTGCTCTTCGTAACTGGTCCATCGACGCTAAGTCTTGTCTTGATCTTCTCCACCTAGTTACATGACTCATGTCATGTGTCACATGTGCAATAAGCTCATTCATCATATATGTACTTATGGACTAATTTTTTTGTGTATCTCATATAAATACATATTAGTCCAACTAGATTGT
Organism: Saccharum spontaneum; assembly: GCA_022457205.1. Lineage (NCBI taxonomy): Eukaryota > Viridiplantae > Streptophyta > Magnoliopsida > Poales > Poaceae > Saccharum > Saccharum spontaneum. The sequence continues at coordinate 5,941,093 of CM039591.1, forward strand.
CGCTCAATGTTGCCGCACTACCGTTGAGACTTCTGTTAGCTTCCCTCCGTCAGGTACGCTTTTCATCCAGCTAGCCTCCGCATGCAGCATGCAACGATTGCATGTGGGATAATGGCGTTTGCGTCTGTTTAGCAGCCGATTACTACTCGAGAAAATTAACAGACGCCGAGCATTAAGACAGCTCCAACAATCGACTTTGTTACGAAAGTTTTAGAATAGTGATCAACATCATTAACTACCTTTGGCGGTTACCCACCAAATAGACATGATGCCCCTTCGTCCTGTATATATAGCAAATATATGTACAGACTCCTCTGATTAATATAAGCAATCATTCTGTGTCTCAACCTTTGCATTCAAGCACTTCTACTCTTAACACGTCATCATGCACGTGCTCTCCACCGCGAAGTTTAAAGCCCAATGGCAGTTCGCCACTGGAATCACTGGAGACATCGCCGGAGAGAAGTTCTCTGGTGCTGTTGCTGTGGAGTCGCCGGAGATCCGTTCGCCGGCCCTGTCGCAATAACGGGAGGACAAGACATCGGCCTCTACACTGCAAGAACTTTGCTCTGCCCGTTGGCTAATTCGGACACCCGAACTAGCTCAACATTGACGGCGACGAGATGCTTCTTCATCGGAGCTCGTCATAGGCTCCGGCAAGGAAAAGAACGAACTCCAGCAGGGGAAAGATAAAAGGACGGTAACAACCGTATGATCTTCTTCATTTTATCATGTACTTATCTGCTACTACAAAAAGTTTAATCACCGTTAGGACTTTCATCGTCGGTTATGAGATAACCGGTGGCGATACTTATCACCGCCGTTTCATAGCCTGAGGGGTCCCTTCTACGGTAATGGATGCCATGGCTTGAGCACTCAGCAAGGGGCGGCGGTATCCTCGTGCCAAGCCAGTGCCATGTCAGCACGCCAAGCCGGTCGTAGGGCCCGCATGCTCCCGACATCCCTATCTAGGCTCAGCTCCAAGTCGGCCTGGCTTCCGTGAGCGTTTGGAGGCAAGCGCGCACATGCTCAATGGTGACGAGCCAAGATGACCGAGCCAATTAGCCAGGTGGGTAGCGGATAGGGATGCCGGAAGGCCGGGTGAGCCGGTTGAATACTCGTCCACGTGTCGCTGTCTGGTTGAAAGTCCACACAATGCCAGGTACGGAGTACGGACCATCCGCACCCAAATTTTTTCCAATAGTACTTTGCCCAAGTGAGACATGCAAAGATAAATTCTGGCCATGTCAAGATCTCGTTCATAACACCTTATTCGTCGACAGGGTGCCAATGCAGCGGCTCTTCTTCTGCGAGGGCCCTAACGTCCCGCCCTTCCAGTCCCTCGCTCCTTTGAAGTCCTTCCTCGCCACTGTGCTCCCCATCGTCCAACCCCTCGTCGGCAAGCTCACCCGCCGCACCTCGACGGGCGATGCTCGCCAAGCGTCAGGTTCGTCGAGGCTGAGTACGCTGGCAACATCGACTACATGTGTCGTCTCGCCGTCGGGGACGAGCACCACACGGTGGCGCTGATGCTGCTCAGGCCGGAGCTGAACGCGGGGCGTCTGCTGGCCCCGGTGCTCGCCGTGCAGGTCATGAGGCCCGCCATCGGAGCTGGGCGTGCTGTGGTGGTTAGGGTGTCCATCCACCATGCCGTCGCCAACAGCCACTCCGTGTGGCAGTTCATGAGGGCGTGGTCCATAGCATCTCGGGAGGGGTTGGGGCTGAGTGCGCGTGGGAGCAGCACGGAAAGAGTGCACGGGAACTCGCAAGTGCATGGGAAGGAAGTCGTGTGATTGCGTGTGGTGGCGGCGGTGATGGGGAGTTGAGGTGAAGGGCGCACAAGATCTGAAGAAACAACGGAGGAGTCCCCAACGCCTGTAGCGAGTAGTTTTTTCCGATTTGATTCACGAGTAGACACCGTTTCTAAAGAAACGGTTTCTTAGTTTTTTCACTCTCTCTCTTTAATAAATATACTGTCACATCAAAAAAAAGTTCAATAAATAAAATGATAATAAATAAATAGACATGGAAACCATGATAGAACTTATGAGTGCCGCTGGTCTCGAAGAAAAGTTTATGTGCATGTGACGAGGAAAACTTGATGGCGCACTACCACCGTACAGTCTTCCAATGTCATGGCCATCTTTTATTTGCGTCACAGAAACACATAACTGGGGTTCTCCTGAAAATGGTTGTGCAAATGTTCATTTCCACTAAAATCGAAGTAGAGGTAGTTTAGCACTTGCTCCCGAAAATGGCATTTTACCCACCTTTGATTATCTCCCACAATGGCACCTAAAATATAAGACTCATTCGACGTTTGGTTAGTGCTACAGGCAAAGAGTTCAATAACTATTTTTGGTCTTTCCAACCACAGGACCTAAAAGAGAATCCTTTCTTCAAAATGGGTCTCTAGGAGAGAAGATACTCATATTTGGGGTTGTGTCTCTCCTGCTACCCAAAATGGATCTCATGTATAGATACTTTACTGGAGACTGATATAGTATCATCGAATATCATTTTGGGTTTGGGTGTCCTTAGTGAGTACTCCGTCGAAGATAGTCTAAAAGTACTAATTTACGGTTGTGCATTGTCACTATGCCTGGCCATGCGGCCCGCAGGCTCACGGCCCGGCCTGTGGCCTGGCAATTTGGCCCGGCCCAAGCACGGAATGGCCTGGTGGCCACCAGGCCCGGGCCGGCCGGGCCCGAAGGACCAGGACGTGCATGGGCCGCCACCTAGGCCCGCGGCACGGCCCGGTGAGCGGCCCGGTACCTCCAACGGCTACTCGGCTAGTGAGGCAGGTCGCAGGTAGCCCAGCCCACGAAGCCGCCTCCCCCGCGGATCTATGCTGCCCCCCGACCCCCCTGATCCCTAACCCTAATCCCACTCCACTCCCGCCGCTCGCAGTCGTAGTCGTCTCGTCTTGCTCGCTCTCGATCCACCGTCTGGAGCTCGCCGCCGCTCACCTTGAGCTCACCGCCCTGCTCCGGTGACCTCGTCGCCGCTCGTCCACCTCGACCTGAGTTCTCTAACCATCTCCTCCCTCCTTTCCCTTCCTATCCCCTCTTTCCCCCTCCTCCGATGTACCATGTGAGTTTGTCATGCCTGTCTGGCTGTCTGTCCTTCTGCCGCCACTCGCCGTCGTTCTAACTGTTGTCTGTCTCCTCCTCTGGCTGCCTCCCTGGCCTCTTCTTCGGCACTAGGCTCCGGCGGCGCATGTTAGATCTGTGATGTGTCTGTCCATCTTTCACTCACTCACTGACTCACTCCTGTTCTTATGTTTTGTCCTCTGTCCTTTCTAGGATTTCTCAAAAAGGTGAGTTTTATCTATAAAGTTTTTTAACGAGGTAGCATTGCACAAAACAGCTCCTTTTGATCATCATTTTCATATAATCTTGTCTCTTTGTCTTTTCTCTTGTGTTGTGATTTGTGATTGTATGGTACTGTGGTGAATGTGAATCTGTGAGCTTTTGTGAAAATGGTGATGAAATTGATGGAATCTTGTTCAAAACTGGTGAAAATGAAGAAGTGGTTCAAACACTCGGTGAAAATCGGGTAAAAATGAGATGTTTTTTTGGTTGTCGGGCTGTGGGCCAGCACGGCACCGGGAAAATAGCCATACCCAACGGGCGGCACGGCACGGTCAAACGGCCCGCGGGCCGTGCCATGGGCCGTAGGCTAGGCACGAAGCCCATGGAGGCATGGCACGGCAGGCATGACGGCCGTCGAGGCAAGACCCCGGTCGGGCGGCACGGCCCGTTGGCCATCTATAATTGTCGCTAGCAAAGACTCCTGCCAAAATTAGCAAACCTCACTACCGTACGTACCATAGGCATGCAGCGCACGAGATTGCATGATGACCATCCGCTTACCTACTCGCCCCGGAAAATAGGGACCACAAGATTAATAATCTCTTCATCACAAAAACAAAATTATTTTATATTAGAAAAAAAACCACACGCACGGGAATGAACGAGAAGAGGAGATGAGTTTAGATTAATCACCACTGTGTTTCTGGCAACATTTCAGTTTTCGGCCGGCGAGCTAGTAAGGTTATACTTGTACTTATTATTAAGCAATCGCAAATTATATATTGTCATTATGATTAGGGGGATGAATTGCAGAGAGACAGAGACAGTTTCCCAGAGCCACTAATTAGCTCCGATATGATATGATCCACTGCTAACCCAACCCCGCTCCTATCTAGCGCGCTCCGATCCATCCTCTGCATTGCTTTCTCCCCACCTCCATCTCCACCGCCTTCGTCGTCTTCGACCGTCCGGTCCCGGTCCGGCGGCCGGTGGTGCATGTCATCGTCCAACAAGGCACCGTACCGGCAGGGGAATCGAGAATAACAATGGAGGGGTCGGAGGCGGCGGCGCGTGAGGCGCTGTCGACGGAGAAGGCGTTCGAGGGGGAGCGACTGCCGGCGTGGTCGGAGCAGATCACGGTACGGTCCGTGGTGGTGAGCTCGGGGCTGGGCCTGTTCCTGAGCTTCATCGTCATGAAGCTCAACCTCACCTCCGGGATCGTGCCGTCGCTCAACATGTCGGCGGGGCTCCTCGCCTTCTTCCTCATGAAGACGTGGACCTCCGCGCTGGAGCGGTGCGGCGTGTTCCCGAAGCCCTTCACCCGGCAGGAGAACACGGTGGTGCAGACCTGCGTCATCTCCTGCTCCAGCATTGCCTTCTCTGGTGGGTGAGGTTTTGGTTGCGTTGGTTTCAATTTCAATTGAGGCATCTATTTTCAAATCAAATGATTCATCCATCCATCCAATCTTCTTTCAATTAGGTGGGTTCGGCACCTACATCCTGGGCATGAGCAAGAAGATCGCGGAGGATTTCGACGAGGCCAAGACCAGCATCAACGTCGAGGAACCATCCCTCGGTCGGATCATCGCCTTCCTCTTCCTCGTCAGCTTCGTGGGCCTCTTCTCCATCGTGCCGCTCCGCAAGATCATGATCATCAGCTACAAGCTCACGTACCCGAGCGGGTCGGCGACCGCGCACCTCATCAACAGCTTCCACACGCCGCAGGGCGCCATCCAGGCGAAGCAGCAGGTGTCCATCCTCTTCAAGTCCTTCGCGGGGAGCTTCCTCTGGTCGCTGTTCCAGTGGTTCTACTCGGCGGGGCCCGGGTGCGGGTTCAGCTCCTTCCCGACCTTCGGCATGGAGGCCTACCGCCGCCGCTTCTTCTTCGATTTCTCGGCGACCTACGTCGGCGTCGGCATGATCTGCCCTTACATCATCAACTTCTCGCTGCTGCTCGGATCCGTCGTGTCGTGGGGGCTCATGTGGCCCTACATTGAGAGCAAGCGCGGCCTCTGGTACGACGCCGAGCTGCCGAGGAGTAGCCTCCATGGGCTCAATGGGTACCAGATCTTCATCTCCATCGCCATGATCATCGGCGATGGGCTGTTTAATTTCCTCTCCATCCTCGTCCGCACCTCCTACGACATGTACCTCAAGCGCACCAGGCCTGCAGAGGCCGCCGCCAAGCCATTCGCCGGCGTCGACGTCACCGAGCGCCAGGCGCTCAGCTTCGACGACCGCCGCCGCACGCAGGTCGGTTGAGCGGCATTGGCAATGCATGCATGCATGTTGGCTGTTCGATCATTCGAGGATATGATTTGCCTGCCTGACTGACGGGTGACCTGCTATATAATGAATGGAATAATAGGTGTTCCTCAAGGACCAGATCCCGACGTCGATCGCCGCCGGCGCGTACGTGATGCTGGCGGCGATCTCGGTGGTGGCGATCCCGCACATCTTCCGGCAGCTGCAGCCGAAGCACGTGGTGTGGGCGTACGTGGTGGCGCCCGTCTTCGCCTTCTGCAACGCATACGGGACGGGGCTCACGGACTGGTCCCTCTCCAGCAGCTACGGCAAGCTGGCCATCTTCATCTTCGGCGCCAGCGTGGGCTCGGAAGACGGCGGCGTGGTGGCGGGGCTCGCGGCGTGCGGGCTCATGATGGGCATCGTCTCCACCGCCTCCGACCTCATCCAGGACTTCAAGACGGGGTACCTGACGCTGACCTCGCCGCGGTCCATGTTCGTGAGCCAGGTCATGGGCACCGGCCTGGGCTGCGTCATCAGCCCCGTCGTGTTCTGGATCTTCTACAAGGCGTACGACGTCGGGCTGGAAGAAGGGTACCCGGCGCCGTACGCCAAGATCTACCGGGGCATCGCGCTGCTGGGCGTGAACGGGTGGAACCAGCTGCCCAAGTACTGCCTCCGCTTCTGCCTCGCCTTCTTCCTCCTCGCCGTCGCCATCTGCGCGCTCAAGGAGGTGGCCAAGGCGCGGCGGTGGTGGGTTGTGGACTACATCCCCAGCGCGCTGGGCATGGCGGTGCCCTTCTTCCTGGGCTCCTTCTTCACCATCGACATGTGCGTGGGGAGCATCGTGCTGTACCTGTGGAGCAAGTCGGACCGGGTGAGGGCGCACATGTTCGCGCCCGCCGTCGCGTCGGGGCTCATCTGCGGCGACGGCATCTGGTCGCTGCCGTCGTCCATCCTGTCGCTGCTCAACATCAACCCGCCCATGTGCCTCAGGGTCTTCGGCGCCGACACAAACTACCAGGTCGAGGAGTTCCTGTGGACGCTGAAAAACCCAGCCGCCACATAGCCTTCCTCCCCCTCCTGCTTCGATCTTCTTCTTCCTTGCTTGCTTGCTTTCACTGTTGCGCATTTCTGATAGCTTTTTTTTTTGTTCATTATGTAGCCTTTAATTTTTCATGTATGTATTTCTTGTACCTGTACGTAGGGTCGTCGTTATAATCTTACAGAAAGCATGTACGTACGTTAATTCTGCTTCATTTTCTCTTGTTCGTCGACTTATTTCCAGAAGGGTGATTGATCCTTGTGTAAACGGTAACGCTACTTACCAGACGTTCGGACCGAACAATGCTTTGTCGCAAAATACGTGTGCTCCTGCTCCACGCTCTTTACGCGCCGCGCATCCGGCTTCAGGGTCGCTGCCCTCCCGCCCCGCCCCACCCTTTGCGCCACCGCTGCCACGTCCACCCGCCGTCTGCGTCATCATCGCCGCCCTAACCCCGCCCTCTGCGTGCCGCCGTCCGGCTCCGCGCCACCGGTGAACTCAACCTCCATGCACCAATGAGCCTCCATTTGCCGAAGCAGCAAGGGCATGTTGCGCATCAAGTGCATGTTACAAACGTATGTTTCTAGTGTTTTAGAGGTATGTTACAAGTGTTTTATATCAATGTTACAAAAGTAGATCCGGATATTGCATATGTTACAATGGCTATACAAGTATGTTTCAAGTGTATATTCCAAATGTTTCATCTGATTCAGACCTATGTTACAAGTATTTTATTTGGATGTTGCAAAAACTAGATCTGGATGTTGCACATGTGTGCAAGACATCGGAGGCACGACAGGGATGGGGCACGACAGAGATAGGCACGGATGGGAACGGGGCGCGGCGGGGGACGGAGCGCGGTGGTGGATGGCAGCGCGGCCGCCGCAAGTATGACGCACACGCTCCGTTCCATTGCGTGGGGACTTACGCGCTCGCTCTAATCATTTTTTGATGTAGGCTTTCATCAGACCGGTGGAATCATAGGTTGGGAGCTGTGTCCAAACGCGTCCTAACGTCGGACGTCCGGTCCCTCATTTTTCTGTTGCGGGCTTTCATCGGACCGGTGGAATCATATGCTGAGAGCTGATATGCGTCCTAGCGCCAGACATCCAGACGCTAGTTGTCCTTGTGTAAAACAACGTTTTTCCTGTATGAAACTATCGAGAAATTAACATGTCGGGACTCGGATATCATGCTTACAAAATCAATTCTTGGCTGAATGGTTTACTTTGCACGTTCTCTATATATTTTGTGTTTCGGCAGTACCTTTTCAAATTCGCCTTTTCTTAAAAAAGATATCTGTAGAAGATACATGGCCAACTTTTTCACTTGAAAATTCTTGAAATATGGTATAGACATTATATATACGCCTACTTACCATATGAATATATATATATATACCTAGCATGTGAACGTCTAAAACTAGTAGGCCAACACCAGATTTTGATATTAACGAACCCTACTACCTCTAATTTTTCTGTCTCCAAAAGTACATACTGAAATTTATTATTATTAACAAATGGTTGGTACATCTACAAAGACTACAATCCAATATTATATACAATAAAAAATTTTACTATGGTTTTAGCTTAAATTTTCACACCTATAAGATAAATGCATCACTCTTAAATTTGCTCTAGCTTCGCTGCTCACCACATGATCCCCCAACCCTAACTTTTATATCTTCAGTTCTCCTGAAGTTGATGTCGCAGAGGCGGGAAAGAGCCTCGGAAAGCTGTTTTCTGTGCCTCTGAAATAGTAATGGAAGACCCTCACCAACAGTTCCGGCAACAAACATATCACCTATCTTTAAAAGAATTATTTGCAGAAAATAAGATTACACATGTCTCGATATCATGTTTACAAATAAAATCCCTAAATTAACATGTCTACATATCATGTTTACAAAGTCAGTGTTCCAGGCTAGCTAATAATCAAACGGTTATTTATCATATGTTTCCTTCCATGCTAGCCAGTCTCCGATTAAATTGTTGGTATTGCGACGTAGCTTTCTCAAATGCACTATCATTATTCTCCATTTTGTGTACCAAACAAATTTCTGCATTCTACAATTATTTAACGTACCAGTAGGGTTACTAAACAACCGTTTTGTTAAATGAAAACACCTACAAGTTTTCAACAGGGAACCACATGCCACTGTGCTAGACCTAGTCATGGACCACCCGAGAAAAAAAAACATCCCGGCTAGTGCATCAGGACAGGCCGAGCCACAATTACGACCCTTAATCCAACGCAAACCCAAAAAACCCAACCCGACATAACAAACCAGGAGAAATAGCCCGACCTGACTTGACGCAACCTGATGTGTCTATAGGATGGTCATACCAACATCCCTGACGTGTTTTTCTGGCCCAACTCGACCAGCGTTTAATCAAGTCTACAATGTGCCAATTAATGCTTCTAAAACTCAAATACTTTGCATTCAAAGAACCCCTTCACTTTGAATAATAATATGCACCAAAAAGTTTGAACAATCATAGTAGCTAGCACGATAAGCTCCAATGTTAACTCAACACAACAACATATATTTGCAATCAAATTGAAGCATGGAGATGCACACTTACGGCATGTTTTAATCTTATGTGCGAACATGCAAAACTCAAATATATTTTTTTTTGCATAAAAAGGGCAATACTCAAATGTGTAGATGAAAATTGTATTCACTCGCAAATTTGGACTAAAATGAGTTTACAAGTGGATACAATCCAACAACTACAGCATGGGTTCCCCTAGGATACACTACATACATCCATGAAGCTATGTCATAGGCAGTGTAGCTAAGAAGGCGTCCAGTTTTACATTAGCGGTACGAGACATGAACTTGATGCAGATGGGTGCCTGCGCTTGCGTAAGTGCCATTGTTGACGACAGTAGCATCCCTAGCCCGTCCCCACATATCATCCCCGATGCCACTGCCATTGCGAATGCTGGCGCCTTGCTAGGGTTGGCGCACCTCCACAAGTACACCACTAAGCTCCCCACAAACATGTCAATGGGTATGCGCGCCGGCACTACAAAGGCAATGGCCACGCAGACGGTGCTCGGAATGTACTGTGCCACGTGCCACCGCTTCCATGTGGTCACCTCCCGGAACACGCTAAGCACCATTGCCAGTGTGAAGAAGAGCTTGCAGAGCCACAAGCTATGCATAGGCAGCCCGTCCTGGCCAACGCTCAGCATGGCGATGCTACGGTACACTCGGGCATAGGGCGCGTCAAAGATGTCAGTGTCGTCATTTTGCACCTTGTAGAAGATCCAGAACATGATCGGGTTGATGATGCACCCGAGTGCTGTGCCGATCGCCTGGCTGATGAACACGGCGTGTGGTGAGGTTAGTGTTAGGTACCCTGTCTTTAGGTCTTGCATCAGGTTGTTGCTATTGGACATGGTCCCCATCACAATCCCACAGGAGACGAGGCCAGCGATCACACCACCATCGTTACGACCAACACTTGAACCGATGAGGACCATAGCAAGCTTGCCGTAGGTGCTCGACAAGTTCATGTCGGTCACACCAAAGGCATAGGCATCACAAAAGGCAATGACCGGTGCAACAAGGTAGATGAGAGCGACATGGTTGTGCCTCATCTGTGGGTAGAGGTATGGTATGGCAATGGTGGAGACCACCGATAGGAGGATGTAGCAGATGATGTTGACCGAGTTGGATACTTGGTCCCGTACGAACACCTGTGCCCTACGGCGATCATCGAAGGTCTTCTTTGTCTTTTGTTGCTCAGCAGCATTGAGGCAGTGGAATGGCAACTGCGTGTCACTATCAACTTCGTTATCACCTTGAATTGGTTGCCTGCGCCTCTTGCACATGGTGTACAATGTGCATAACACAATTGATAGGAAGTTGAAGAGGCCATCAGCGAGTATCATGGACACTCCGATGAACACCTTATAGCCCCTGATGCCACTAAGGCTGTTGGAGCTAAGGTCCGAAGGGTACCAGATACCCGCTTTCGTTGCAAGGTATGGTGAAATGATCCCCCATGAGATAACACCCCCAATGAACATGGAGATAGTGATGATGTATGGGCACATCATACCGATGCCAATATTGGACATGGAAAAGTCGAAGTAGAATCTGGTCAATGAAATGGAATGCAAAGTTGTTAGTCCCATACATACACAAGGTTTGACAGGTTATTAGTTTATCTTATAGTCACGGTAGTTGTTGCGTACCCATGTTTATATGCCTCAAGGCCAAATATAGGGAATACTTTGAAGCCACAGTCCTTTGCAGCAGTGAAAAACCACTGGAAGATGTTCCACAATACAGTTCCACCCAATGATCTAAACAACATCTCCACTTGTTTCCTGTAAGTAAATAATCATGGTGACATAACTAAATAAGCATGCATACGTGTTTGATAAACCAAAAGCATTCATTTATTCATTTTGAGTTCCTTCAGCTGATGATACTTGCCTTGCCTTACTGATGCCTTGAGGCGTATGAAAGCTATTTATAAGGTGTGCCGTGGCCATTCCACTAGGGAATGTCAACTTGTGTTGAATGATCATGACCTTCCTAAAGGGCATGAGGATGAACAAGCCAGAAAAACTAACAAGGAAGAGAAAAGCAATCAGTCGGCCAATGCTTGGCTCGATAATGTTTTTCTCATCCTTAATGTCTCCTCCAGCTGCATTCTTGCTCATCGCGAGGATGTACGTACCAAACCCACCTAAACATGAGTGTGACATGGTTTATGATCCATATAATTGGATAACAACATGACAGATTATAGTCAATAATGTTTTTGCATACAGTGCTTATAGAGATATACCACTGAATGTAATGGCAGAGCAAGCGACAACACATGTCTGAATGACGGTATTCTCTTGGCGAGTGAATGGTAGGTATGGCAATTCAAAACAATCAAGAGCTTGGATCCATGCCCGGATGAGATAGAAACCGATGAGGCCCGCTGGGACGGTGAGTGACGGTAGGAAGCCTGAGCTTAGGCTAATCTTCATGGCGACGGCGCAGAGGGCAACACCAAGGATAAAGCTAACCACTATTGACCGTGGTGTTATGGTCTCTGACAATGATGAGATTGGATCTGCCTCAAATGCACGCTCCATAGAGACACCTTCCTGCACACAATCGACTTGCTCCATTGTAGGGATTACTAAGTTCCTTTTGATGGAGGAACAAATGGGATTTAGTTATTTGTTTGATTCTGTGTGCATGTCTTGGTCTATTAATTATTAATAAACCAAGACATACACACAGAATCAAATGCTGGATGCAATGGGAAAGAAGAGGGGAGAGGTGGCCTTTTGTAAGGAGTCAAGTAGTTAATTAAGGAACACCGTTCCTTCTAACTATAGCATGCATGTTTGCATGCCTTTGTTGTCTTGGAGCTTACTTTAGCTTTGCCTGTGTTCTCATGGCTCTGCGTTTTCCTTCTTTGAGGGTGTAATCTATAACACACATTAGCGCATGTACACTATTAGCGTTGCATGATGAAACAAAAGTGCAACAAATAAACTACCCATGCACCCAAAGGAAATGGCAGAACCGGACGTGTTGCTGCATTGCTACTAAAAATATTAGGAGGGATATAGAGTATAGCATTAACTAAAACTATTATAATTTTGCTACAAAAACTTGTAAACGCATAACTAATATATATATAAGCCACTCACATGTGTGCACCTTTTCTGTTGCAGGAGAGGAGGCAAAGCTTTTTGTCATGCTTAAATTAGTCATTGTTCGCCTAAACGGCCGTTTAGTCCGTTTAAACACCGTTTAAACGGTAAACAGAAGTCAGCCGTGTTGTTTAGACCCTAAACGGTGAATTAAACGGTTGGGCCGTTTAAACCCGTTTAAACCGTTCAATCCCGTCTAAACGGTCTAAACAAAATCAGATTAAACGTGATTAAGTGAGCTAAGCAACCATTTAATCTATAATTAAGTGAATTAAAGGACTGCGTCTATCACAATCGACATGAAACTAATTAACATTGTAATTATATGAAGTGTTTGGGGATTTAGATTTCTTCCAACAAGATTATTTGGTAGAATATTTGATTTTTACATGTGTAAATATGTATGGGTTCTAGCAAATTTTATTTTTACCTACATAAATATGTATATTTTATTGTTATTGTACAAAACCGTTTAGGCCGTTTAACTCCGTTTAAACACCGTGGTGTTTAAACGGTCTAAACACTAAACGAGGGGTAACCGACTGTTTACCGTTTATCGTTTAGGAAAACATTGAAATTAGTAGAGTAGAAGGATACCCTGATCTAAATTAATCCGAATTTTCTGTAGCTTTTATGAAAAAAAAAATAGTAGAAGGCAGCCTGTGCTAGGGCACTTCTATTTCGATGGTTCTACACAGGTGGACCTAATTGTATACTTGCTGCCATCCTGACATTTGAACTCAAAACATATGAAAAGGTAAGGCGGCTCTTTGTTTAAACGCTGATATTCAGGTGGACAGTGGGCAGCGTCCTTGCCGAGTCCGAGTACCCGACCGACGGTCACCTAGCTAGTACTTTGCCGCCGGCCGATCTGATGTTTGTCTTGTAGTACTAGTGGATGGAGAAGAGGAGTTCCTCGGGTGGCGGGCCCCTAGGCGACCTTTCACTGCACAAATGGATCAAAACCGTATTGCGGGCTGTCGATTTAGGAGCAGACTGATCGGTCAGGAGCGGGGAGGGCTGGTCATGGCCCATGGGCACACAGATGGACTGGACTAAGAGGTGGCCCAATAACAGTTCGCAGATCAGGAGCCGGATGGGCGGGCCCTCTTCTTCCTCCTGCCGTGTGTCTCTCAGACGTAGGGTACGGACAGCCATGGCTGCCGTTAGTTGGCAGAGTTTGGAGGTGAAGAGCGGGGGTGTCCACGGCCAAATCAAGCTAGGTACCGTTAAGACTCGAAAGTGGCTGTATCGTTGAGGATGTTGGTACATGGTAATGACGCCTGACCCTGACATAGATAGCTCCAACGGTGAATGAATGCACGTAAAGACAATGCAAATGGCTTTTGTGCTGATAATAGCATGTATATTTGCCAGCAGTCGAGATCTTTCTCTCTCTCTACTATATCTTTCTTTCATGATCAACACATACAGTAGAGAGATAGGCAAAGGCACTATTATTTCTTCTATGAATATTGATCGTCATAAGGGACGAGCGAGCTGCTAGCGTAGCGAGGGATTGGGTTGAACGGGTCTGCTCGCTTTGGTTGGTCCGGATTCGGTCGACGGGTAGCTGATTTGTACCCCAAAAAAAAACCCATCAACAGAACAGTTGTGACGTAGTACTGAGTACTGACCTATAGGTGAACATTGACCTCACAACTGCTCTGCTTTGTCTAGTTGACTCAGTAAGGTCGACTAGATATACTTTAGTTTTGTCCAAGTCTCCAAGTCGAATTATTCCATGACAACAAATAAACGATTATTCTGGATCGAACAACTACTTTCCTTGCAGCTTGTCAAAGGCGAGGAGCCAACTATTTAACTGCACACAGTCACACACGCACCGAGGCACGTAGGAGCCCCGACCTGCATTTGCTAGTCCTCCTTTGCCACTTGAAGCCTCTTCTCTGGATCCATCGTCGCGTCTTCACGGTTCACTTCGGCCACTATCCAATCAATCCAAGGTACTCTGCTCTTGTCTCTTGAGCGAATTCAATTCCCCCGTTATTTGGAGTACCCAAGCCAGACTAGCTTAGTTTCCAATCGAAAAAATTATGTAGGGTAACTCGAGTAACTGTGGACCGTCGATCTAGGTGGCTATAATGAGATATTACCTCAAATTTGAGGTAACACATCTATCAATTAGAGATCTAACATGCATGCAAACATGTGACCGTTGATTTGTATTGAATGATTCCCAACGGGACATGTAACACTTTTTTATTAATTAATCTACGTGGAGTTGTAACTTATCTCAATGTTAGATGTACATAAATGTTAGTTGTGTTTTTTCTACAATGTGACAAACATAGAGGTGAATTTTAGTTATTTAAATTAATCTATGTTGGTATTTAAATTAATTATTTATTTTTTATAATTCAACATTACTCCCTCCATCCTAGTTTCACAGGCGCACAAGAATTTTTCACCGAGACCAAGAAATATTAATTCTGCTTAAGCCATCTACAAGTGGCTGTGAAAAATGATTCGGTTTCTGCGCTACTGCCGCAAATCCTGCACACTCGCGATGCCTGAGTGCACAAGGCTCCTGCATGCCGCAACGTTGGTTGCGTTGATTGGCTGGAGAGGATTGCATGCAGCCCCACCCAACAAGTGCATGCATTCATGCATACAGTTGGAGGGAGAAACAAAGCGTCGCAGTAACTCCGCGCGGCGCGAGCGACATCGCCCAAGGCATGCAGCAGCTTATGCGCCTATAAATTCAGAAACCTTTTCCAGACCTAACGCGCCTCTAAATCAAGGACGGAGGGAGTAGTATTCAGTAATCAAAATGTTGCTTTTGACGTTGCTTAGGTTCAAACCATCAATATATTCACATGACATATTCATGTATATGATGTACCTCTACCGTTCTACTTTGTCAGGTCCGGCATGCTGCTAGACTGCTAGGCACCCTTTGCCTTGCACGCTGCATGCACGCTGCATGTTGCTGTTGCATGTTGGTGCACTCCATCGGTTTTTATGGCAACAAACAAACTATTCTTGGATAGTAGATATCTTATATACATTTGTTCAGTTTGTTGCCTTTTCTTTTTTCTAAACATTTTAATTAATTTATATAAGTATTTAATTGTCGTATGCAACTCAAAAATCAAGGGTCAAAATTTGTTTGAGATCTTACCTCCTATGAGGTAAAGTTTGTACCTAAGCAAGGCCCAATTATATACGGTTGTTTTACACTTTTACTTGTACACTAATTACTTGTAAACGCAGTTTCCAATTTCTTTAGATGCTTTCCAGTTGTCATCTTCTTGGTGTTTACTATTATTTTTTTGTCGTTGATCCGCTCTTAGGGCTGCTCTTGTTGCTATATTGTACTTACTGCCTAAGCTGTGTCTCTTCTTTTTTTTCATACAATCAGCATCTCTCTTGCACGGTTGGTATCAACAAAATATATCTATATCTAATATTACTCCATTCCGTAATATAAGTCCCGCCCGTATTTCAAAATTCAAACTTTGTTATCTTTGACTAACAAAAGTAGTTTCATTAGATTTATATATTTTGGAATACTTTCTAATGCTCAAACTTTTGTTCCTATAAATTATATATTATAAGAGAAATTGTAGGTTAAAATATGTTCTTAAAGGTTGTACCTTGTTAAATCGCACCTTATATTTTGATGAGACAGAGGGAGTAA
Source organism: Saccharum spontaneum (assembly GCA_022457205.1). Classification (NCBI taxonomy): domain Eukaryota; kingdom Viridiplantae; phylum Streptophyta; class Magnoliopsida; order Poales; family Poaceae; genus Saccharum; species Saccharum spontaneum. Next base: position 5,957,039 of record CM039591.1, read on the forward strand.
AGAAAAAGAAGAAGAAGAAGAAAACTTCCCCATCTCTCCCGAGTCCACTTTCCCTTCACTCCCTCGATTATAAGAGTCATATTCAGTTTTACTAAGAGTAGTAGTAGGTTGTGAATTTGAGATATGAGTCCTGATTGGTGTCCATGCATCAAACTCTATCCCATGCTTACTGGAGTTAGAATAGCGCACGTCCAGTCAAGCTATAGATTTCCAATCCAAAACGTATTGAAATAGATGATGCAAATAGTATGTTTCGTTGTAACGCATAGGCATATATGCTAGTATCAAATAAAATAATAACAAGTATCGTGTTTGCTCACTGCTTTCTCTTCTTTCAGCACAACAGACATATATAACGCTACTTCTACTTTGCTTTCAGAGAGTTGAGATGGCACCATTGTTGCTACTGCTTGGAGTGTCAATCATGCTATCCCTAGCCTCTGTATCTGCTCAACCTGCCCCTGGCTGCCGGACACGTTGCGGAGACGTCGAAATTCCTTATCCATTTGGCATTGGTACAGGTTGTGCAATAGAAAACGGCTTTGAGATAAATTGTATCAAGACCGGCAATGGAACTGAGAAGCCATTCATTGTCATTGATCATTTATTCGAGGTTCTGAATATCTCTGTGTCTAACGGCAAAACTCGGGTGTTAAACTACATCTCGTCATATTGCTACAATCGTAGCACAGGAGCAATGCAGTCTACCTTATCGTGGCCTATATTCGGGTGGCCATATCGGTTGTTGTCCCATATTGACAACAAGTTCTTAGTCATTGGCTGCAATACACTTGCATACATGTATACAGATCTCAATTTGAAAAAATCTACGACGTGTGCATCATTGTGTGGGAGCCCGGAGGTCCTGGTAAACAATTCATGTTGTGGAGTAGGCTGCTGCCAAAAGGCCATACCCACAGGCTTACAAAACTATCAAATAGATTTCGTAAATGCATACAATAATTCTGTTTCAGATAGTTCGTGGTTCAGTCCATGCAGCTATGCTGCGCTAGTGGAAGCAGACGCATTCAATTTCAGTAGTGATTACATAACCACTAAGAGATTTAACGAGACCTACGAGGGGCGGCAGCCCCAGGTGCTGGACTGGGCAATTGGAAGTGTAACATGCGAGATCGCCAGAAGCAAGCGCTTTTACAGATGCCTCGCCGCAAACAGCAAATGTGTGGATTCAACAAATGGCCCTGGGTATCGATGCAATTGCACAGAAGGTTATGAAGGGAACCCTTATATTGCTGGTGGTTGCACTGGTGAGTTCATATATCTTTGCTGAGCATTTATCTTCGATCAGTTCATATATATATAAATCTCGAATGCTGAATTCAGTAATAATCTATAAAAGACCGGCGGTGTTAGTTTCTAGTTTAAAACCATTCATTCTTTAAATGGATTGATAAATGTATAAACTATTCCTTTTCTTTTGATTGAAAAAGAGATCAAGTTGACCGCCTTCATCAATTGTAAAATTAGTTAATATCCACTTCTAGGGGTCTGTACCTCCAATCATTTCATATTATGTAAGATATTCAAATTTGCTTGGTGTTGCTTTATCAATCACTCATGCTGAAGTAATCCGTTAAGCTTTTTTCTTTTCTTTTTTTATATGCGTGCTGCAGATGTGGATGAGTGCGAGCAGAACCCAAATGTATGCACCAATGGTGCGATTTGCCACAACAGAGAAGGCGGATACCGCTGTTCATGCCCTCTTGGTAGAAAGTTGGATAATAAGAACTCTTGCGACCCAGACGTCAACTTTATCATAGGTAACTAATTAGAAGTTTGCACGCTTGTTTAATCTTCTGTACAATGGCACAATTGTAAGTGAAACTAAAACAAATAGTGATTACTTTCAGACAGCATGCAAATGTATTATACTTCACCACTATAGTTCAGGTAATAAGTAGACCTAATAATTAGCATTATCTAGAAGGGAAGTACAAATCATCCATGTGCAAAAGAGGCACAAAAGCATCTGTGCATGAACTCGCGACAAGCATACATGCATGCTACTCTCTCCGTCCCATAATACTTTGATATTTTGAGATTAAAAAATGTCAAAAAAAATTGATATGTTCTATATCTTAAACACATCATTGGACCCACAGCAATAATCAGTTACATTCATTTTAATGGCATGATTACTTGATTAGTGTAATTAGCACCACCTTTGAATTAGCACTACATATTCGTTAATTAGTGAATTAGCATAACAATTTCAATAAATAGGGCATATAGGTAATTTGCACAAGGCACTAATATGTCCTTGAAATCCTAAAACATAAGTATTCTGGGACAGAACTAGCTAGAACAATTTATGATTAATATCAGGTGAACAACAATAAATGCAATCACATATATATATATATATATATATATATATATATATATATATATATATATATATATATATATTCATATTAGGTGTATGTATCTTGTATGGTGCTATAATCTCTGGAAAGTTTAGAATAGAGCGGATGGAAAAAAATTAAACCAGGAGATTCAGTATATATTAATTAATCCAGGACAGACACCAGAACATTGTGTATAATAACACATTTTACCACATCCATATATACTATGCTTTTCATTAAGTGGGTTTAGCTAATTTAACAATGTATTTGATATCAATATGTGCAGGCATTTCCATTGGTTCCATTGTTCTAGTGATTATCATATTCTGCACACGTATAATTTGTGAAAGACAAAAGCTTAAAAATGTCAAGAAACAATATTTCCAGCAACATGGAGGGCTCCTGTTATTTGAGAAAATGAAATTGGACCAGGGGCTTGCATTTACCATATTTACTGAAGCGGAACTAGAACAAGCAACAAATAAATTTGACAAAAGCGAAATTCTTGGGCATGGAGGCCATGGCACTGTGTACAAGGGAGTAATTAAGGATATTCCAGTGGCGATAAAAAAATGTGCATTAATTGACGATAGGCACAAGAGGGAATTTGGTAAAGAAATGTTGATTCTTTCCCAGATCAATCACAAGAACATTGTTAAGCTATTGGGTTGCTGCCTTGAGGTGGAAGTCCCGATGCTAGTGTATGAGTTCGTTCCAAATGGAACATTGTTGGATCTCATTCATGGCACGAAACGCACAATGCATATCCCATTCAGTTCTCTCTTGAGGATTGCCAATGAGGTAGCTGAAGGACTTGCCTTTTTACATTCCTATGCAAATCCACCTATTCGACATGGTGATGTGAAGAGCTCTAACATCCTTCTTGATGAGAATTATATGGCAAAGGTGTCAGATTTTGGTGCCTCCATACTAGCACCAACTGATGAAAGCCCAATTTGTGACAATGGTTCAAGGAACATGTGGTTATCTGGATCCTGAATATATGCAAACATGCTGGTTAACAGATAAGAGCGATGTTTATAGCTTTGGTGTTGTTATTTTGGAGATTCTTACTGGGCAGATGGCATTTAAACTCATTGATCAAGAGGTACAACGAAGCTTGTCGTCAAGTTTCTTATTGGCTATGAAGGAGAACAATCTTGATGCCATACTGGATAGTCGAATAAAAGGGCATGAGAGCGTCGAATTGCTCAGGGGACTTGCAGAGCTAGCTAAGCATTGCTTGGATATGTGTGGTGACAACAGGCCCTCCATGAAGGAGGTGTCCGAGGAGCTTTCTAGATTAAGAAAGCTTTCAAAACATCCTTGGATACAAGGAGGCACTGAGACTGATAACCTTTTAGTTGGACAATCAACTGAATATTTTGAAATAGAACAAAGCACGGAATACCCAAGAGAAGATGAGGAAATGCCCATGAGCCAAAGCAGTTCATACTTTTTTAGGTGAAAATAGAATGCTACATGTTTAGACCTATGGTGCTACCCTAATGAATATACTTGTAATACCGGTAATGTTATGTTTTGTAATTATAAATAATGAGATTTGTTCTTGGTTTTAGATTACATAGAAATAGTGTGCGAATTTATCAGATAAAAGTAGAGAACTTATTGAAACAAATAGTGGAATTGGGCAACGCTCAGAAGAAGGCCGAACCAGCTGTCTGATGCTCGAGACCGTGTCTCAAGTTGACTACTCTACTTTATGTTTGTCATGTTAGCGTCCTTTGTTAAGTTCTTGTCGTCTAGTTTCGGTGGTGGAGACATCACTTTGTGTTTTGTCTAAAAAAAAGACATCAGTTCGTGTAATCTGTTAGTGTTTCATTTGTCGTCAAGCGTGGTCACGTATCCTCATTTCTATGAGGATTTCTATTATAAAAAGAGTTATTTGATGGAAAAATGATTAGGATACAAATATATTAAAAACCTTTGTTATATATAATGCTAATAAAAGGATTCATTTTAAGAATAGAGATCCGCACGTGGGAGGGACTACATCCCCATGCCTCAGAGGACCGGGAGCGCCACCGCTCACGCTTTCTAGTCCGCCGGGGAAGGCCTTGGGATGCATATCTCTAGCAACCCTCCCCGAGCGTGCATGCACTCGCCTCTGGTGACTGGTGACTGACATGGTGCCGACGGATCGTGGGTATTCCCGAAACCGCTCACTTTCGAGGCCTGTGCACAGCCACGGCCATCACCACTCTATCCTGGTGAGTCCAGATCCTCTAGCTGACCTGTGCAGGACGCTGGTCCAAGCAGGAGGCATCCGCTCTCGAGAGGAGGATCCCATGATCCAAGAATCCCTCTCCTGGATGGACGGCGCAACTCATCCCCGCTTCTCGCCGGAAGGTAGCAAGGAGGCTCCCTGCTCCTCGGCGGACGAGCCTATCTCGGCTCTAGGGACTGCAGGCCAAAATCCCCAGGCTTTGACAGATAGGTCCTCGGATGACGGCGAGGTAGACGACACCTCCCACCGCGCCACCCATATGGAAATCAGCATGGCGACAATGCACACGTCTGCTACACCGAGTATCGACTCTGGCAGGGAGGGAGACCCCATGGTGGATCACGACCTCTACGATGACCCTAACGTAGACCAGGTGGACGACATCCATGACTTTTGCAGCGCCATCTTCAAGAGCGTCCCTGAACCACTGCTCCTATGCCCGACCTCCTCACCGACCTCCCCACCTAAACAGGCTTGCAGCAATTAGCAAATGGACGAGAAGGAAATGGAAGAACATGGTCGCTACCCGCTCGAGTCTACGCCTCGCGGCGCACCCATCAACGGTGCCGGTGGCTAAACGGGCCACGAGGAAGCTAATGCGTGAACTCGACTTCATCAACAACCCATCGCTAGCGCCAGCTATCACCGCCTATGTGGATATGTATGCAGATGATCTACCGAAGCAGGCCGTCATGGCGATCAGGGCTGCCACACGCCTGAGCAACAAGGAGTTGGTCGAAGCACTAGTGGCGATAGCGCAGGAGACGGAGGAGCTAGGTTGAGATTTAGGCTCCCTGAAGCTTAGATGCAAAACCACTGTTGTTGCGTCTGTGATTCATGTATTGTAAACTAGAGTCAGCACTGGCGGGTCCCTTACTGGTGGAGTTAGGAATGCCTGGGTTCGTGATGAGTTCTTGGAAAAGGTGGACTAAATGTTGTTTGGGAGCTGGTGGTGGCGAACTTCTTAGTATGTAATAAACCTATGTAGAATCTCAAACCTCCGCATCCTAGGCTGCGGATGGTAGTGCTCCTCGCGCATGTATGGCTGTTTGCTACCTTCTTCTTATTTTAAATCAAAGCCGGAAAACCGGATCTTTCAAAACTCTTAAGAATATTGTGCTAAGGGCCCGCGAATTCTAACACATAAAAGTACTCTCACTCTCTAAGGACAAGTCCACGTAGAAAATTCAACCGAACCCTTTCATAATCCCATAAGTAATAAGCACATTTTCATGGAAAATACTTTGTTTTTCTTAAAAAAATTAAGTGTCCCAAGGCAAGAGACGTATTAACCATGGTACTCTTGAGTTTAGAAACATCACTTGAGATTTTTCTTTTAAATCATGATTTTTAAAATACAATGTTAAAATAGTACGGTCTCATTAGTTGCTTAGAACCCTTTATTCAGTCCCCGTAATGCATTTCCTTCATGTTTTGGGTACTTGCACAGTCATATACTTGTTAGCAGTTTAGCACTATTCTGAAAAGCAAACCTGCCCTGCATCCTACAATTCAGCGAAGCGCGAAAGCCTGTGTATCTAGCTATGCACCCTTCCTTTCACACCCACTGTACACTTACATGAACCTTACTTCCCTTCCTCCGCTGCGGTCGTTGCCAAAGACGAGCTTGCCAGCGTTACAGTTTTGGGGGTTAGGGGCTTGGATTTTCAGGAGGCTCCATGGCCAGTGGCCTTATAAGGGGAGGGTCCGATGACGTCAGCCGGTCTGACGGTTTGACCAATGGCAAGCGAGCGCGGCACCGCCGAATGGACGGTGCTGGACATATGGTTGGCCTGGGCCGATGGCGAGGGCGACTGGCGAGGAGTCTGAACTTGCCCTTCGATTGTGATTAGCTGAGGATGTGGTGGAACGACGAGGCTGGTGTGGCGGACGGCTCAGCCGGCGGCAAGGGAACTGCTGGTCAAGGGCAACAAGCGAGAAAGGCGAGGGTGGGGCAGGCAGGGCATGAGGAAGACGGCGGAGCTGAGCGCGAGGAAGACAATGAAGCCAGGGTCACACTCTCCCATAGAGTAAGAGCACTATGGGTCATGCATTAACACACTCTTAACTTTAAGTACTAGTACGAGCAATCAATCAGACCCTAAATGTGCTTTCTTCTTTCACGAGATCAGGTCCCGTAGGATTTCTCTTACAAAAAGATATCTTATAGGATTTCTCAACTATTTAATTAATTTTATTTTTATTAGAAAGTCATATACAGAGTATACATTATTGATTCTATTATATTTTGAAAAAGGAAAAAAGAGAGAGAAAAAACAAAAGCTAACATTCTCTTGCCACTATTTCCTGCGTCTAAAAAATGCATTTTTCACAACCCGAGGAGTCAACAATTTAGTTTTTTTTACCGAATCGATAAAAAGTTTATGTATCATTAGTTTAGTTGGAAATTTTTTTTATAGTAAATTAAAATGATGATATAATTTTTTTTTTTCTATAAATTTAGTTAAATTTATATGAAAGTTAGACTCGTTTATAGAATATAGAACTATGAGGATTCCCCGCACGTTGCCTCAGGTACGAAGGAGTAAGAATTAGGAGATGTATATGTATGGTGTTGGTAATGCAGGAACATAATATAATATATGTATAAATTTATTAGCATAATCGTGGAGATTGTATCCATAGTGGATGATGTGCCTCGCTGACGTGGATATCATAATTCTTATGCTAATGAACTTTAATTGTAAATGATAGTGGACTGCTGAGGTGGACACCTTGCATGTTAAGAGAAATTGCTAGTGGCAAATGATAGTGGACTACTGAGGTGAACGCGATAGTGGACTGCTGAGGTGAACGCGACAGTGGACTGCTGAGGTGAATATCTTGTATATCAAGAGAAATATGTAATGGGGTTTTGCTTTGTAAAAGTTAATGTATCATTTGTATGTCGGGTGGAGTATGCGGCTTGCTTCATTGGTGTGCCCTGGCCCATACGTCAGTGGCTGGTAGCAGGACGCGGTTCCAGTCCGTTCCCGACCACTCGGAGCAGAGGAAGCCCGTCCGCCCCCGCCACCGCCACGCGACCCCAGCCAATGGCGCGACTCCGCGCGGTCTGAGGCCATCCGGGCCGTCGGATGGGCGTGACGGACGGCCGCGGCCGGCCCAGCACAGAGACCCCCGCGATTGGCTCGTGCGTCCACGCGTCCGTCTCCCACTGGTCCAGGTCGGACTCGTGACGTCCCGGCCAGCGCGACGGGCGCAGCGAGATCCCGAGCCACCCGAGTTTAAAACCCGTCCCCGTCTCCGTCTCTCCACCACCATCTCAGACAACAACAGACTCGACTCGACTCGTCAGCCAGCAGTTCGAAACCAAAGGATCGATCCAGGAGCTTCCAGAAGGCGAGGAGGAGGAGGAGACGCGCGCGCAGCGTTGAGGTGGTGCCGGCCATGGATCGGGTTCGCGGATCCGCGTTCCTGCTCGGCGTCCTGCTCGCAGGTACCGGTTTCTCTGAGGTTTTTGTTTGTTTTATTATTACTGTGAGATGTGAGATGAGATCTGGTGCTGGGGTTAGATTTGATAGTGCCCCTGAGATGCCTCGAGCTCGATCTGCGTGAGATATTATGTTTGGATCATGAATTGAGGAGCGTTGCTAGTGATGACGGGACACCGTAGACTGTTCATTCATGTGATCTAATATTTAGACTGTTTCTAGGTAGTGTTTCCTTGATCTAGAATTGGTAAGTACCGGGTATTCGCGACCAAGGGATGTAGTTGATGCAGATTTTTTCCCCCTCCCCCTGAAACTGAGTCGCGTTCACTCCGACTGAATTCACACATTAGCTAGCGATTTCAGACTTCATTACCGCCTCGATCTGTGATTGGTTCGATCAGGATCATGGTATTAGAATTAGAAGAGAATGTAATGGTATGGAGCAGACTGTGTGATTCTCATTTCATGTCCTAAACATCCTGTCATTAAATTTATAATAATTGAACTAACAGCCAGTCATTAAATTGAACTAACTGTGGGTGTCTATTTTTCTACTCCCTCTGTCCCTGAAAGCTTCAATTCCTAGAATCCGTGCCGGTCAAACTTTTTTAAGTTTGACTAACTTTATAGAAAAGATGAACAACATTTATGACATAAAATAAGCATTTTATGAAAATATATTCTATGATAAATCAAATGATACTAGTTTAAAAAATTTGGTCAAAGTTTAAAAAGTTTGACTTAAAACAACTCTAGAAATTGAAGCTTTCAGGGACAGAGGGAGTATATAGATTAGATTACCAGAACATTCAGATTCAGTGGAATAATTGGATTTTGTCTGAATTCACTCTTTACTGATGTCAAATGCTGCCTCAATTACATTACATTTCAGCTGCTGCTGCTGTATATGTGCGGGTAACTTCAGAGATAAGATAATACATGATCAGTGTCATTTAATCATTTTATTCTGTATATTTGCAGGATCCCTGTTTGCATTTTCAGTTGCTAAGGAGGAGACCAAGAAGCTCGGCACCGTGATCGGTATCGATCTCGGTACCACCTACTCCTGTGTCGGTGTGTACAAGAACGGTCATGTCGAGATCATCGCCAATGACCAGGGTAACCGTATCACACCCTCATGGGTTGCCTTCACCGATAGCGAGAGGCTCATCGGTGAGGCTGCCAAGAACCAGGCAGCTGTCAACCCTGAGAGGACCATCTTTGACGTCAAGCGTCTCATTGGAAGAAAGTAATACCTCTCTCCCACGATTACTTATCGTATTTCGTCCTTCTGTGGATTATGTCTGGTTTCCTAACTGTAATGCCCATTGTTTAGGTTTGAGGACAAGGAAGTCCAGAGGGACATGAAACTTGTTCCCTACAAGATTATTAACAAGGATGGCAAGCCCTACATTCAGGTCAAGATCAAGGATGGGGAGAACAAGGTCTTCAGCCCTGAGGAGATCAGTGCCATGATTCTTGGCAAGATGAAGGATACTGCTGAGGCGTACCTTGGCAAGAAGATCACCGATGCTGTCGTCACTGTCCCTGGTTAGTAACTGAACCATTCTGCTGGTTACCTCTAGTGGTTGTCATATAAAAATGTGGTGGCTCACTTGTTTATGTTGTGCTTTTTTGCAGCGTACTTCAATGATGCGCAGAGGCAGGCAACCAAGGATGCTGGTGTCATTGCCGGCCTCAATGTTGCTAGGATCATCAATGAGCCAACTGCTGCTGCTATTGCCTATGGTTTGGACAAGAAGGGTGGCGAGAAGAACATCCTTGTCTTTGACCTTGGTGGTGGTACTTTTGATGTCAGTATCTTGACCATTGACAACGGTGTGTTTGAGGTGCTGGCCACCAACGGTGATACCCATCTTGGAGGTAATAGAATTTCCCCATTAAAACTTTCTAGCTATCCAATGCGCTTAAGCAATACAATACTTCTGATTATTGCATGATGATGTGATATATTCATTGGATTCATTGACCTGAATCTGAATGGCTATGGTGCCCAATATATTGATAGAATTGTACAGGCTGTCTGCATTCAAGTTTATGATGCATGCATTTTTTTAGATGAATGGATTCATCATCCATACCTTGAATCTGCGCTGTATATTTATTTGTCATTAGAAGTTACATGGACATGTTGATATATTTAACTTGCCTATTTATGACTGAGCTGTATCATCTCTTCATTCAGGTGAGGACTTTGACCAGAGGATCATGGAGTACTTCATCAAGTTGATCAAGAAGAAGTACAGCAAGGACATCAGCAAGGACAACCGTGCTCTTGGAAAGCTGAGGAGGGAAGCTGAGCGTGCCAAGAGGGCCCTCAGCAACCAGCACCAGGTCCGCGTTGAGATCGAGTCCCTCTTTGACGGGACCGATTTCTCAGAGCCGCTGACCCGTGCCAGGTTTGAGGAGCTGAACAACGATCTCTTCCGCAAGACTATGGGCCCTGTCAAGAAGGCCATGGAGGATGCTGGCCTTGAGAAGAGCCAGATCCACGAGATTGTCCTGGTTGGTGGAAGCACCAGGATTCCCAAGGTCCAGCAGCTTCTGAGGGACTACTTTGATGGCAAGGAGCCCAACAAGGGTGTCAACCCTGATGAGGCTGTTGCCTTTGGTGCTGCGGTGCAGGGAAGCATCTTGAGCGGCGAGGGTGGTGACGAGACCAAAGGTTCGGCTCATGTTTCTGTGCTCTTTCCCTACTGCTAGCTTGGTTATTTTGCTAGTGATCATCCTCCTTACAGAAGTGTGATTTTGCCCTGGTGCAGATATCCTCCTCCTTGATGTGGCTCCCCTCACCCTGGGTATTGAGACCGTCGGTGGAGTCATGACCAAGTTGATCCCGAGGAACACTGTTATCCCGACCAAGAAGTCGCAGGTGTTCACCACCTACCAGGACCAGCAGACCACTGTCTCCATCCAGGTAATGACGTGCACCCTGCTCTTCTCCTCTGCTGGAATCTCTTTCACCAACTGCGGGCTTGGTAGTAATGAGCTGTTTCGTTTGTGATCCATTCAGGTCTTCGAGGGTGAGCGCAGCATGACCAAGGACTGCCGTCTTCTCGGCAAGTTCGACCTCTCTGGCATTCCACCAGCTCCAAGGTGCGTTGCTGCTACTACCAGAGATTATAATAGTACTCTTGCTGAACAGATGGATGAATGAATGAATCCAGTGTTGTCTGACATAATTGTGCTTTGTGAATGAATTCTGCAGGGGCACTCCCCAGATCGAGGTGACCTTTGAGGTGGACGCCAACGGTATCCTGAACGTGAAGGCGGAGGACAAGGGCACCGGCAAGTCGGAGAAGATCACGATCACAAACGAGAAGGGCCGCCTGAGCCAGGAGGAGATCGACCGCATGGTGCGGGAGGCGGAGGAGTTTGCGGAGGAGGACAAGAAGGTGAAGGAGCGGATCGACGCCCGGAACCAGCTGGAGACGTACGTGTACAACATGAAGAACACGGTGGGCGACAAGGACAAGCTCGCCGACAAGCTGGAGGCGGAGGAGAAGGAGAAGGTGGAGGAGGCCCTCAAGGAGGCGCTGGAGTGGCTGGACGACCACCAGTCGGCCGAGAAGGAGGACTACGAGGAGAAGCTCAAGGAGGTGGAGGCCATCTGCAACCCCATCGTGTCGGCCGTGTACCAGCGGTCGGGCGGCGCACCCGGCGGTGACTCTGAGGGCGGCGTCGACGACGACCACGACGAGCTGTAGATGGTGGTGACGAGGATTGACGGGAGCCAAGCCAAATTTTGTAATGGTGTTTAGGGTGGGAGGGGCATCTGGTGGGTGACTCTGGACGGTGGGTTTCATCTGCGGACAAAAACTAATCTTGGTGATGCTCTGCCATTAGCCGTGCTGAGCGTAGAACTGTTTGTTTTTTTTCTACTTCCTTGTGATTGTTCTTGTTATAGAGGATTCGCATTGGAATTTTATGTGAAAAAGAAGATGCACTTTTAAGACTTGTGTCGCCCCTTTCTATTCTAGTTAATAATGATTCTAATGAAATGGTGCAAAGTAGATTGCATGTGTGATGAGGAGTGAAAAGCCAAGCCGAGAGAAAAAAAAAAGGGCTTGACTGCTTTATGTGATGAGTACACGACGGGGAGGCCCAAAGCTGAGTGGGTACTACAATCTGCTTGGGCCTCAACGCTAGCCCATGAGGAGGAGATGAGATTGGGGCCTCTGATGATGTGGCCCAGGCCGAGGAACTTGAATTCATTTGGAAACTGAACGGGGCTGTCTTTGTTCTGTGCTGGGTGGCTGTTGAAATGCTTCGTTAGAATCGATAGTAGTTTTCCGTTAACAAGAAACACAACGATATTCAATCAACCTCAAAAAAACACACACACAAAATATTCCCTTATGCCTTATTTGGATACATGTGTATTCATCTCAATTCACATGTGTTGGAGTGAAATGGAATGGAACTTAGTTTAATTCCACTTCAATACACTTCAACATACGTGGATTAAGATGAATACATGCACATCCGAACAAGACCTTAGTATATATGCTTGTATCGTATACATGCATTCGTCAACCTCTTCATGCATACCATGCATGTCTCTGGGCTTGCTTTTGTCTGCCCACTTCATTTTTCTAGTCATTGTTGTAGGTCACCTAATTTTGACCAAATTCATAGGAACTTATTACACCCAGTATCTACGATATCAAATATGTCTCGTTAATTAAATTAAATTATTCATGAAATGTGTTGATACTAGATATGGCGTTAGATGCTAATATAGTTTCCTGTGAACTTGTTTTTTTTGAAACAAATCAGGCATAAGAGCTGCCGATTATATTAGAAATAAGAAACCCAGACTAAGTATTACAACAAAACTACAACACAACAAAAACGACAACAACACAACTGAAGCGACCAATCCTGTGAACTTGTGGTAAAAAAAAGTTAGGAAGAACTGATTCATAGCAAAACTCGATACAATTTGGAACGGAAAGTTGCATTGATAGTAGGTCCTACTCCTAGTTGAGTCCGACACGCAAACGCAATGCCCCGATGGATCGATCGACTGTGCTGTGCGACTGATGATTTTTTGAGACAAGTAAGCACCACATGACCACAAGAAAATCGGATCTCTCTGAACGAGTTAGTCTAAAAAAAATACGAACGAGTTAGGACAGGTGTGTTGTGCAATGGAGAGAGAGCTTTGTCCCTGCGCTCATTCTTCCAACGCATATCAAGTGGCGCATTACAAGTTAAAGTGATCGACTAGGACGTACTCACTCCATCATAGAGAGAGAATCTTACAATAAGTTTGGTCATCAAAGTCAAATTATTACAAGTTTGATTGACTTCATAGAGAAAAATTAATATTGACATCTATAACACCAAATAGATATATTATTATGAAACTATATTAGATAACAAATCGAGTGGTACTAATTTGATATGATAAATATCAATACAATTTTTCTATGAATTTGGTTAAATTTATAATAGTTTGGCTTTGTAGGACATGATTAGGTTGCTCGCACAAGGTAGACATTACAATAAAGGGTTATCCGACATAAGATAAAGAATGCACAAGTGAATGTAATTTGGCGTTCTTTGGTTGGGTGCATTTAGGTTGCATCTTGTAATGCATAGTTCTATGTTTGGTTTTTGCAAACACTTTTACAATAGTACACGCGAGATCAAGCATCGAACCAATAATGGCATTTCTCGTGAAACAACACCTCAGCGTGATTCTCTCCAGTACCCACGCCAGAGCTAGAGCCATCTACTATTTTGTTGCTGCCAGCATAGTGTTATGGATGAATCGAGGGAGTGGAGGGACTGGTGGACTCGGAAAAGAGTAAATGATGAAAATTTGGAAGAGAGAATTTTTTTTCTTTTTAATATTATAGGTATATATATGTATAGATCAACATAGATGTACAAGAGAGTGATTCTAACCAAAGATAATTTAGCACGACGGCAGTGACAAGGGGATAAGAAATGTTGTTTTTGCTCCTCCAATGAGTCTATTCAACACCTATTTTTTGACTGTCATTTTGCTAAATTTATTTGGAGAATTGTTCAGGTTTCCTTTAATTTATCACCGCCAATCAGTGTACACAATATTTTTACAGGCTGGTTGGAGGGGATAAATAGAAAACTGAAATCTCAGATCATTGTTGGTGCAAATGCTTTATGTTGGGCGATTTGGTTAACCAGAAACGATATAGTTTTTAACAAAACTGTAGCACCATCTTACTTGTAGGCTATCTTCAGGAGACTTACTGGACCAGGTTCTGGTCTCTGTTACAGAATGAGGAGGAGGATCGCCATTTGATGAAGATGGGGTGTAAGACCATTGAGACAGTTGTGATGGAAGTATTTGCTAGATATGGTTGGAGTTTTAGTAATAGACTTACTAGCTAGTACTGGTTTTATTAGGCCTTTGTTATCTTTATGGTGTAAAACTTTGTCTCTGAGATAACTTGGACCGTTTCTTCCCATTTTGTAATAACAAACAGTCATATGCATTGATCGATGCAGAAGATGGGATATTAATATATTCCCTTTTCTAAAAGCATAGATAGATTAGGTTGGTCAAAGCGTAGGATGGTTTGAAACAAAACTAGAATGGGTTCCTTCTTAAGACGGGGAGAGAGCATCAACATTGAGGCCTTGGTTGGTTCAACTTAGACCGTGCGGCAAGGCCGAGGGAATCGTTGAATTTTCTGTGGTACGGCACCGACCGTCGATTGTTAGTTCAATTCTTAGCTCTGTAACGAGTGGCATATAATAGAGATAAATCACATGCACCATGACACCATTTGGCGGGATTATCACGGTGAGCAAGCTACAATCGATCAATTATGATTTGTTTAGATCAGTTAGGGCTAGTTACTAAGTTGAGACTATAAGATTATTATAAATTAATTGGAGTTAACTAACAATCAGTTGAAGGCTTAGCAAAAGATAGTTCACCTATTTGCCCTCCTATTTGGATGAGCTAGGATTAATTTTTAGCCAGCTCATAATTAGCTCTTGTATCGATCAAACAATACCTTAATTTGTATCAAATACGGCCTGAGATAGTGTGACACGCAAACGCAATAATGCTTGGTGGATCGATGGAGTAGATCGAGTGTGTGGCTAAGACTAGCTGCAGTGGGGAACGGTATACGCTCCTGCACGAGCATATACCGGAAGGCAAGCCTGCAGTGGTGCCCGGTAAAGAGCACGTTATTTTAGCGTATGCTGGTCTATTCTTTATTTCTAGCGCTGTACAGTTCCTCCGGTATCCGTTCGCGCGAGCAGGAGAACGCATGCAGGGAAAGAATGAGACGTGGGCTCCACTTTTTTAACTTAAAAAAATATTATAACTTATAAACCATAAAATCAAATTAAATTCCGATTGCACCATTAAATTCGTTTCAATAAATACTTCAAAACAAGATGTCTCATGCATATATTTAGATAAAGTAACAAGTAGGCCCCACAGTGGATAGAGGATGATATAGAGGATGGATGAATGCGGGAGAATTGAGTATAGAGGAGAGAATCTTGATGACTAAGATATATAGAGGATGAATATAGAGGTCCATAAGTGCGGATAGCCTAAGTGAGACCATGTGTGTATGATACGTATAGATCAGTGACGACAACGCACTGCTCGATCGTGACTTTGATGTGACTAGGTGCTTTTTCCGTGGGGAAAGAATGCAATTCTAGCCTAATATTATGTTTTAGTATCTTAAATTTAATCAATTATAGATAAAAAATATCACTATTTATGATATTAAATAGGTACTATTAGAACAAGTATGAAATGTATTTTTATAATAAATTAATTTAGACCTATAAATACGAATATTATTTATTAAAAATTTAGTCAAACATGAACCACTTTAATTGGCATGTTATACATAGTTACGTTCTTTTTGACAGAGGTAATACCTAATAAGCTGGTCTCGTAGTAAGACGAACGAGGACAGACCAGGGAGACTGGAGACACACACACACACAGCTTTGTCTGGTGCACTCGTCCTTCCAAACAAACTGTAATCGGATCTCGACGTAGCTAGTGTGGGACGTGTAAACCCTACCTAGATTCCATCCATACCACTCGTCGTGGATCGGACGGACGACGGTGTCATGCCATGCATGGTGCATGGACATCCCATGATCCCATCCATCGATGGCCATCCATCCGGGACGGCGCGTTGCTTGTCTCTGGGAGCTGGTACTCCCTCTGTCAAAAAAAAAAAGTGCAATTCTCGTTTTTCGAGAAATTAAACCATTTAAATTTTGACTAAATCTATACTATAAAGAAGCGAAGGAATTAGAGGACACTTGTCACAGATCTCCTCCGTTGGATCGTTCAGATTTTCCATCCAATGGTTATCCCGGAGGGATGATACTTATGTGACAGCGTGCTTCGCTTCATGCCTCCGCAGGGCAATGCCACCAACCGATCCCTCCCTGCATGTCGACTCCTTCCCATCCGCTCGGTCCCTCTCGCCTCCCTCCCATCCGCTCGCACCCACCCACCCGTCCCCTCCCCTCGCGAAATTCAATTGCACGACACCTGCGTCGACGACTCCGCTCCCTGCCTGCGAGGCTGCAACAACTGCCGATGTCCGGACGCTACTGTCGTGGCGAGTGGGATCCGCGACTGCGACCAACCCCAGAGAACATGGCGAAGCCGCACTACGGTCGCCACCGCGAGCCGAGCATTGGCCTCCGCCCGTTGAGGCCCCTTTCGACACATGAAGCTTGGCAGCGCTGCACCTCCCGGATGCGATCTCCCCTTCGCTCCAAAATTTCCTTACGCGCTGCGAACTGCTGCCTGCGGTTTGGGTGGCAGCTCTGCACCGAATCTGTATGTGTGGAGGATTGGAATTCGAATATGTAGCACGGCAACGCAACCGGTTAAGGCGGAGCTCATCAACGTGCTCCGCAAGGACGGCGCCGATCCCGCCGCCGCCTTCGTCCACCGTAAGAAGGTCCATCATGCCGAGAAGAACATCCGCAACGCCTTCCTTGCACTCTACCACGGCCTCGATCTCCTCAAGAAGTTGAGGTATGGATATGATGGTCGATGCTCTCTCTTTCTCTCGATCGTGACAACTAATCAAGCCGACGTCCTCCAGTTCGACCTTCCTCACGCGCATCATCAACCATCGCCATCGTTACTCTGTTGTCGACACCCGGCTTGATTAATACTCTGCATGGCATCGCAGGTGCAGGAAGTG
Source organism: Saccharum spontaneum (assembly GCA_022457205.1). NCBI lineage: Eukaryota > Viridiplantae > Streptophyta > Magnoliopsida > Poales > Poaceae > Saccharum > Saccharum spontaneum. The sequence goes on from CM039591.1 coordinate 5,974,335, forward strand.
GAGCCGTGGAGGTGCAAATCGCCGGCAATTAGGGCCCGTACACAAGCCAGCGAGTGTCATGCATGCCCACAAAGCCAGAGTACGTCCTTTGTAGTTACTGCTTTGTTTTTTTTATGTTTGATCAATTTCACTCTCCATCCATTCCACCTCATGCAAGTTCGATTCTTTTTATTTTATTTATTTATATCAAATATCAATATCAATTCAATCGATGTCATCCTGAGCTTTCCGTATTTACTTTGTCTAAATTCTATAGTATGAACCACAAAATGGATTTTGCTCCTTTGGTCATGGTCCCGGCCCTGTAGTAGTCAATAATGAAAGGAACTCTACTAGAAGCATTAAAGTATTTCTGTGAAATAAAATCTCCTCAAAACTGCCTTTTTCCACCTGGGTATTTCAAATTAAATTATTGTTATATGAACTGCACCTGAAATCTTGATCAGGTAATGTGATCTATATTAAATCTGATAATGGTAAACAAATTTACAAAACCCTCTATAATGCCAGTCTCAATTTATTGCATCACATCAGTCATCAAATATATCCTCCGTAAAGCCTATAGCATTGGTCATATAAATACATCTTTATGTTTCCATGGTTAGATTTCACATTACTGATTTTCTGAGGCACCTTCTCTCTCCAAAACATCCTTATCACACATTCTGAAGTACTATTTACATTGAACAGGGCAAGTATTACATGGGAAAAGGCCGAAGAGTTGAAGAAGGAGCATTGTTATATATCTCTTGATTATATGGCAGAGTTGCGAATATTTAAGGAAAGCTTTGAATTCTTGCATTCTTGTTTTGAATGAATTTGTATAACTTTACATTTTAGAAATTAACTTTTTTTTACTTTTGAAAGCAAGCTAACTGGTATTACGTATATAGGTTGTGGCCTATCAAATGGAAAATGAAAAAACTTATGACATGTAGGGTTACACGTAGCTTGTTAAACTTTAAATAAGATATTTACAATGAACTGATGTTGTCATAAATTGGTGACAATGGCCAGTTAGCATGTTATGATGATTTGTAGTTAGTCACAGTATAGAAATCCTTTATTTTACGATGATTTCTACTGGCTCTTAATGATGGCCAGAGAATTTTTTTTCATGAAGTCATATTAACACAAAAAAACATAGTAAAACAGACTGACTAGCAACAAATTAGCCATCCTTATGAGAAAATCATCGTAGAAGGTCATATCTCTTGTAGTGATAGGATTTGTATAAAGTGCATAGGGCTCAATGGGGTAAATAAGTATGGAGGCGCTTGCATTTTGGATCAGAGACGGTAAGTGGACATTGTGCCAAATTTCTCATTTTTCATCGATGTTGTGTTTGTGTGCTTATATCTCAGATGACAATTCTAAGCTACTACTTCGTTTGAAGAAGCATGAAACTTCAGTGAATGCTGTGGAAGATGAGAATTCAGATTCTTTGATCACCGAGTTTATTTCAGACTTCATGTTTCCAACCAGGTTTCTAGGTGATTGACGTCTCTCATCCATATACTTCACGGTAGTCCAACCAAATGTTTCATAGTGAATCATCATGCTTTAAAAGTTTTGGTGGGAAGCTCTCTGTATTTGCCTTACACATCGTTGTTCTCATTTTTGAAGATCTATGATAGCAGGCTGATATAGATTTAATTATGGTGATTGACTAATCTTAACATTTTATATAAGAAAAAGAAAAGAAAAGAAGCAGAACGTAATGCTGGCTGAATGTATGTTAACATTCCATGAACCCAATGCTGATATATTCGAAATTATTTAGGTTCAAAATTTTAATCTAATATAATTACAAGATACATTTTTTTCATAAACTTTAGGAGTTGAATTTGTAATCTTGAGAAAATGTATGTTTTTGTCTTTGTAAAATGTAATAGTCATGAACTCAACACTTCTCATGTAAAAAAAACTTTTTTTTAGACACGTGCGTGTCGCACGTGCATTTCCACTAGTTTATATAAAAAATACTAATATTTATGATACAAAATAAGTATTATTAGATTAGTTATAGAATATATTTTTATAATAAATTTGTTTAGAGACATAAATGTTAATACAATTTACTGTAAATTTGGTCAAACTTGAGTCAGTTCGACTGACACGTATCTCATAATTGTATCTTTTGTTGGACGGAGGGAGTAGCTATGATACATGTGCAGTGCACCGGCTGCCGCATGCAGTTTGCTGTCAGGATGGTGGGCCGGCCGGAGTGTTCCGGCCTAATTTTTTATAATTTAGCCTTTTTTTTGAAAAAAAATTTAAGTTTGGTCCTTCGGACGACGTAAACTCACGTTTGACCCTAGAAGTCGGCGTCAGAACTCATGGCTTCAAGGTAATACGTCTCGGCGCCACAGATCTTGTCTCCGAGGTGCCTGATCGCGCACATCAGGATATCCTAGGTGATATTGACGTGACCGATACCTCGGAGCCATAGATTTGTGGCGCCGAGCTCGGAGCCGCGTATCCTGGGGCCGAGGAGCCACGTACGCTGGACTGGGGCCTGGGGGACTGGGGCGCCAGCAGAGGACAAAGTTTCCACTCCGTACACTGTAGCCACGAGCATGGCGAACGCCGTGGGGCTGTAGTTGATGGGGCACACCCGCCGCAGCGACCGCAGGAAGTCGAGGTTCATCGGCGGGTTCCACGCCAGCCGCTGGTTGAACGTGTAGATCCGCCACACGAACTTGTCGCAGTGCGTCACCCCGATCGTGTGCGCGCCTGCAGTGTAGTACATTGCATTGCATTGCTTGCTTGGGTTAGAACATCTGAACATGCCTCACAATGCATGGCAAATACATGTAATCACAGTTCTGAAACCTGATCTGTCAAATGAAAGCCTGTGAAGTTAAAGTCCTGAGCTAGCTTTTCTTTTGTCATCCATTCTTTCTAGTCTAGCAGTACTACTCCAACTTTGCATGGACAAAATTGGGTGGTTCAGTCAAAAGTAACTGCTGCCTGTTTGGATGGGAAAAGGCTCCGTGTGTTCAAATCTGAGGGCTTCCCCAACGCACTTACGTGGCGTGCTGCCCCAAACTCCAGCTCGGCTCCGGCTATCCATGTCACCTAAGCCAGTGGCCTCGTAGACCCGCAGAGATGCCTGCAGAAGCGACATTGGCTTGGTCTAACAAAAAGTTAAGGAGAACGCTGAAGCAAGCGTTGGAACGAGAGACTAGTGGCCTTGGTGACGTATGTATACTACAGCAGAGGCTAAAGCAAAGATACGTGGTCCCGATGTAACGTAATATATTAATATACTGTTAACGTTTGAGGCTGCTCTTGTGCTGCTCGCATTGGAAGATAAATGCCTCGGAATGCTGCTCCATCAACGTGGTGTCCTCTTTTATCTGAAACCACTACAGAGCGTCCGCCTCCGTTGGCCCTGCCCTGAATCAAGAGGTTATTTTACTACTGCTAAACACTAGGATCTGACAGGAACCAAAGAACATTCAGACAAAGGTATCCCCTGTTCCCATGTACTATAAACGTCGTTCTTTATCATTCCCAACACCGAATGAAAGGTAAAAACAAAACCAAAACATGAGAGCCTAAACAATGTAAACCCCAACGGTCAGTAAACAACACACTAAAACCCCTCAAAAGTTCATCCGGAACCTTTGTTTATAGGAACCAAATCAACCTCCCTAGAAATGAACCAGCATTCAGCAGGGTTAACTTTTTGCAAAGCTGTAGGCCGGCGTCTGTTATTGGGTGATTACTTTACCACTTTGTGTCGGTTTCTTTGTCTTGGTGCCGCTAACAGAGGATAAAGTCACGTGAGCCACAGAGAGCACGAGAAAGATGCTTTGTAGAGTAGTACTGCCATCACAGTAGTTCTCACTACAACCAAAGAAAACAGTAACGAGGAGGCATTGTTAATTCACTCCCCCGGTTAATTTAGTTTAGTTTTTTATCTAATTGATATGAGTGTGCGTGCGTTTGAGTGTCTGCGTTGTATTGTGTACACTACCAAACCAGGGGTTTTTCTTGACGGTTTTTATTATTCCTGACGGTTAGTAAAAAAAACCATCAGGAACACTGTGCTACTCCTGTCGGCTGCAAATAACCGTCAGGAATTTCTTGTTTATTCCTGTCGGTTCTTAGAAACCCACAGGAAACAGAAAGACAGTCAGGAACGCTCTGATAACTCCTGACGGCCAGTCCAAACCGACAGGAGTCTGTATCCCGCACAGCTCACCCGAAAAATTGACGCACGCGCCTTACCTGCCACTGTGGGTCCCATGTCGAGACATAAAGCAAGGGAAACCCTATCTCTCACCCGCCCGCCCCACCTCATTCTATCCCCCGCCGCTACCCTAGGACCCCTTCCAGCCCGCGCCGCTGCCCGTCCCCAAGGGACTCCGCGCCGCAGCCGCCCCCCGTCCCCGAGGGACTCCTCGCCGCCCGCGCTGCTATCGCCCCTGAGGGCCTCCTCCCACGCCCGCGCGTGCCGCCGCCCACGCAGCCGCTGCCCCGACGGGCTCCCTGACGCCCGTGTCGCCGCCGCCCTGAGGAGCCCTATCCGGAAGGCACGCCGCCACAGCAAGCACGGAGTATGGTCGCCTCCCAACCTGCACCAGCTGCCCTCTCCCTCTATATCTCACTCAACCTCCTCAGATCCGCGCCCTCGTCTTCTCATGGCGTGCGGTGGCGGTGGCAGAGGCTGGTTCCACGAGGCCCTTCCCCAAGGTCGGGTATAGATGTGCATAAACCTTCAATTGGAAGGCTTTGTCTTCCCATGGTATGGACTAAGGAGCCCGTGTTCCATGTATGCATTGGATCTGGCATTTTTTAGGGTTATTGGATCTGGCATTTCACCATATGGGAGCAGGGTAGCAATTGTAGACAGAAATTATCTTCAAATTATTCATGTTTTGCTTTCAGATGCAGTGTAATTGTTTGATGGTATTCCACTAAGAAGGCCTAGGTTCAGTCATCTCTGCATCATAGAGGTATGATCTGTAGAACTGAGTCTCTTGCTTTGCCTTTAAATGATTCTTTAGAATTGAATACTCATGTAAATCTCTATTTGTTGAAATAGAGATTGTGTGCTGCTGCTAAATATTTTAGTCACCTTTGAGCATGTGTTTTTTCAAGTGATTATGATCTAGTATAGGACTGACCATTCATTGTGCATCTGCGGCTCTTTAATTGTGGATCTGATTATAATCTAATCTTGAGTCCTGACTAGCATAGCTCAGCTTAGGACACTGAATGTGTTGATGCCCAAAGAGAAAAACACTTTGATATTGTTTTGTGTAACTCTGATTTTGCACTTTGCTTGGCAACAAAATGTCCAAGTTACTTTAGTTCTGCTTGGTCTTTCTGTATATTGGACAACTCTTTAATGTATGGTTCCAATTAAATGCACTTCTTTGTCTGTTTCAGAGGTCCAATTGAAATGCACCTCTCTGTTCATTATTATACTTGCTTCTTGCTGCAGCTAGTTACTACCATTTTGTGTTTGACAGGCAACACAGCTGTGAAGGTAAAATTCAGGGATTATTTGTGGCATGTGTACAAAGAATGGATTATCTCTTGAAGAAGCATAAAGAATAGTAGATGCATTTTTGAACCAGTAAGTGTGTATATATTCCTTTTGGCATTCACAGTTAAAAACTTGCTATACTTTTCACTGGGCCACTGAGAAAATAATTTAAGTATTTAACAATGGAATATTTCGCTCAATGAAAATAACTGTGGCCTATGCTAATTCGTTACTGGATGGTGGCCTCTTGGCTTATGATTATCATGCTATAATTACTGATTCCCAGAGTATCATATTTTGAGCATTACTGATGACACATTGACATCAGTCTACCTGTGCCTCTAATTTTTATTGGATGTTACATTGGTATGAGAAATTAGTCCTTTTGCTATAATTGTCAAAAATAGCTTCATCACCCCGTTCTGTTAAGTGGAGACAAGAAACATTTGTATTGCAATATAGTACAGGTATTTAGAAATGCATGGTTACAGCTCAGTGCTTATCATACCAAACTAGTTTAGCTTTTTAGTATTTGCATGAGTATGTCCATGCAGCTTGTCATTCACTTGAAAAACAGAACCAATTTAGATGGGGCTCATTAGCTTTTAAGTTTAATTCGCCAGCTTGTCAGATCAATTCATCAAGGCTTTCAAGCCTCTCAATTGGAGCATTATTTGTGCAATACAAATTGTGAATAGCCTAATATTCTATCTGGGGATTTCTAAATTTTGACATGCTAAAAGTGTTCCTGAATTACAGACGTTGGTGTTAATTTAGTCTTCTGTATTCAGTGACTTTTTCCATTTAGCCCTATGTGTACAATTAGGTGTTTGCTTGTCTTCTTGGCATTGGCATTTTAAACAGAAAGAAATATGATGCTTGATTTTGCGAGGCATTTTTTTGTTCTATTCTAGAATCAATCTCTACAGTTTTGTTTTTCTTGCTTGCTGCAGCTAGTTACAGCCATTCTATTTTTTTAACAGGCAGCCCATCCATGAAGATATAATTAGTATTATTCATGGCATGGATACAAAGGATGGATTATTTGTTGATGCAGCATCAAGAATAGTAGATGCATTTCCAAACTAGTAAGTGTATATAATCCTTTTGAGCCGTTCACAGTTTAAAAACTTTCTACTCTTCACTGTACCACAGAAAATTATTTATGCATTTAACAATGGAGTAGTCAATTTTTTTTTGCTTGAAAATAACTTGGTCACCTATGGATCATTGTACGGAACTCCTTCAAATACACTAACTAGAGACTAGAGACATTTGAACTGGCATATAGTTCTTGTAAATTGTATCATTGCAACATGCATTTGTATATTGTATCCCATAATAATTGAGTCAACTCAAGCTGATTATGCTAACTCTACTTCTTGTAGGTAACTTGGTCATCCCATGCTGGAAACAACATTCCTGCTTCATTTCTTTTAGTATGTTGTAGCTAGTGAAAACCCTCATTTTGAGAAGCGGTCACTACATGGAATTAGACTAGTGTAGTGAATGTGTATTCTTTACTCAGAATAGGAGCTATCATGTTTCAGTGTGTTGAAAATTGGATCTGTACTGAGCACTAAGTGCCTTTTGGATTTGGTTGACATGTGAAATTGTAATGAAATATAAGCTCTTGATGATCACTTCTTTTGAACTTAATGTCTAATTGTGACTCGCGAGTACGTGTATAGACACTATATGGACTACATTGTGCACTATGAAAATAATTCTGGTACATATTTAAGTCCTGTAGACATTATATGGACTACATTGGGCGCTATGAAACAATTCTGGAACATATTGAACTCCTGTCGGTTTGGTTATTTTTCCTGTCGGTTCGAAACGTCAAGAAAACCATATGAACTCCTGTCGGGGAGCTATTCCTGACGGGAACTCCTGAGGGCTGTGCTGATAGGAGATGATTTTGGAGAAAATTTGCTCATTGCCATCAAAATCTATACTGCTTTCCTCATTGCCATCAAAAATAGAAGATTTTGTTATCTGCCATCAATTGTGTTATTTTGTTTACTCAACTGCCATTACCGTTAAGAACATGTAGTTTCTTTTCTTAACTGCCATCTGGTTATATAGTTTATTTACTTGATTGCCATTTAGCATACGGCGTGACCTGTGTCTCCATGTTCACTTTCCGATTTTGCCCCTGCCCAGATCAAAGCAGTGGGATACCCCCACGAACCCGACGCTGCAGCCAAGACCATCGGCAACCAGCAGACAAAAAAAAAAAGACCGACGAACCCTAGCTCCACCCGATCCAGCGCGTGAGCCAGCGATCCAGCGCGTGAGCCAGCCTCGTGCCCGAGCCGGGCGCCACCGCCGCCGCAGCCCGCGGGGCCGGGCTCCACCGCGGCTGCCACCAGCGGGACCGCCGCCGCCACCAGCGGGGAGGGGCTCCACCGCCGCCGCCACCCGCGGGCCGGGCTCCACTGCCGCCGCCTTCGCCCGGTGACCCGACCGGACGCCGGGACAACACCATCCTCTCCGCTCTGTGCTGTGCTCGGCTGCTCGGCGGCGCTCCAAGCATCAACTGGTGGCGCGGCGGCGGCGCTCCATTCTCTACGCCGGCGGCCAGCGAGGAGCGAGCGGCGGCGGGCGGCCCTGCTGATTCCCGAATCGGGGTCTCGAAGCTCGGCCTACCTCCATTTTTAGGCTGGGTCCGCCACTGCAGCCGGCCGGACACCACCCGGACATCGACAGACGTCGGGACGTCTTCACCGACGGGACGCCTCTGCTCTGGCCCAACCGACCGCCCCTCCTCACTGCACATGGTCTGAGGAGGCATGGCGTCACCGGCATATAGCTCCGACACATCATGGCTTCCTTCAGGGTAATTGCTTTTGCTCTTTCTTTTCTCTTTTTATCTCTTGCCGATTAAAACATGGAGCACGAACGAGTAGACTTTGTTGGTTGTGCATAGTTTTGATAGCGTATTGATTCACAGGATGGACCCTGAGTCCAGCTACCTGCTGAAAATCAGACTTTCTGGGAATCCTAAAAAGCGTAGGAAGGAGTTTGCATGCTTTCATATCACCAAGGTGGTTGATGCTGATCGATGCAATTTTAAGGATCTCGTCGAAGAAATTGTCAATGCATATCCACATGGCTATAATGAAATAGTAACTGTTTTTTACTATGATGAGCTCCAAAAGATCTTCCCTCAAGTCACAACAGATCAAGAACTTCTTGCAATGTTTAGCAAACATGTTCATAGCAAGGTAGTTCGCATGACCATTACATACACCGAACCCGGCGATGTTGTGCCTATCCCTGAGCTTTATACTTCTGAAAATTCAGAAGTTCTTGATATCCCAAGTACTCCATATGTGGCTTGTCCAGTTCTACCTCAAGCAAGCCAGTCCACTATGCCTTCAGCAAACCAGTCTACTATGCCTTCTGCTAGCCACTCCACTATGCCTTCAGCAAGCCAGTCCACTATGCCTTCAAGCCAGCCTAGCATAAATGAGCCTGTTGATGATGATATTCTTGCTGATGATGGTATTCTTGCAAATCCTAAGCCACATAATGAACATGTGGGTATTGATGATGAAGTCGAATACCTGACTCATGGTAAATCTGGACCTGCTCAAATTGAGAGCAGTGACTCTGAGTCTGATGAAGAGTATGAGGAAGAGGATGGTCTAGTTGGGAAAGATCCTCTGCCACCTACACCAGTTTTAGCTTATGATAAAAATGATCCTCCAATGTGTGTAGGCAGCATATATCCCAACATGCGTGAGTTTAGGTTAGCACTTTCTCAGAATGCTATTAAACATGAATTTGAGTTTAACATCGAAAAGAGTGACCCAGGGAGAGTGAGGGTATATTGTTCAAGGAAGACAGATGAAGGATGTAGATGGAGATTACATGCTCGTACAATGAAGGACAAGATTACAATGAAGGTAACGTTTGTCCAATTGATTTATTTTATTCTGTGCTTTATTTTGCAAAATTCTAGGTATATTGTTAAAGGATGAGTGCTTTATTTAGCTGCCCCTAAGAACATTTGTTCAATTTGTTGAAATGTATATGCAGGTGACGAGGAACCCACATAAACATTCCTGTTCTAGTTCAAGGAGGAGTAAGGTAGTGAGGAATGCAAACAAATTTTGGGTGTGTGAACAAGTCAAGGATTGGCTCGCGGAAGATGCAAGCGTGGGAGCTAAAGAATTGGTGAGGCGGATAAAGGATAAGCACAAGGTAGATGTACCTTACCGAAGAGTGTATGATGGTATGAAGCTAGCTGATAAACAACTATTTGGTAGTTGGGACAATAGCTTTGACAACCTATATAGGTTTAAGGCAGAGGTTGAAAGGTGCAGCCCTGGAAGTTTTGTAGTCATAGATCACCACAAAATTGCTGATCAAATCAGATTTAATAGGTTCTTCTTTGCTATGAAACCATGCATAGATGGTTTTCTAAAAGGATGCAGACCATACTTGGCCATAGATAGCACCTTTTTGACAGGGAAGTTTAGGGGGCAGCTAGCATGTGCAATAGCTGTTGATGGCCACAATTGGATGTATCCAGTTGCTGTTGGAGTGATAGACTCAGAAACAAATGAAAATTGGATTTGGTTTATGCAAAGGCTTAGAGATGCCATTGGATCTCCTGCAGGCTTAGCTATCTGTACAGATTGTGGTCAAGGAGTGATGGCAGGAGTGAAGGAAGTGTTCCCAAATGCAGAACATAGAGAGTGCATGGTGCATTTGGTGTCAAACTTCAAGAAAAGGTACAGCGGGAAGATATTTGAGGACCATCTTTGGCCTGCAGCATATTCATGGAGCCCCTACTTTTTTGAGAAGCATTGGAAAGCAATGGAAGATGCTAAACCAGAAGCAATGGCTTATATAAGGCAATGGCATACTAAGATATGGACAAGAAGTCAGTTCTGGACACAATGCAAAGTCGACTATGTGACAAACAATTTAGCAGAGTGCTTCAACAATTGGATCAAGAAGTACAAAGGTCTGAATTTGGATGACCTTATGGACAAGCTCAGGCAACTTGTTATGGATAAGTGGGATGTTAGGAGAACAATCTCAAGAAAGATTCAAGGGATTATTTTGCCACATATCATCAAGATGTTGAAGGAGCAAAGTAGGAACTTGGATATGGATGTACAGAGATGTGGGGATACTGTAGCAGAGGTATCTGTGAAGGGTGGGAGTGGCTTCAAATGTGTTGTCAACCTAGAAGCAAGAACCTGTACATGTAGAAAATGGGAAGTCTCGGGGATTCCTTGTAAACACGCTATTGCATTCATCACATCTCTTCCGGATCAATTGGAGAAACATGTTGACATGTATTATTCCGTTGAGAAATTTAGAGCAGCATATGAGGCCCTTATACCTGCCATGCCAGACAAGTCTCAGTGGCCGAAATCTGACCATGGTTTCTTCATGGAGCCACCGCTTCTAAAACCTACGGCTGGTAGAAGGCAGAAAGAGAGAAAGAAAGGATGTACTGAGGGTGGTAGCAGCACGACAAAGAGGAAAGGGTCACATCAGTGCCCCATCTGCAAGGGATATGGCCACCGGTGGTATAACTGCAAGTATGGTGACCCTGATGATATAGCAGCCATGCTAGCTGAGAAGTAAGCATGCTGATATTGCTCATCTTTATTTTTTTGCCACTTGTTATTAATTTCATATTGCCACTTGTTATTAATTTCATATTGCTACAATGCAGGGGGCCACCGAAGAGGAAGAAGAAAACAATTGAACCATCGTGTGAGAGTAGTATTGTCCCAGTTCAAGCAGGACCTAAAACAATGCAGTTTCCTTCTAGGTATGCCTCTATACACTTAGAGATCTCACATAAATTGCTGTTCAGAGCAGCATATGAGGAAGTCTATTGTTTGAGTAAGATACCTGAACCTGCTAGTTGTTTAATGGGTTTCTCTACTCACCTGGAGATGAATTGGCAAACTTGGGTAGCATTGGTTAAATGTAAAGATGAGATAATGCGGTGGCTTATGTTGCAGTACAAACAAATTTGCACTAGCCAAGGCGCTTATGTGTACACTTTTACAGATCTCACATGTTATATTCTTATTTGTTTTTCTTAAAAATGTATCCTTTTTTATTACAGCCAAGGCGCTTCAGTTTACTTAGCTTCTGGAAACTCTCTCAGGTATGCTGAAATTGCAAAACTCCCGTTCTTGATTATAGTATTCTCAATATCATATGCTCAAATTGTAAAGTTAATGTTCTGGTCACACCATTCTCAATATTATCCTCTGAAATTGTAAAACTCTCACATGCAGGTCTGGAAGTGGTTCAAACGAACTTGAACCACTTGCCATTGAGTACCCTTTCATGTCTTTAGGTGAAACAACACCACCACCTTCCACATCCACGCCTACAGGACAGAAAAAGGAAAAAAGAAAGACCAAGGCGCAAGTGAATAAGAAGAAGAAGATGGTTCCAGTGCCACCAGATAGTCCAGCTATGGCGACTAGAAGCAAGACTCCTCTAAATCAAAGCCCTGCTGCACACACTAGAAGCAAGAGGAAACTTCCAGATCTTAATTTGTAGTTCATGCATATCATCTAGAGACTCTATCATCTATGTGGCTTGTGATGCAGTGCAGTTGCCTTATTTTGCTTGCTTTGCAAACTTATGGCTGCCTATTTTGCTTAGCGAGAATGAGCCAAGTTGCAAATTATATGCACACCGATGACCGGTTCAGCTTGCTCTTTTGCTTGGTCTGTGAACCGATGAATTACTACTTTGCTTGGTAAACATTTGAACTAATGAATATCTATGTAGTGTATGTCTAATTTCATGTGAACTGTGTTCAAAATATTGCTTTAATGTTGCCTGTCATGTTCCGATAGTATTTATATTGATGCTGTCATATTTATGTAGCTGTCATTTATTGATCTCCATTTTATCTGATATATGGTTCTGGACATCAATGGCATTCAAGGAATTTTGGGATCAAATTTTTAGAGGGCTAAACTGTCTTCCCCATCCCATCTAACGGAAGACTAACAGAATGGCAGCTAAGGAAACAAAAAACACAAATTGATGGCAGATAACAAAATCTTCTATTTTTGATGGCAATGAGGAAAGCAGTATAGATTTTGATGGCAATGAGCAAATTTTCTCATGATTTTGATCGGTCAGAACTGCGCCGTCAGGAACTACCGTCAGGAATATGTTCCTGTCGGCTGACCGTCAGGAAAAGTTGCTCTTTCCTGTCGAGCTGTTCCTGTCGGCCTAGTCCTGACGGCTGGCCGACAGAAATACATTTCCTGACGGTTTTTCAGCTTTTCCTGACGGTTTACGGCCGTCAGGAAAAAACTGTGGTCTGGTAGTGGTAATTCTCAGAAAAAAAAAAGATAGGTTGTCTTATGACCTCAGGATTCGTAGACGCTCAGTACTCTCGACAGTAGTACAGGGTGCGCAGAGCAGAGGAGAGCACGCACGGACGAACCTGAGAGCGCGATCATGTCCGTCTGCGTGAGGCCGTTCTGGGCGAAGAGGGAGTTGAGCTGGTCCAGGTTGAAGCCGGGGCCCGGGAGGACGTGCTTCACGATGGCGCTGTTGAATGTCTTGCCGTCCAGCCGCCCCAGCTCCACCGCGTAGTTCGGCCCGCCCAACTGCAGCAAAAAAAAAAGAAAAATGCATGTGCAATGCAGGGTGAATTTCTCTCGTGTTGCAGCAAAACAGCCAGCGTCTGTATTCCATGGCAGCTCTTGGTCGACCGAGCTAGTACTGTATTGTGGTAGGAGTACTAGCGTGCAATGCATGCATGCATGGTCGACACTGGCTGTTTTGGCTGTAGTAGAGGAGTACTGGATGAGTAGTAGTTAGATATTTGTCCGCATCCCGTGGCTACAGTCTACGGAGTGGAAACTTTTGTCCCCTGCTGGCCTCCCAGTCCCACAGGCCCCAGTCCAGCGTACGTGGCTCCTCGGCGCTAGGGTACGTGGCTCCACAGATTTTGGCTCTGGGCACCGAGAGATCTACAGTTTTGAGCTCGAAACTAAAATCTGTGGCTTTAAGGTATCGGCCATGTCAACGTCATCTAAGATGCTCTGCTGTGCACGGCCAGGCACTTCGGAGCCAAGATCTATAGCGCCGAGACGTATTACCTCGAAGCCATGAGTTCTAACATCGACTCGTAGGATCAAAAATGAGTTTACGTCGTCTAGGAAGCCAAACATAAATTTTCTTTAATAAAAAGACCAAATTGTAAAAAACTAGGGTGGTCCTGCTTGGCCGTATTCCCCCCACGCAACTTGCATATATATGGATCGATATATAGCTAGCTACAGGCTCCCTTGTCCCTTCGTAAATTCATGCCGCGATAACCATATCCATTTACTATTCCAAGCCATCCATTTCGTCGAACCGCAGTCCACGAGAAACGAAAGTTATATAGAGAGAATCCTTTAATTTGTTGCGTCGTCTCTGGAAAATATATATGGTCAATCCATATGTATTATAGATAGAAAAGTTCATTGTAATTTTTATACCAACTTTTAAATTTTTCTTCCGCTAGTGCAACTTCCGTCAAATTCTACCAACCTGGTAACTCCCTCGCTAATGACATCGTTGGTTACCAAAAGGGAAGGGCGTGACCCGGCCCGATTGCTTTTAGATGGGTGAGTACCTCTTGCGAGTGTGTTTATTTTAGTATATGATTCATTTTAGGTCTGTCTTAATCCTAGGGTGGTCATCTTATGTTTGTGTTCATTTTGTTACCCCGCATACCGTTGAGAACCGTAGGATCCTTAACACTGGTTCGTGTTTGTTGCCTATCACTAACCCACAAGTGAACCACCAAATATACCTGACTGGCAACAACCTCCTCATATGCATAGCTCTGAATCCTTGGAAATTATTCTTTACAATGAAGTTCATGCATTGGCAGCATTAATAGCTTTGATTCGCTTGCTTGATTGTACAAGTTCCAGGACAAGAAAAAGGCCTTCCATTTTCCGACCTCTGTTTGCCTTTGTAGTCAGTTAATCACGGAGGTCCATTTTAAGAAGATCAGAAGAAAGTGCAATGTAGTTGCTCATCATTAGTTAGCTCAATTGGCACTGACAAGAAAACGTGCATAGTGGAGTATGGATAGGTAGTGTGCTTCGCCTTGTGTAATTGAGCTAATCGCATCTGAACGTAAACATCTTGATCCATTAATTAATATATATACTCCTATAAGCATTCTTTTTTTCTGATGAAAAAGAAAAGCAGTAGTTCATTATTATTATTATTATTTAAAAAAAAGTAAGAGTAAGGTAATCGATCTTACATGTATGTGCAGTGCATGTCCGGTCCAATCGGAGATGCATCATGCATGTGGACGATGCATAGAGATCAGATTCCTGCTGCAGTGCATTTTGGGAGCAGGTACCAGCTAGTCACGATGTGGGTCGGGCCCTCTGTTCCTTTCCTTTTCTGGGAGCAAGGGTACAGCGTGAAGCAACCACTTGTGATGGAACCAGGCGGCTGCGTGCTCTTCGGATATAGTAGATGGAAATAGAAGATGACGGAAAAGCAGCAACACATGCAAAAGATGATCATGTTGACGAACAATTACCGTGCATGGAAAATGCAAAAGATTTATTACCTATTTACCTGTTTAGAACACTGGAATATGAAATAGAAGAATAAGAAAAAAAAATACAGGAATCAAAAGTGAAAGACTATATGATTCCAAAATACAGGAATGGAAAGCTTAATTAGATTGTTTGGATTGAAGGAATCCATAACGAAGGAATGAGATGAAGTGACAATAAAAATACACAATAGATCTAGTTTAGGAGTTGTCTCTGGCATACACAACGGAGGAGGAAACTAGAAGTGGAGGTTTTGATTCCTGTAAAAACCGTACCGTGGTTACAATATTTCAGTGGAAAGGGATAGCTTCCAAACGCTATGTTCTACTTTTTCTCCTCTATTTTAATTTTTTTACCTTTTCTATGAAAATCCTTTGTTCCAAACGAGCCATATATCCTGCCACTGCCAGTACGTGTGCGGAGGTGAGGATGCATGGGTGGGGGTGTTTACTGAATTTTGCGGTGTGTTTAGTTTACGAAAATTTTTGGCTTTGGTTACTGTAGCACTTTCGTTTGTATTTGGCAATTAGTGTCCAATCATGGACTAATTTGGTTCAAAAGATTCGTCTCGTGATTTATAACCAAACTATGTAATTATTTTTTATTTTTATCTATATTTAATACTTCATATATATGTCTAAACATTTGATGTGACGGAAAATCTTAAAAAATTTTAGGATCAGAGCGCGTTAACTGCTCAGGGGTTGCCGGTCGGCGGGACGTTGTCTAGTCAGTTGCACAATAATCTTATGCAGTCTTTTACTTATGAAAGGAGTTGTCTCCGGCATTCACAACGGAAGAGAAAACTAGAGGTAGGGAGTGGAGCTTTTAATTCTTGCAAAATCCTACTATTGGCTACAGTATTCCAGTGGAAAGGGATAGCTCACTTCCTTTGTTCCAAGCGCTATTTCGATATTTTCTTTACTTCTACGGAAATCCTTTGTTCCAAACAGCTATACTCCGCCAGTGTGTGTGGGGAGGGGTGAGGGTGGGGTGTGTTTACTGATTTTTGCCAGAGAGAGGCACCCGGTTTCGGAGGACGTTGATAGCGCAGGGGTTATGGATCGGTGGGATATCATCTTGTCGCTTGCGCAGTAATCTTATATTAGCTTTTTAGTTATATAGATAGAGATATACACGCATATAGCCAATGCAAGAAACAATCATGCAACTTTTATTATTATGTTCTCTAGCATAAGAATGTAATCACTTTTTTTTTGCTAGCAAGGAAAGTATATACATAATTAGTTGATGTGAGAGGATAAATTAAACAAATTAAATTGAAAACAAACAAGCCTAGCAACTGTTGGAGATAGGAACAAATCAATAAAAAGCCTGATATGAAATCTGGATGGACAGGATGAAAGGCAGCAGACAGCAGGCTGCAGAGATAGCTAGATATTTTCATGTGCCACGTTGGTTGCATTGGTTCGCTGGTCCTCATCATCGTCCCCTCCCATCAGACTACCTGCAGTGGGTACTCTAAAGCGATACTCTAAAGTTTTAAAGTATGAATATAGAATAAAAACTGCTGTACGGGGTACTCTAAAACGATACTCTATCATTTCTCTTACTCTATATTTAGAGTGGTACAATACTTACTCTATAGTGGGCAGTGACGGGCCCCACTAGCTAAATAAAGGAAAAAATACTATAACTCACAAACCAAAAATTCAAATTAAATTTTGATTGCACCATTAAATTCGTCTCAATAAATCCTTCAAAACTAGATCACACATGGATATATTTAGATAAAGTGACAAGTGAGTCCCACAGTGGATAGATGATGATATAGAGGATGGATGGGTGTGGGAGAATTGAATATAGAGAAAAGAATCTTGCTGACTAGTATGTATAGAGGATGAATATAGAGGTCCATATGTGCGGATAGCCTCAGATCGGGATATATACGCGGATCATGCATGCCACACAGCACTACTACACCAGCAGCTAGCAGCAAAACCGGCCCCTCCCTTGCATTGTCATGTAGCGGACACACACGAATCTGTGACCCACACGCCACGCCCACACACGCGCACGCACGTACTACCTCTCACCTTCTAGGAAAACAACACCACCATAGCAGCCCTAAGTCAAGCTCGTGCGTGCAGCTGCGGCTGCTCCCCGGCCCCTTTCAATTCTTGCATCGTGACAATTCCTCTCTTGTTCTTTTCGCTGCAAAAAAAACAATAGTTTGTACTGTGGAACGATGGAAACATCCGTGCATATATATTATATATATAAGCAGTAGTGGGATCGGAGTCCATGATTGCCATCTTTTCTGATATAATACAGTAATTCAGTATCAAATCTATAATAATGATCCGATCGACCCGAAACTTTACTTTACTTGTACATATGTAGCGCTAGCTAGCTTATCTATCACCTTTTTTACTTGTTTGTACTTGAATTCAAACATAGCACTATCAATCAGAAAATAGGAATTTTTTATTCTTTGGTGGCCCAAAATTTCCTTGAGTGCCGAAATCCAGCCGCCAAGAAACTATAACTTCTTGGTGGTTGTGGCAGCGACTTAAAACGCTGTGAATCTTGTACAGAAGTGAGGGTTGTCTCACGTGTAGCCGCCGCTAGGGTAAGATCTCACGGTCTCACGACTTAGCGTCGCCGCCCTCGCCTCCACCACTGCTGGTCCCGCTCCCTCCCCCTCCGGTATATCGCCGGAGGATGGAGGGAGTGGGGATCCATCGTTTTTAATAAGTTTTTCCAGTAGATCGAGTCTTTAGGGTCAGGGTCTCTCCATGTCAAGTTTTTTTTGGTTTTGGGGATTTATTTCCTCCTCTCCGGCGACGGCGAGAGGGCAGGGTGGAATCGTTTTCTTCATGGCGGCTCTGTTGAAGATGCGGGCAACAACTACGGCGTCAGCATTCTCACCAGTTTGACGACATGGAGACTTTTATTTTTCGGATGGTGACATCAAGGCGAAGATGGTGTCGCCGTCATGGAATAATTTTCTCCGGTCTCTTCTTCGTTTTATTGTGGTTAGATCTGACCACAATGAAGGACTAGAGAGAATAAGTTTTAGATCAGTCTTCCTCATTCTTCGGTGGTAGAAAGAAGAAGAAGAAGGAAGCCACCAGAAAGAAGAAGTTCCTCAACTTCGCCTACATGAATATTGATCGTCGTTCGTTGGGCATCTATTCTCAAGCCTTTTGTCGAGTGTTTGCATGTGCGGTCATCCATACTGCAAAGCGTCGTACATGTTTGGTTTTTAGATCTGGAGCTATGCATAGCGTGGGTACAATTTAGATGAAAATCAGTTTCTGGATATTTGTGTAATCTAGAGTGCTTGTAATGTGTTCATGTACCCAGCTATTATTCTAATATAATTCTTCTTTCGTCGCAAGAAAAAACACTTCTTGGTGGTTGTAGAAATAAACCGCAAGGTAATTTGTATCTTTAGTGGTTTTCACTCGGCCTCCAAAGAAATGTGCAATTTCCTTACACTACAAGAAATCTGTTAATCCGTGATGAAAAATTTCCGTCACAGATCACAAAAAAACCGTCACTATTCAGCATCTGTGATGGTTTTAAAAATCGTCACGGATTGAGCGTCATGGATTGACCCCCGTGACGGTTTACCAAAAACCGTCACGGATTAATGGAATCAGTGACGGTCTCAAACCGTCACAGTAGAGCCCGAAGCCTAGTTAGCCCAGCCCAAACCCATTTCCTGTGACGAATAAAAACTGTCACGGATGAATTGCCACATCATCATGAATGCTTACATGGATGACGCTCATTTGCAATATATTTTCAGCCAATGTACATCATTTCAGCCCACATAACACATACATTTTACATAATCAACATCTCGACATATATTATAGGCCACCCACATAACGCATACAATTTACATTCATGACAAAATCAACATAGTGCCATTGGATACTCTACAAGAAGTACTCACAAGACTAAATCACAAGTCATAATAACATATGGTCTGAAGTCAAAATACTTGTCTGAATCATTCTGAATGTAACTACAAAAAAATCATTATTTTGAAATTATTACTTTTATGAATTTCTTACATGACCTAAACCAAAGTTGTACTAATCAAAGAAAAACTTTCTAGTTCATTTTTTTTCATTTGAATTCGTTTAGAGTTTCGAATATACACTATAAAATTCACTAGAGTGAATACAAAAGCAATGCATTAGCCACTTAGTCACAAGTAACTCTAAGGCACACACGAGGGTAAGGAAACAACACATAAAGGTTAAAATTTTGAGTTTTAATCATGAATTTAAATAGCGGGCTATAGCTTCTGGCGAGAGCCCACACTAAGCTATTGTTATTTTTTTTTCGCTATGTCAAGTGTGACCACTATATTATACTTTAGCATTACTAAATTGTTTAGCTGTAGCTTTAAAATTGTGCCGTTATTTTAGTTTTTAAAGCAATAGTACATATACAGTAGGTAGATTGCCTGGCCGTTTGACTGATATGCTGGTGAGACTTGGACAAGCAAGATACTCCTATATGAGAGTCTCTACAGCTAATACAGCCTAAAGCTAGAATCCAATTAAACGATTATGCAAGATACTCCTAAGTAACTAATTAGTCGTCATGACTCATGAGCGACAAATAAATTGTCTCAATTCCGAATCCATCGAGATCAACGACTGTTAGATAGCTAGGTAGCTCCTGCATTATTGATGGGCCGACGAAAATTCAGATCTTGGCAGCATGCTGCAAGTGATGTGTGTGTATGTGCCGGTGTGTACGTACCTTCATCAGTACAACTTATGATTTGCAGCCACACGTACATGCATGTGTATAGCACATATATGACGAGATGCCATCAAATATTACGGTCATGCCCTTGTATATGATGGAGCCCTGAATTGGCTGCAGCAGTACTGATGATGGAGCGAGTCACCAACGCAAACTTAGCCCTGGTCTGGCCTAATATAATCATGTACGCTTTTGCTCTTTGCAGCCTAAAGCATCCATACTACCCTCCGTCCCACAATAGAAGTCGTTATGACATACGTGCAGGTTAAACTTTCTCACATTCGACTAGGTTTGTAAAAAAATACGTGCAACATTTATATCTCCAAATAAATTTATTATAAAAATATATTCAACGGTATATCTAATGATACTAACTATGTATTAGAAATATTAATATTCTTGTATATGTAACTGGTCAAAGTAAAAAAAAAACTGATTTCTTGAGAAGCGAGAACGACTTCTGTTATAGGATAGGACAGAGGGAGTACTAGCTAGTGAACTTTTGCTCTTTGCTAGCTAGGCCAGTAAGCATATGCATCCCAGTAATATTCATGATATTAAAAGAATGAACCGAGCAGGAGAGCTAGCTGCCGATTACGACATTGATAAAAGAAAAAGATTGAGACTAGCAGTGTACCTTGGCCACGTTGTGTAGTGTACCTTGGTCGGTACATCTTATGATTTGCAGCCACACATCTCTTAATAGACGAATTTTGCACCATGATCTCTGGCACCTCGTTTTGCCACGTCACCTCCTTTTCTCAAGTGCTAGATTGTGATCGGATGGTTGAAACGCAAGCTGATGAACCAGCGTTTTTTAGAATCTAGATTCTCCTGCGCTCCTCCCGACTCCCGTCAACTGCTCGTGTACTCTCGCCGCCGCGAGCGCCGGCATCGGCCCAACGTGAAAAAAGGAGGTGTCAGCGCTGCACGTGAGCTACCTTCTCGGGGCATGTGCCGGGGCCGCCGGCGCGCCGCGTGAGCGTGCTGGGCGGCGGCGCGGGGTAGCGGGGCCATGGACAGGCTGTGGCGCAGGGCACGGCAGCGGTGCCGCGTGCAACAGATCAGACTGGGGCTACCCTTTTCTCCTTGGCCCGCATCGCGCTGAACCTCCCTCATCACTCAACCTGGCCGCGTCCACGACTGACTCGCTAATAGTGATAAGCCGCACCGGCACCCTAATAGAGAAACGCAGAAACGCACGGCTCCTTCCGGTCTCCCGCGACCCCGCCGACGCGTTGACGACCAGTACCACGCTGGTGGCAATGGTGCAGGGCGAGCTTCAATCAAAGATAATGAGGACCAGCACGCGGGGGCTGCTGTGGCAATGGCACAGGGCGAGCCTCAGTCAAACGTGACGAGGAGATCCCATTCGCAACAATCCCTCTTTGCGTTTCCATCTTCAATCCGTTAAGGCTGTGCTCATCCTCTTTGTATTTTCCCTGTTTCTCATGCATAGAGTTGCCTCCTCGATGATGCGTCATGCATTTTGCTGAAGTTTTCAGTACACGTTTTCAGGAGACGGGTTGTTGATGGGATACGTACATAGCAGTAGCTGCAATGTCAAAATCAGATACATAACAGTAGGAGAAAAAGAGTAATCTCCAGATGGCAATAGTTGTTTGGTGTATAGCACAATGCATCATCTTGCATCTCTTTTGTTATATATGCATTTATCTATCCATGCATGATTTCAAATAGTCTATGTAGGCTAAGCAGCACAGTTCTTTGTTTTGTTGCTATCAATAAACAACTCTAGCAATCTCTACAAGTATTTATATGAAGTTCTGCAATGATGGGCTTGGCCTATTGAGATCGGGGCGCGGCAAGGCCGCGCCAGTTTTCTAGTGTATGTTTATGACGATATCGATGCCCTAGCTCATTGACGCTCTCACAAAAAAACGACGGCTTGTACTAGCAGCTAATGGTCCATTATATTGCTGGTGTGGCAAGCACGATGCACGTGACAGCACACCACAAATTTTAGAGAGCTAGTAGCTCGCTAGCTAGTGCAACGTCCTTGTTCATGGTCGATTTTGTATTTTTGTGACCGATCGATCGAGCCTTTAATTGGGTCGTCCGTACTATGTACTGTGATTTCTTTATCGGGTGCAGCACTGATGTGTTTGTCTCCATGGATTATAGTGATGATGAGCTGGTAAAAATCAAAACGCGTCCACATCACTTTTGATGTGTCGCTGAGCATTCTCTGATAACAACGTAACGTCTTCTCCGATGCACCATCGATGGGTCTAGTTGGTTATTTGTATTAGTTCTTATTTAGGTTTATGTTGTGCTGTTTAGGTTTATGCTGTGCTGTTTGCTTATGTTCAGTTGTCACGCTCAGGCTCTTTCAATGCACCATGGATGGGTCCGATTGGTTATCTACCTTAGTTTATATTCAGGTTTATGTGTGCAGTTTGTTCATGTTCGGTTGTCCACTTAGACTCTTATGCAAGCTTGTATGATGCTCAAAGTAGGTCCAATGTAGTATTGGCTATCTAATATGTCATATTTGATCATATTAGACAATGCGAATTTGCACAAGCCGCCGTTAGGCACACAAAAACAAAATACTAATTCTCATTCCACATATCTCTACTAGAAACATGAGATCTCAAGTAGAAGAACATGGACATGACTACATTCAACAAAATGTAACAATCAAACACGATTTTATCAAACATGGCATTGCCATGTAGGACCATCCAATAACAAGATACTACATACGTTTACGTTGGCTTAGGTTGTGCTGCGTAAGGTTTAATGTAGACTAAGACTAATACAAATAATTAATTAGATCCTATGTATCTTGCTGTTGGCGCTTTCAAAACCCCTTTAGTTTGGAAAATATCACTAGTAGGCCACAAAAGGTGATGACGATGGGTTAATTATAAACCTCAAAAGTACACATTTTGCCTACCACTACGGATGTTAAGTAATTAATGAAGACACACGACAATTGATACATGCCTATCACTTCTATTTTAATGAAAATTGACGGACAATAATGTGCGCCTTCTGCCAGCTCTTTTCTATATAGTGATGTGTCTCTCACTATATATGCCTCCATCACCGGTTGTCTAATCCCGCCTAAGTAGTTAAAGCCTTTGCTTATTCACCACAACTTGAAACCACCTCTAGGAAAGCTAGACTAATGTCCCATATCTCCCTAGACTTGCTTGATAACCCAAAACTAAATCTAGCCTAAACAAGATATGTAATAAGTTATCGACAAACCTATCAAAATGTTGGCATTTGTATGATATGCTTACATTGACTAAAGTAAAAATCAATTCAATTTTACATTTGACGAAGTGACTCTTAATCTTGATGGACACGGTAGCCCTTTACATTTAGACAAGGGAATCATGATGCCAAGCTAATAAGCAATGTAAGAGCCAAGTCAGAAGATAGAAGCAACATTCATACTTAGGTTTATGCTGTGTTGTTTGCTTATGTTCGGTTGTCACGCTCAGGCTCTTACAATGCACCATGGATGGGTCTGATTGGTTATCTACCTTAGTTTATATTCAGGTTTATGTAGTGCAGTTTGTTCATGTTCGGTTGTCCGCTTAGACTCTTATGCAAGCTTGTATGATGCTCAAAGTAGGTCCAATGTAGTATTGGCTATCTAATATGTCATATTTGATCATATTAGACAATGCGAATTTGCACAAGCCGCCGTTAGGCACACAAAAATGAAATACTAATTCTCACTCCACATATCTCTACTAGAAACATGAGATCTCAAGTAGAACATGGAGATGACTACATTCAAAAAAATGTAACAATCAAACACGGCATTGCCATGTAGGACCATCCAATAACAATACATTTACGCTGGCTTGGGTTGTGCTGCGTAAGGTTTAATGTAGACTAAGACTAATGCAAATAATTAATCAGATCCTATGTATCTTGCTGTTGGCGCTTTCAAAACCCCTTTAGTTTGGAAAATATCACTAGTAGGCCACAAAAAGGTGATGACAATGGGTTAATTATAAACCTCAAAAGTACACATTTTGCCTACCACTACGGATGTTAAGTAATTAATGAAGACACGCGACAATTGATGCATGCCTATCACTTCTATTTTAATGAAAATTGACGGACAATAATGTGTGCCTTCTGCCATTTTTCTCTTTTCTATATAGTGATGTGTTTCTCACTATATATGCCTCCACCACCGGTTGTCTAATCCCACCTAAGTAGTTAAAGCCTTTGCTTATTCACCACAACCTGAAAGCACCTCTAGGAAAGCTAGACTAATGTCCCATATCTCCCTAGACTTGCTTAATAACCCAAAACTAAATCTAGCCTAAACAAGATATGTAATAAGTTATCGACAAACCTATCAAAATGTTGGCATTTGTAGGATATGCTTACATTGACTAAAGTAAAAATCAATTCAATTTTACATTTGACGAAGTGACTCTTAATCTTGATGGACACGGTAAGCCTTTACATTTAGACAAGGGAATCATGATGCCAAGCTAATAAGCAATGTAAGAGCCAAGTCAGAGGATAGAAGCAACATTCATACAGGACGTGATTGGTAGCTTGGCTGCCTTGGGTCCGATTGAACTTCTAGCTAGCCAATATGACAGGGATGTATGCGCCTTCACATGTTTGGTATTATCGTCTCCTTTGAGGCAAGCATGACATGGATCTTGTTTGGTTGTAGGAAATCCGGATGATTTTCAGTCATTTACTCGTATCAAAATTGTGCGTTGTTTTTCATGTATAGAGTCAAGCTTAAGTATGTTTTTTTCCCAAGAGGCAATCAACCACACTATGCATTAGTGGTGACTCACTAACGCACTGATGAGCTTTTGAGAGACTAATCGTGTACGCTAATTACCCCATCCCCACACACTGACACACTAGTCAAGATTAGCCATGTTTGTTGGGAGTGGATTATCATCATGTACTACGAGTCCACGACGACAGGGATGCATGCCGATCCTCTTATCTCCTTGAGATTTCCCCGGGCCACCTCAGACCAAGAAATGCAAATGCAGTGCACCTACCACTGTACCTAGCTAGGCGTCAGCAATCTAGATGGCCTAAAGTTTCCACACGAGGTAGGCCCCAGCCACCTCATCTCTTGTCTTATCGACCGGGCCCCGTGTGGCAGTGGGTGGTCACCGGAGCCGGCAAGCTCACCGGGAGGTGACGCCACCCCTCACTTCGCCGCTATTTAAGCAGCAACAGATTTGGAGAGCGAGTATGTAAGCCACACTCCTCCACTGTCCAACACTGCACACTTCACTAGCAGAATCACAATGGATCCCACCAAGGTGAGCTGAAGCTTCTTCTTCCTAGCTCCTCCACTCCATGGCTAACTATCTAAGCTACTTTGTTGATTTTTATAAACTTATGTACTCCCTCCGTATCGGATTTAAAAGTCGTTTAATTAGGACAGCGACACGGTCTCCAAAACACAACTTTGACCTCTTGTTTTTATAAAAAATATTTATAGAAAAGTGATATATGTATATTTTTATGAAAATATTTTTCAAGACAAATCTATTCATATAAATTTTACATTTGCAAACTCAACAACTTAAAAGTTATTGATGATTTATATTTCCAATGTTTGACCCAAACTTTGTCCAAAACGACTTCTAAATCCGATACGGAGGGAGTATAATCATAAATACATATATGCATACGGTTACTAGTATATACTATGATGGATGCATGATGCCTTCTTGTGTTGACGCACGCACACGCGAATTAATGAACATGCAGTTCCGTCCGTCGAGCAGCCACGACACGACGGTGACGACGACGAACGCGGGAGCGCCGGTGTGGAACGACAACGAGGCGCTGACGGTGGGCCCCCGCGGCCCGATCCTGCTGGAGGACTACCACCTGATCGAGAAGGTGGCGCACTTCGCCCGCGAGCGCATCCCGGAGCGCGTCGTCCACGCCCGCGGCGCCTCCGCCAAGGGCTTCTTCGAGTGCACCCACGACGTGACGTCGCTGACCTGCGCCGACTTCCTCCGCGCCCCGGGCGTCCGCACCCCCGTCATCGTCCGCTTCTCGACGGTGATCCACGAGCGCGGGTCGCCGGAGACGATCCGCGACCCGCGCGGGTTCGCCGTGAAGTTCTACACCCGGGAGGGCAACTGGGACCTGCTGGGGAACAACTTCCCGGTCTTCTTCATCCGCGACGGGATCAAGTTCCCCGACGTGATCCACGCGTTCAAGCCCAACCCGAAGTCGCACGTGCAGGAGTACTGGCGGGTGTTCGACTTCTTGTCGCATCTCCCCGAGAGCCTCCACACCTTCTTCTTCCTCTTCGACGACGTCGGCGTGCCGACGGACTACCGCCACATGGAGGGCTTCGGCGTCAACACCTACACCTTCGTCAACGCCGCCGGGAAGGCGCACTACGTGAAGTTCCACTGGAAGCCGACGTGCGGCGTCCGGAGCATCCTCACCGACGAGGAAGCCGCGCTGGTGGGCGGGAAGAACCACAGCCATGCGACGCAGGACCTGTACGACTCCATCGCCGCCGGGAACTTCCCGGAGTGGAAGCTGTTCGTGCAGGTGATGGACCCGGACACGGAGGAGCAGTACGACTTCGACCCGCTGGACGACACCAAGACATGGCCGGAGGATCTGCTGCCGCTCCAGCCCGTGGGACGGCTGGTGCTGGACAAGAACGTGGACAACTTCTTCAACGAGAACGAGCAGCTGGCGTTCGGCCCGGGGCTGGTGGTGCCGGGGATCTACTACTCCGACGACAAGATGCTGCAGTGCCGGGTGTTCGCGTACGCCGACACGCAGCGCTACAGGCTCGGACCGAACTACCTGATGCTCCCCGTCAACGCGCCGCGCTGCGCGCACCATAACAACCACTACGATGGCGCCATGAACTTCATGCACCGCGACGAGGAGGTGGACTACTACCCGTCCAGGCACGCGCCGCTCCGGCAGGCGCCGCCGGTGCCCGTCCCGGCGAGGCCGGTGGTCGGGAAGAGGCAGAAGGCGACCATACGGAAGCCGAATGATTTCAAGCAGCCCGGGGAGAGGTACCGGTCTTGGGACGCCGACCGGCAGGAGAGGTTCGTCAGAAGGTTTGCTGACTCGCTCGGTCACCCCAAGGTCAGCCAGGAGCTCAGGTCCATCTGGATCGACCTCCTCTCCAAGGTAAATCATCGATGTATAAATTACTGCAGCATACATGCATGGTGAATGAAGATTACTAGTTACTAATTATGCATGTATGCAGTGCGACGCATCGCTGGGGATGAAGATTGCCACCCGGCTCAACATGAAGCCAAACATGTGAGTAATGGCGAATTGGCGATGGAGCTGCTGGCTACTACTACTGCTAGTAGTGAAGTGAATAAGCTAGTGTGGTTGAGCGTGGCGTGTCCGAGTTGTTCTTCAGTACTAATCGTCCACCGGCCACCGCCGTTCGTCTTTTCGTCTTTTCCTTTCCTTGTCATCGTCGTCAAGTCATCAAGAAATAAAATTCAAAAAAAAAGTCATCAAGAAATAAGAAGAGCAGCATGAGCATGAGACATACGTACATGTCAACAGCGTAGACGACGACAAAACTGCGCATGTGCATCAGATCGATGCATATCCTCAGCCAAACTATAGCCCGTGTATGCGTGTCCGGATTTGTCTGTAGCAATGCAAGCCAAGCGAAATGGATCTGTTTTTTTATTATTACAGCATGTACCCTGCTACTTGAAACTGAATGTGTATCGAGTTATTAAATCAAAGCAGCATTATTACTCCCTCCCTCAAGACGGTAAAAAATCGGTGCAATTATATTACATATTTACATGTATTAATTGATGCTAATCCCTACTATAATGGACTAATTAAAATTATATTAAGGCCCTCAGAAAAACATCTCCCGCTGAGAGGCTCCAATCATTATATTCCTAAAAAAACACATATAAGACTTCATCTCCATCAAAATCAAGGTTAATAAAACACTCAAACCAAATCCAACGGCCGATCTTTCATGTGTGATGCCAACCTTCTCACCCCGCATCCCGCGCGCACTCCGCCTCATCCTGCGATCAGGACGCGTTCATCACCCGCGCTCGAACCCTGCTAGCTCCGAAAAAAAAAAGAAAAAACGAAAAAGAACGAGAGCTCAAAACCCTGCGCCGCCGCCGCCAACGAGCAGGATGCCGTGAAACCCTAGGCATCGTTGCCGAGCAGCACCCCCTCCGTGGCGCCGCCCCACGTGGCCGCGCGCAGCGCATCCGTACGCCGCGTGCTGCGCATCCGCAGCGTACCCGCCCTAACCCACGCGTGATTGTCGCAACCGCACATGTGCTTCCTCTTGATCTCTTCCCGACCATGCTGAGGGCGAGCGCCACGGAGGGATAAACGGCTGAGGAAGCTTTTACTCTGGTAAACTTTTAATGTGTACTGCTTATCTCAAGATCCCTCATTTTCTGCTACTTTCCTGAACATGGTTTTGGTATAAACTGGTGGTTCGTTGTACCTAATGTCCTAATTGATTTGGTCACCATAAAATACCTTGGGTAGTGTTAACAAATTTACCCGGTGGAGATCTTGCTAGATAAGGAATTCACGACTGATTGCTCATATTTGATCTTTGCAATAATAGTAGATCTTTGCTAGAGAAGGGATGTCCCCGTGGGTGAGTTAAAACTGAATTTTATCTATGTTCCAGTTCAACACTTCTTTGTCGTGGACAATGAATGTTCGTCCTAATTAAATTAAATGAATTTGCTCCTACAAAAGCATTTCTATTTTTGTTCACAATTTGGTGCCCTGTACAATAGGAAAAGAAACTGAGTGTTGATTAGGTACAGCTTCTACCTAAATTAGTTTATACCTGTATGTAAGGTCAAATAATCATTGATTCACTCTCTATGATCTCTACTTAGCTAATTGTTAAGAATTTGGGCAGGTATTCTTCTCGTATGCTCTTGGTGCAGCATTGGAGTAGTCCCAGTGCTGATTTTTATTTTTCTTCTCCCTGCTAATAATTATCAAAAGGGGCACAATGTTATAAGTTTTTTGAAAAAAAATTTTTTGGATAAGGGACAATGTTAACAAAAGGGCCTCTTGTTAAAGGTTTAGGAATGAGGCACCCAGCTGTTCAAGATAGATGAGGCTGCATGGTTGTTTGAGTCAAGAGCATTTCTGGAGCAGGAGTGCGGTGCTTCTCATCCTGATACTCTTGGTGTGTACAACAACCTTGCTGCAATCTATGATGCCATGGGAAGGTACGTGTCATAACTTGTTCTTCTGCAACCTAAAGTCATTTTATTCAGAATCCGTACTCATATCTCTGCCTGTGATACAATTACATACTTCGTATTTGGTAAACAACCACACATTTAGGATCTCTAGGTGTTATTGATATATATGCCCATAATGCATCTATATGTGCTTCATCATTTACAACAGTAACAACTAAGAAGTGGCTGGTGCGATTTTGCCTGCTATCTGAAGGGGTAATTTGTTAAATCTAATTATTTGCTGAATTTGTGTGTGGGTTTGTGTTTGTTTGTGGGTGCTGAGGTGGCGCAATCGGCCAAAGCTACCAGCACCGGAGGCGGTTCAGGCAAGGGGCAGGGAAGCTATGGCACCGCAGATCACTGGGGGCTCGGCCGAGGTGATGCGGCCCCGGCTATAGAAGTATAGGGTGTCCACCATCATTTTAGTCTTTCAAGAAACTTCTGGTCAGTTTCATCAGAAAGAATTTTTAGAGGTCACAATATATGTTTCTCGTCATATGTTTTGCTGTATTATTATTAGTGGAGTTGCAATATAATTATTGAAAAACGAAAGAATTGGAATGAAAAAATTGACTACAAAGTTTTAGAGGTTAACGGTTTGTGAAAAAAAAATCATGTAGCAAGGCATGGGTTTTTTGGGTCTTTAAATAAATTTAAGTTTTGTTAGCTCATATTTAATTTGATTGTTTTAATTTGTGTGTCTGAATGCCGCCGTAGCGTTAGCACGGGCATATATCATTGATATACTCCATGTATGGCAGTAATAAACTTTTTTTGAAGGATCTGGAGGGGCATAAGCCTCTACAATAATAAACTTAATTATAAATCTACCCACGACATGGCTTCATCGTGTTTTACATCTGCGCGGCCTGTTTGACAATGCCCTTTCCAATTTAGAGACTATTTGGCATGCAGTGCTCCTTTCGCTATGCTCTGCATAAGACAAGCTAAGAAATGTTGCCATTGCTGCTTGCTCCACAAAAGAGTTGAGCGGAGCACCTCACCATGTGTTGTACTACGTGGGGGAACGGAAAAAACCACTACGCCCCTCGATCTCTACCTACGCATTTCTCCGCTTTCTATCGTGTCACCGATGTTCACAAAGAAGGCGAGGTTGTCGCTGGGCCTAGACCTCATCGACAACATTTGTTCCATCTTCCATGCGACGAAATGATGAGCAGAGGCGACCGTGGCGGTGGCGTCATAGAAGCCCTCCTCCGCCCCAGCTTCTATGTGTGGATCCTGCATTCATGTCGGCCTCCACCCTGTCCTGTCCTGCCCTTTGTGAACCCTGTGTCATGCCTCTCCGCTCGCACCAGTTTGCGTCATCGAGTTGGTGCAACTAATGAAGAGTGGTTTTTTGGTGGGGAGCAAGTAGATCTAGAGCTGGAGCTGTTAAGAGCATAGGAAGAACCCTCTAAGTGACCCTTATGTGTCAATTTCTTATCTTTTAAGGCCCAAGCAGTTTAAGTATGAATGGTATGGTGCAAGTCATGTTTTGTTCGTTTGTAGAAATAATGGTTGCTAAAAATATATATGTAATACGTAATCGTGGTTGGCCACACACTTGGCCTCCCACGGGGCCCAATCGATAATGTAATAACCTCGCCTAGCAGAGATGTTCTTCATTTAAGATCTGAGAACTCTCTCTCTCTCTCTCTAATCACGTGGGGCAAGAGGAAAGAGTGGATGCTAGTAGGCTCTAACGTCGTCGGTGGCATGCACCTGTAGTGGTCGACATGACATCTCTAGGCAAGTTTTCCTACTCTCTCTCTCTCTCCTCTTAAATTAGAGGCATGATGGTTTATTTAGAATTGATGAAGAAGCCATAGGCCTATGGTTGGAGGGGTTGGGGTTGGGAGTTCAAGCTTTGTATGACTGGCAGGCTCCTAATAGTGGCGATGGATGACGGCTGGTGAGGGAGCCAACAATTGGGAGGTGAAGGAGTGTGGATAATAAGAAGAATCATCGTGTGGACGAGGCGTTGCCTTGGTTAATGAATGGCGGGGTAAAAGAGTGGTAGGTGGAGTGGCTCGATGGCAAGATCGTCACTATCCATGAGCGGTGGTTGAGGGGTAGTGAAAGTGGGGAAGGTCATGAACAAAAATGCAAATTCCTGTTTTTCCTTTTTTAGATATCCATGTGGCAGGGTTTCTGTTGCGTCAAAACATTGAATTCCCAGTATAATACTCTCTCTAACCCAAAAAGAAATGTTATTCTCACTTTTCAAAAAGTCAACTCATCTAAACTTTGACAAATTATACATAAAAAAAGTTACTAATACTTGTGATGCATAAAAAGACAAACCTTGATACTTTTTTATAAACTTAATCAAACTTACGAAAGTTTGATTTGGTCTGAAACTAGATGACATTGGGCTGGTTCGGCTGGTAGAAACGTCGGCTGGTTTCGGCTGATTTAATAATGTTCTGTGAAAGAGAATAAGCTAAAATAAGCTGAAACCAGCCGAAACATGCTCAGCAGAAGGACCATTTTTTTTTTTGGGAAGTATATATATAAGAAAATTCTCGCGACAGAGTCATGGCCCATCGCGGGCCTAAACTCGTCGTACCCCGGGCTACAGGCCCATCTGTGTCCATATATGCATCTGAAGTGGCAAAGCCCAGCTCAGATCGCCTGTCCCCCACCAGCCACCACACCAGTCGAGATGCTGCCGCCGCCGGCGCTCGTGGACGAGCTCGTCGAGGAGTTCCTCCTCCGCCTCCCGCCCGACGACCCCGCGAGCCTCGTGAACGCCGCCCTCGTTTGCAAGAGGTGGGGCCGCCTCATCGCCGGCCCTGCCTTCCGCCGCAAGTTCCGCAAGATCCACCGCACCAAGCTGCTGCACATGGCCCGGGGCCAGGTCTACAGGCGGCGTCGGCGGCGGCGGCAGTGATGGCGCGGCCCGTCCGTCCGACCCGATGGATCTCTGCGACGACGGTTTCAAGCCGTGGACTGGAGGTGCTCTGCTCTGTGGACTGGCTGCTTGCTGCTCTGCAATCTGCATCTGCTGGAACCAGGAAGCTGAACTGAACCCTCGCTACTGCCATCGCCATTGTTCATAAATCATAATC
The DNA here is from genome assembly GCA_022457205.1 of Saccharum spontaneum. Classification (NCBI taxonomy): domain Eukaryota; kingdom Viridiplantae; phylum Streptophyta; class Magnoliopsida; order Poales; family Poaceae; genus Saccharum; species Saccharum spontaneum. Next base: position 6,006,511 of record CM039591.1, read on the forward strand.
ACAATGTTGTGCAGCCGCGCAAAGTGACCAAACTCATTCATGCCTTGCATACGTTGTGGTTGCCATGTACTCCATCCGTTTTATACACTACATAATTTCTAAGTAGTAGTCGTGTTTGACTTTTCTATATACACTAGGAAAAGTGCCCGTGCGTTGCAACGGGGTCGTTATCGATTTCTATCTTTTGCACCTCTCACTATCTACATTCGGAGTTAGTGGCCTCGAGCTCGTCGAATGGTAGGCAGGGACAATGACGTCAGTTGACTTTATTATGTGGAGGCGAAGGCGCATCGAAGGAGCAACTGAGGTAAAGGACGGTTCATCATTTCGTGCATGCAACACGGGTGTACCAGAGCCCGAAGAGGCCCTCACTTGCCAAGGCTAAGCTCACTGGCTTGACAACCGCCATTGTGGATCGGACAAGGGATAGGTAAGGCGCTGTGTTTTTTTTGAGATCGGGCACAGACCGCAGGAGAGGAGGCCAATAGGTGCGTATAGTCGTTAGAATCGTAGCAGCAAAGTCCTAATTCACGTTTTGTTCGGTTCACCCAATTGAATCGCTGGTATATAATATGTTTAATAGGTTGACACAAACTAACTATATGGTGTAGTGGAAATGGTTGAGTCTTTACCTACTTCTTTTAGTTCGATTCCTCTCCATACCCTTTTTTCTTCTATTCTATTTCCTCGGTAGAGAAAAAGAAAAATGGTACTGAAGTTAATTTACCTAGACTCAATCCTTCTTCATCCACACCATCAACGGACGGATAGGTCAAAAGAATGTATAATTCCTGAGCCTATATCGACGTCGTCGTCGTCATCACCATTGAGATCTATTATCATGGGCTCTTCTTCTTCCTTGTATGTTTGAACATTGATATTTATCGCCATTTTATTTATTTTTTCAATTTATAAGAAAAAATAGGAGACCCAAAAGCAGATATGAAAAAGTCGCTGAACCATGGTTATATAGATATAGATTAGATGGATGATAAACAATTCAAGATTTCGGTCATCATCGAATTATTTTATCACATTAGATAAGGATAAAGATTTAAGCACCCATATATTTACTGTTTTTATAAAAATATAAGGATGGGAGAAAAAAAAGTCACGTGCACAACTAAACATTGGGAGGAGGAAACGAAAAAAACAAAAAAAAGGAAAAGGACATGGACAGGAAAGTTGGAAACGATGGTGGTTCGCGGGGAAAAACAAACGTGGTTTTCCAGAGCTGTAACAGACCGAGTCACGTTAGTATTAAGTTGGATGAAAAAAAATTATGGCAGAAATTTTGTCTCTTTATTATTAGGTATAGATAATTTACTTTACATGGATAACTTTATTATGTGTCTGAACACGGCGTATATCAAGACATACATAAAACTACGTATACATAAAAAAGTCACAAACTCACAATGACTTAAAATCAATATTCTAAATAGTTGGTCATGACCTTTAGCGAAGGGCTCCTACAAAAGCTTAGACCACTGTAGCAGCCGCTAAGAGCATCTCCGAGGCTTCGTATCATTTCTAAACGCTAGAAATAGATATTTTGATAAAAAAACTATCATCCAACAACTTCTCTAAATAGTCATTCAAATATAGCTATTTTCTATTTCGGATTCTTCGCTAGCCAAATATAGAAGACGAGAATGACTCTTTAGAGTACGCATGAGATAGAAAAACTGCTGGAGAGTGAAAAGATATAGAAAGCTATTTTAATGTAAATGACTCTCTAAATGATGATTTAAAAAGTGAGATTATGCTCTAAGAGCAGCCCCATTGTAAAAAAGCGTTGCTTGGATAAGAGAGAGAAAGTCGGAGCATCGATTTTCCCATTGCAGGTTACGATGCTTAGTTTGAGCGGCTAGAATATTATTTCAATCGGATGAGTGAGTAGAAATTTAGTGTGTCCGTGCAACTAAAAACCTACTGGGTTTGGGCTCCACATGTTTTACGCACTGCTACTGCCATTGCAAGAAATAGCAAGTTGGTGCTCTATGTCAGTGACAAGATGTTTGAAACCTTGGTAACATTGCGGCTGCTCTAAGCAGCCTAACGGTTTCTAAAAAAAGAGCATATATAGCCTAAAAACTTGGATATTAGTAGGTTTTTTTAACATATGCCTAACATTCTTACCGAAACACTTGTCCATATCATAAATAGCTAGATGAATATAAAAAAGAGTAAATGAATCCGTAAGATCATTCGTTAAGCTCACAAGAGACATTAAGAGGACATCATAGGTTAAGCTCATAGCAAAATACAAAGTGCATCAAAGGTCCCAACCTCAATGACAAACAAAAACAGAAAGTTTGAAACACCCTACAAAAGCACACATAGCTCACAAGAGACAAGCAAAAGTTTAAGACTCAATTCTCCTCAACTCATCCTCTTCACAAATCTTCATCATCACTAAAACCGCTATAGCAGCCCTAACGCTATCCTATAATGGCTCTTTTTTTTTTAGAGAAAGGAGTTGCTAAGCCCCCGGCCTTATTAGAAGGCTTAAAAGCGTGCGGCACGCCGGGTTCGAGCCCGGGCGGGTGGCTTCCACACCTGGGGAGCTCACCAACTGAGCCAACGCTCGGTCCGCCCTATTTCGTATATAGTGGCCTTAGCTGTGATAGCAGAAAAATATGCAAATTTTTACCGGCAGCCTATTGAAAACACTATAGCGGTACTATAGCCCGCTATTTAGAACCTTGCTTAAAATTTAGAATGGAGAGAGTATGGTTTAGTTCTCGCTAATAACCACGTGATTCTGCACATGTTATTGCAGGGATTTAAAGAATAGTTTCGTATTTATTCTCTACAAAGGCAAGAATTGTAAAGATTGAAGAGTGCAGCACGCTGAAAAATAACCCTCGAACATATATTACTCCTTTCATAAAAGAACTTGTTATAGTCTACTGTATGATTTCGTCATTGATCTTGGATGTCCTTTCCTCTTGCACATTGTCCGACATGGTACAACTACATTGTCTCTAATTTGGTACAGCCGTACCATTGCAGGTTAAGGTCAGTGTACACTCCTATTCCAAGTAAACATCTTGGTCGGTTTTAAACATACGAAACTTCAAATGGAGACAGATGAAAACGTGGTTGTTGCAACAAAATGAATCGCACATTTTGTCACCATTCCGATAAAAAGAATCTGCAGGCATGCAACAAAATTAAGCCTCTTCTCTGCTTTATCAGTGACTTTTAATCAGATATAGTCCGTATGCTGTTCCAATCCAACTAGTTTGCCAATCTCTTCGTAGAAACTTTAACCAGATATACTCATATGTGACTGGGACAAGACAGCTGGTGAACCCACCTCGTCCATGGATGCATTGCCCAAGAGCGTGCTCTGTTCTGGCGCAGGAGCCCAAAAGCATGGCATGCACTATCAGGTTTCACAGGATTTTCTGTACAGACCTATGCTTATGCTTGGACCCCTCCCCGGAAAAGGAGGAAAGCGAAAACAAAATACATACAAATATTCTATGCGTCAAACATGGGCGTCATGGAGATCCTATGATATATGCTATATATGAAGGAGCAATGGAGATCCTAGCTATTCAGCTAACCCTATTAGTGCACATCAAAATTGCCTCTTTCAACTCTTCTTTCCCAAGTGTTGTCTCCACCATCACCTGCACAACAGCACATAGTATATATATATTATGTCACCATGTGGCCAGCTATAGTACGTTTTCAATCTACTTCCACACAAAATACTAACTATTAAAAGCCTACTGTCTCTAATCTACTGGGAGTTGGACATCTCGTTTAATTTGAACCACTCACTGTCTGAGGTTCAAGTCCTTACCTCTTGAACATTGTTTCCATACCGTGCCAGGAGCTTGTATTTCGGACCAACCACAGTTGCCATGTAAACCTGCCAAGAAATCATTTTTGTTTAGAAAAAACAAAAGCTTTCAGGGGAGTAGTAGCTCCAGGAACCAAGGTGCACATCTTACCTGAAACGTCGGAGCTAACCCTGGGCTTTGGAAGAATCGTCCTTTATAGACATCTCTTACACCCTCTATTTTCCGCAGCTCTTCCATAAGGGCATCTACCTCAGGCCACTACAAATTATTCAATCATGGATCCAAGGATTACAAGAATGTTATGGCATAAATGGAATCATCCAAAGACACAAGAAGACATAAAAGAGACGAGAGCAAAACAGCAAAAGACCATAAACTTCATAAATCATTTTAGGGCACAGGTTATCGATGCCAGGCCTCGTGCCTTTTTTGTCCCTTTATGTGTCTCCCTGTTTTCTCGTCTCTTTTGGGTTTCATCTCTAGCCTACCCCAACTTGCTTGGGACAAAAGGCTATGTTGTTGGTTGTTGGTTGGTTATCGATGCCAGGCATTCTTAAACTCAAGACATGGCCATTGACATAAAAAAATGTAGCTTAGAATGAAGGCAACCAAAGAAAAGGAGCTGGATCATATGTGGGAAGCTCCCAAGCTTAAAAAACCATTGGTAATTCAGATTGAGCAGTCCAAGCTTTCCATGGACTCTATGACACAGGTATGTCTGCACCGCGACACAAACCCATCTGTGCACACAAGAAACTACAGACCACAAGCTGACGCAAGTGGCGGAGTAACACAAGCCCATACAGGAAAGGAGGAATGTTTGGTCCTCATTGTACATGCTACACTATTGTAGGTCATAATTTAATGCAAACCTCGAAATCTGCCTGCACAGGTTCCAGAGCTCCACCAAGTGATACATCCTCACCAATTACTGCTTCCAAAGCACCTATGGATGGATTTGGCTGCATATCGGAGTTCAGTGCAAGAATTAACAAAGGAATAATTGAAACCACCAATTAACATACTCACAAATGTGGATCAAAGGAATGCTCCAGTACCTTTACATCTTTAAGTGACAAAAATATACGGCTATTATTGTAGTCCAGTTGAATAACTTTAGCATCCACAACCTGAAAACGGAAAAACAATTCTCAGAAACTATAGCACTATGAACATTTTAGAAGTATTAAACAAAACAAAGACAAAAGATAAAATCAGATAAAGGTGACAAAACCTATGAGTTTTTATCTCACATTTCATCGACATACTCATATAAAAAAGGTAAGATATTGTTCTGAAAGGCCAACAAATAAAAAAGGAAGATGATAAATACAGGGAGGATCACAACAGCAAACTGCCAGAATTACCTGACCAATTTTGTAAGAAACTGCTGGATCCAAGGTGTCATCCCACGACACTTCCCACTGCTGAATCAATGCAGGAACACCTTCAACCTTTGAAACAAATAGTCAGAATATAATATTTGATGAAAATCATACGGCACTAGCAGGAACTGGATCTACCTCAACAAATATCCCGAAGTAAACAAATCTCTTGATAGTGCACTGAACAATATCTCCTACGTTGAGCCTAGCCTGCAGAATAAGGAAGTAGTGAATAGCATGCAAACCAATTAGGGTAATAGAGAAAGTGTCTTTCCGTTTCAGCTGTGAGTGGGACTGGGACTACAAAAATGTTGTGGTTTCCAGTCATGAACTCATGATGCAGAAAGAAAGAGTCAAATATTCAAATACAAGACATCTTGATTCCCCTCCTACTTGCTCTTGTATATCAGTGCTTTGCAACTAGACAAATAATTCAACGTTTTGTTGACGTTTTTTTCAAGTTTGATGGCATAAATATATCCATAAAAGTCAGGAGCACATAAACAAGGAAAGTACCATCAGGTTTTTCTTTTTCTGGATAAATTCTTCACTCTCTTTTGGCTTCATAGAGAAAAATATCCGCTTGGAATTTCTGTCAGCCAGGACAACTGATACTCGGAGTCTCTGCGAAACAACAGCACACTAACTACGATAATATCAATGCAAAAAAAATTATAGGACATTAAATTCAGATGCATACTTGACCAATAAATGAAGATAAAAACTTGGATTTTTCTTGGTTGTATGCTCGAATAAGATCTTCAAACTTCGGCTTAGATGACAGAGATTCTTGATCCTCACCAGCTATTTTGAAAACTGGGCTAGATTCTGGTTCTATGTTCCTGTCATTAACCTCAAAGCTATCCACTAATCCCAAACTCTGCTTGTACAAGGAAGGATCGCCACCCTTCCTTCTTAACCAAGTCTCAAAGGCTAAGAATTTCCACTTTGTAGCAAGATTACGGTATGGTAAGAAACCTATCAGTGAGTCAAGTGACACCTGGCAAGGAAAACATAACAGGGCTCAGAAAAGAACAATGCTATAGTTTCATAAAATAAGAAAATATACGAAAGCTAACTAAAAACTTACAACTCAACCTTTTCTCCAGTACTTGCGTAATGCTCTAACCTTGTCCAGTCACTCTCTGTGATTTCCTGCATTAGTGACTCAGTAACTTAAGTTCAATATAAAGGTCAAGTACAGCCCTATAAGGAGAACACCTAATGCCATTGAAGCTATATCCACACTCTAAGAAGTGTTGTTGTTGTGCAAAACCTTTAGAAGCTAGCTCAAATATTAGGAAATTACCTCCAGTTTTGATGGTAAGAATTTCCCCCATCATCAACATAATTTTTATTATCAGTAGCATTCATCTTTTCATCTACTTCAGATGGCAATATTTCAGCAGATTGGTTTCCTCTACAAAGTAATAAACGCCATGTTAGTTGTAAGATAATAACACGCATGAAACCTTAATGATACAATTATTTTGAAAAGCACAAAAGCAGGGAACAAAGGAATGCTCAATTATTCAGCCACATGATGTTCCGAATATGTTACCAAAATGGTAGATGTGTACATGTCATAATCACTACATGCAATCACAAGTACATGAGTGTGAGTAAGCAATTAAATGTGCACGGAACATGGTAAGGAACATTTCATGTTCCTAAAAGAGTAAAAGTTATTTAAACAAGAAGGTTTCAGGGCATTAGCACAGCAATAGCAAGACGCATGTGTACTAGATAACTTTACAAAGTTATGAAAAGTAAGTGAATATCATGATGAAAATACAGGCGTGAAGTAGAACTTTCATAACCACTGTACAAATCCTTGCTTTTCAACAATTTCAGCAATATTTTCCATGTGATCTTCAAATAAGGATCCAGATATCTAGTGATAAAAGTTATGTGCTAAAAAAATAACTGCATAGTTCTTGAAGTAAGAACCCTTTAGGTTTTCCTTGCAAGAAAGCCTGCATAGAGAAAGTGTCGCCGGTAGCTGATTGGTTATCCACTGGTCCAGCAGAAGTACTTGTTTCTTGAATGAAAGTTTGGCCTGATGGCTGTAGTCCTTGAAAACACCAACATAATATTAGCATAATAGTTTAAAAGAAAACAAATTACAGCTACTTCATGCCTTCCTTACCTGCAGTAGAATCGTCATCAAGCCCAGATGATTCATGAAATTTTTCAGTTACTAATTTTTCATCAAGACCTGAATTGGAACATATGCATCATCAGCTTCAAAAAGAACTGTTTAACTTTTGGGTCACTGTTTGGGGGATTGTACCTCACCATTGATTCTGGCTCGAGTTCGCTGTTATCCTCTGTAGCAGAAACTGTGGCAGGCTAGCAGAGGCATTGTCCTGCTTGGATTAGAAGTATCTTTTGCAACATCTGGCTTTTGAAGGAGAGGAAATGTTTGTTAAGTCCTCGTTCATATCTTTCCTCATTTCAGTTAATATTTGGCTTGATTTTAAGCTTCAACTTCAAATCATCATCTCACTCTGATACACGGTGGTTTCCGCAAGTGACATCCACCTCGCTTGTTCTTGAGATGCTCCCCACCTCACTAAACCTGTTGCAGCAGCTAAACTCTCTTTACTGGGCCAACTATCTTGTACCGGAGTGCCCTGTACCTTTGGTTTGCTCCCAATGGCCGCGACAAGATTAATGAAGGTGTACTTTCATTTGCTTTGCTTCCAACTGGTCGCAACGGAGCCAGAGAAGGCTCATCTTTCTTCGGTTTGCTTCCTGCTGGTCGAAGTAAAGTCAACGGAGGCCCAATCTTGGATAGGTTTGCCCATAACAGGCCTGGAAATATTCAAAGCACTTTTGGCTTCGGTTCGGCTTGCTATTGTCGGACGTGTCGCATTCAAAGGGGATCCACTTTCTGATGTGTTGAAACCCTGGTCCTTCTTATTAGCTTCCATGCACTCCCTCAGAATATCATCTAGCTTGTCCTTTTTTGTGGCAATTAGTTTCTCCACATCGAGGGATGATGCATCCGGATCTGATTTCTTAAGAAGAATCTGAAAGAGTGATTCCATAAAAGATGCAAGTCAAACGAAGTGATTGTAACCATGCTTTCGGTATGGTAAACACTAGCAAACAGATAGCATCATGTAGAAGAAGTAATTTAGGAACGACTCTTGTGTTCCAATGGAATTCAAATTTCATCATGCACCTGAAATTTACCTCTTCTATTGTTTGGACTCGTTCTTTTCAAAAGCATACTACTGTACTGAGAAGCAAAATTAGCTGGACTGTGTTTGAGAAATTTAACTAACCCAGGTACAGGAGCAATCTATACTGGTCAGGTATACAAAAAAAATTACCGCGCATGTCACAGTATTCTTTATTGGATTGCCTACAACCGAGACAGTAACCCAAGCGGCTAAGTTAAAGAGAGCACAGCTGCTGCAATGATAGTACTAGCACCGATCCTTTAATCAGCAATGGAGCAATGTGAAATGAAATCCAACCCCACAGCAGACCTAAACTTCCATTCAAATAGTGAGCAAAACGACATTTTTACCCACGATATAATCTGACCTAAACTTCCATTCAAATAGTGAGCAAAACGACATTTTTACCCACGAGATAATCTGAAGCAAGTAAAGAATACATGGAAACGGGGCGGACCTTCGCGAGCGTAAGCTTGGGGTCCTCCCCAAGGAACCTGCCGAAATCCAGCTCCATAATGTCCCACTTGTCGAGCGGGGGCAGGTCCCCCGCGTCCCCGGCGGCGCGCGGCGGCGGCGCCCGGACGAGGCGCGCTCGCCCGGCGCTGGAACGCGGAGACCCGCGGCGGCGGCGGAGGCGGAGGATGAAGGGGCGCGTGGCTGCAGTGCCGTAGCCCGCGAACACGCCGGCCGCGGGCGCGGCACCCACGTAGGCCTCCATGGCCGGCCGGCCGGCCAGAGCAGTCGAGGAGTGGCGAGCAGGAGCTCACAGGACGCAGATGTCACGGCGGCAGTGCCGACTGCCGAGGCAAGATAACGTATCGAGAAGTGCGTAAGTGAAGGCGGGGACCTGCGAGTACGTGTTCACACTTCACAGGTAGCATGTGGGCTAGAGGCCAGATTCTACGCGGGCTTAGGGCCTCTTTGTTTGGTTTCTCCACCGAAATGTCAAATTTGTTTGGTTTTTTTTAGTGAAGAATTTCATTACGTTATTTTTAAGAACGAAAAATAAAATAAAATATGGATCAAATTATCTGACCAATCCATTAGGTGATGCAAGGGGTTGCGAGCACGTCTCCATGTCCAGAAGGTTTTTGCTACACACGAAGCTCTTGATTGAGGTGAATCTTCGGGTCCGAACGGCCGGACCCAAGCTCCCGCCGAACGGTTCCCGCGCGTTGGTCTTTAGTTCCCGCGCGTCGGCTTGCCTACAGTCCCGTGCGTCGGCTGCTTTCTTTGATCAAGACTCAGGAGCTCCAAAGTGTTCCTATAGTGTTTTTCCAAAAACAAACAAAAAAAGATCCAGCAGGGTAACAACTACAATATCTCCTTTTTCAACATCAGAGGCATCTTACAATGCCCATCCATAATTGTCACATTGGTTTCTAAGTCACAGAAATACGCCAAACAGCACGAAGCCATGAACCTAGAAGCCGGGCACAGACCGGAGTTTCATGAGCCACCGCAGCCACTACAGTATGCATATACATAGGGATTTACTATGCAAGCAGAAACAGACCGTCGTTCTGTACCTATAATAAGAATGAAACGTTACTGATTCCTTTTGTCTTCCCATCACGCTACAGTCATACGCGGTGGCACTCCAAATTAATATCAGGAACCAAAAGTCTCAATCAAAACTATCTAAGCAAGACTGCATTTAATCTTTACAGACTTATGTAATAGTGATAAACATTACGTTCGAAGTATTATTTTTTTGTAACAATATAAAACACGTATATTATCGTGATATTTTTTTCACACGTTCACACTTACACCATCGTGATATTTTTCCCGTTGCAATGCATAAACATTTACCTATTTATTTATAATGTTCAACAATCATGTAAAGATGATGATTGGCTATAAACCGCACATTGTGAAGATCAAACTCATGATAATATTTTTTCATTATCATCGTATAAAATATGTGCAAAATTGAATTACCATGGTCTTGATTTTGAGTCAGCTACCAAACATCTCTTATAATATTTTGTTGTTTTCGTAGCAATGCACGGGCATCTGCTAGTAGCAACAAAAAGCGGAGTGAGCAGTGGGAGTCCAGGTATGTTTCTTGCTTTTCTTTTTTTTTTTGCTTATATTTCTTTTTTGTTTTCTTACGTTGCCTTTTTTATCTTTATTTTATTTAATCTTTTTTATTTATTTTACTCTAATTATTTTTTATTCCATTTTTCTTTTATGTGTTCACCCATAGGTTGGTATGTTTATCTTTTTTTTCTTTCCTTTCTTATATTTCTTTTCCTTTTCTTTACTCGTGTGTATTTTTTCTTCTTTTCATTTTTTTAATTTTTTGTTATATCTATTTATTTTTCTTTTTCTTTTTTCTACTTTTTTGTTGTTTCTTTTTTAATTACTATATGAACTATTTATTTTTTGTTTTATATGATTTTTATTATTCTTTTAATTTTTTATATTTATGTTTCTTTTATTTCTTTTTCTTTTTTCCTTTTCCTTTTTTATTTTCATCTTTTTTTCCTTTTTTCTTTTGATTTCTTTTGATTTGTTTTATTTTGTTTCTTTTCTAATTATGTTTTCTTTAATTCATGTTTTCTATATTTTAATTTTTCTTTAATTTTTTTCTTTTTATTTTTTCTTTTCGTGCATCATTCATTTTTTTATTTTTTTATGTTTTATGTGTTTATTATTATTTTTATTTTTTATATTTTTACTCTTTTTTCTTTCTTATTATTTTTATGAGGTTTTATGTTGTTTTGTGATGTTCATGTGTATGCATGTGATGTTCTATATTTTTTATGTTCACGTGTTATATATATGATGTTCTATGATGTTTTTTATGTTCACGTGGTATGCATGTAATGTTCAATGTTATATCTTGTGATTAAAGATGGCAATGGGGCCCCAATCCCCGAATCCCCACGAGGAATTTTCCTATTAGGGGATGGGGATGGGACAAATTAATCCCCACGGGGATACAAATGGTAGGAAACATATTCCCGTCGGGTCTGACGGGGTGGGGATGGTTTCTTTGGTCCCCGTCCCCGAGCCCCGCCAACCCGCCCCGCCAAGCTGAGGCGCTCGAGGCCCATCTAAGGCCCAAGTCTTGTGGATCATATATATGCGCGAGTAAACTTCTAACCCTAATTCCCCGCTCCCCAACCCTATCTGTTCCAGGCTCTAGCCACTGCTCATCCGCAGCATAGCGCACACACGCACTGTCCGCCACCCAACAGCTCGCTAGCACAACGCATCCACGCTGGAGACAGACGCCACCACAAGCAGCCCCTTGAATCCGTTCGAGACCGATGGCTGCTTGCAGCCCAGGACGTCGACCATCGGCTGGCAAGCTATCCATACACGGCTGCTTGAGAGCCTACGATGACACATGTAAGAGGTGAGATCCACTTCCTCCCCAGCTCTCCAGGTAGGAGGGCGCTTGCTGATGCAACAAAGATGTAGATCGAGTGTCATCTAGGCATCGAGAATGAGTATCTATCATGATTTGGCCCTCTCGTGTCTCCATCCCTAATCTATGTTGGAATCCTATTTTGGACTTGTGTGGGGATGAGTCCAAAATTTGTGTCCTTGAGTTGAACGCGTGATGAGATGAGTGAAGCAATCTGGGATGTGTTTTTGTTGAGTTTGACTGCTTATTTGTGGACTCTTATCAGTACGAATGTATGTACATTATTTGTGTTGTATTCAAGTCATGGGAATGTGTGTTGATCTGCCATGGCCTTATGTGAATGTTGATGAATTGGTCATGAATAGCGATGAACTGATGCGGGGATGGGGATCCCAAATGGGGATTTTCCCCTCGTGGGGGCAGGGACGGGGAAGAAAGCGTCCTCGTGAACTTTGGCGGGGATGGGGACTGGGATTTTTTCTCCCCGCGGGAACGGGGATGGAGAGGCATTCCTCGACGAGGAATTCCCCGTTGCCATCTTTACTTGTGATGTTCGCATCATATACATATGATGTTCTCATAGTATACATGTTATCTTCTATGATGCTTTTTTTTATGTTCACATAGTATATATGTGATGTTCTATGATGTATTTAGTTATGTTTATGTAATATATATGTGATGTTCTATGATGTATTTAGTGATGTTTATGTAATATATATGTGATGTTCTATAATGTATTTAGGGATGTTCTATGCTGTATTTTGCGATGTTCGCATCATATACATGTGTTGTGCTCGTAGTATACGTATGATGTTCTATGATATTTTTTTGATGTTCACACAATATACATGTGATGTTCTATGATATATTTAGTGATGTTTATGTGATACATATGTGATGTTTTATAATGTATCTAGTGATGTTCTATGGTGTATTTAGTGTTGTTCACTTAGTATACATGTAATATTCTATAGTCCATCTTAGCATGTTTGAAAAGTATCCATGTGATATTCATTTTAATTTTTTCTCTATTACGTTTTTTTCTTATGCTTTTCTCTAGATTTTATTATTATTTATTTATATTATGTATTTTTTTATTTTTTATGCTATATTATCATGACCCGAAACTAGAATACTGTTCTTCTGAACTGAGAACATTTTTCTGTTGAAGACGGAACATTGTTCTGTCAACCTAGAACATCGTCTCTACTCAATAATGTTCTATCTTCGTAAGAAAAATATTCATTAATAAAATTTTATCTAAATATATCCATGTAGGATCTTGTTTTGAAGGATTTATTGTAAGAAATCCGATGGTGTAATCAGAATTTAATTTGAATTATTGGTTTAAGAGTTATGACTTTTTTAAATCCGTTAAAAGCTATTGCATGTGATGTGGGTGAGTGGGCCTGACGTGATAGGACAGCCTGCGTCAGGCATCTGTGTGAGCGCGCGCATCCTCCCTTGCCGCGCGGGCGGGAAACTGAGAGGCGGGAAAAGTGGGCGGGAATGCTATCGGCAGAGGGATGTGGTCCAATTGGATGGACGCTAGCACTGCCCCTTGATCGACCATATGAGTGAAAAAATCCTAATAGATCGGTGAAGATGAAGCTCTAAAGTCATTCTGACTTTTTATAGGTAAATATATAACTTTTGTTATGCACCTAGATACACATTATGTCTAGATACATAATTAAAACTATGTTGTATCTATAAAAGCTAGAATGACTTTTACTCCCTCCGTCCATAAAAAAATGCAATTCTTGCTTTTCGAGGAGTCAAACAGTTTGAAGCTTGACTAAATTTATTTAAAAAAGTACTAACATTCATGATGCAAAATAAGTATCACGAAAATAGTTATACAATATATATCATCATAATAAATTTATTTAGAGATATAAATGATAATATTATTTAGTATAGACATGGTCCAACTTCAGTTAGTTTAACTGACACGGATCCCATAATTATATTGTTTTGTGGAAGGAGAACATAATTTTGGCTAAACCTTAAGCACCTAAGTTCCGTATCAGGTTAAGATAGTGATGCTTACACTAAGATTAAGATATTCAAAGTATATGTTAGATCACATGTTTATGCTAAGACCTAAGGTTATATCAACAATAGGACACATGAGTAACATATGTATCGAGAGAACAACAGGTCAATTGTCACAATAAGTAGGTTCGACTTTGACCTGAAGTCCTGAACCTGACGTACGACCACAGCTAACGTCGGCGACTCGTCGTCCATCCATCCATCGGCGTGTTCAACAAGGCGAATTCTCTTTTTGGCTAGCTTCCTAAATCGTTTTCTCTGATTAATTATATACGGAGTATATACTACTCCCTCTGTACTAGATTATGAGACGTTCTGGCCTTTCTAATGCCAAAACGTCTTATAATTTAGAACGGGGGAGTATATCATTTGCTTATTGCCTTTATTTATCCTTTAATTTTATGCTGTTTTTCACAAGGACAAAGGAAAGAAGGATGCATATACAAACTAATTGCCTCCAGATTTTCCATATGTGGCAATATAATGTCATGGTCACATATGCATGCAGTGTACTATACAAACTAATTCTATATATGTACATTTCGTTCCTTAGCTTTGTTTATCTAGACTTTTCAGCTGGATTATTATAGTCAAACTATTCAATTAATTGGGCATGCGGCTCACGGAGACACATTTCTTCTCATTTCTCCCTCCACGTACCTGCATGACACGTCTTGCCATAGTAGCCAATTATTAAATAATTAATTTGTTTTTTTTTGGGAAATCCATTCTAGCTAGCTCCTATTGTGTGATGAATGGCGTGAAGAATTACAAAGGAAGTATAGCCGTTTGTGGTGGTCATACGGTGGTGTAGCCGCCTTCATCACCACTACCACGCTAACTAGATACTTTAATTTAATTTGACCCATCATTTTTGCAATTATAACTAGGTTAACTGCTTACGTGCTGGCTTCTCCAGGATGGGTGTATTGCCCTTGACGAGAAATAAAGTCCTTTCTCATAGCAAAAATGTGCTCAGACACGGTCACAGAAAAACCACGTGCTGATGAGGCCCTATTTGGCTCACTGAAATTTGGCTGCTACTGATGCTGATGCTGATTTATTGTGAGAGAAAAAACATTGTTCGTTCACTGAAAACTACTGAAATAGTGCTGAAAAACAGGAGCAAAGCCATTTGTGTTTGTATGTTTGAGTACAAAATTGAAAGTTAGTCAGTTAGAAACGTTGGTTCCTTGAATCATTGGAATGTGCAAATGGGAGCATCACCTTACCCTCCTCTCAAATGACGGTCCTTCATTCTGGTATATGATATAGATTAAGGCCTCTTTTGGAAGGTTTTTTTTCTTGTTCCATGTGTTTTTCCTATGAAAATAAATTTGTTCATATAAAATTCATGCATTATTTCTTTAATATTCATGCATTTCAAAGGGGCCTTAAGATAGTTACTGTACTGTACCTTTTAATATTGCAGTGGCGCGATGTTGTTATGTTATAAGAAATGAAATGGAATCAACCACCACCAAAATACTTAATCGTTAATTCCTACTTCGTCCGACTCAAAAGACTTTATTTGTATTCTCATATAGTTTAGTTCCACGGAGCAAGATGGGCATGTTTGTATTGGCACGAGTCTGGCTTTGGCTCTAACAGTAGCTTCAGCAAAGAAGCCGAAGAAGCCATAACAAATACCTCACAGAGGAGCCATTTTTTGGTACATGAGAAAAGCTAGAGCTATTTTTATATAGAAATCGGAGCTATATAATCTACGGCTTTTCTCTCTGGCAGAAGTCATGCCAAATAGGCTATAGATGTTCCTCATACTGATTGTTTTTTATTGTTCTCTGTGATAGTTTAGTTGAATGATGGCCGTTGGGAAGAGCTAAATGTCTTGTTCGGTTGATGGTTTCTGCGACTGATAAGCCGGCTGATGCTGTTTTATTATAAGAGAAAAACACTATACCATGACTGATAAGTAGTTCAAGCAAACAGAGCGAAAGAATAGTAGTGCAGGTTAGATGGGCGCTATAACACCGCACTACTTTCTGAATGTTAAAAGTAAAGGTTTTTTTCTAAAAAAAAACAGAGGTATATCTCGTTCATGTACCTAAAATACGTTGCTGATCTGCTCGCCAAAAGAAAAAACGTTGCTGATTTCAATCTCGTTCATTTTTGTGGCCACCAGCATGCAAGCATATAAACCTTGGGGTTGTTTAGTTGGTGAAAAAGTTTGGGTTCGGCTACTGTAGCACTTTTCGTTTTTATTTGGTAATTTGTGTCCAATCATGGACTAATTAGGCTCAAAAGATTTGTCTCGTGATTTACAACTAAACTGTGTAATTAGTTTTTTCTTTCATCTACATTTAGTACTCCATGCATGTGCCGCAAGATTTGATGTGACAGGTACTGTAGCACTTTTTAGGTTCTCTTTTTGGGTATTCTCCTCAACTAAACAGGGATGTGACGCTAATAATAACATGTTCAATCCAACTTTATTGGAATGAAGAACGCGTTGTGTGGTCCATTTTGTGGCACGTGCACAGCAGCATGGAGAAAAATAGAGCCAGGTAGGCAGGTAGTACACATATTGTAGCCTACGTCCGTCTTTTTTATTTGAGAAACTGTAGTCTGCGTCGTCTCTCCCATACGTTCGATATCTCTTTTTTTCATTTACAGTAATTATATTGTTCCCTTTGTCTTACTGTCAACTACTATTATCTTCAAAACTCGAGACATACATGGAAAAGCTATAGCACATGAGTCACGGGATGCTTACGGAGGCTTTGATCCCAATATCCTATAAAATTTATTTTTAGAGATAGCTTCCTTTATTTATATTAAAGAGTCGGAGGTCTAAAATGATCTGTCTATGAAAAAAGGCTCATTTTCAAAGACAAACTTTATATATAACCGTCTTTAGTAAATCTGATTTCTAGAGTTGATGCCTATGTGGCCCACATTAGAAAAAATAGACCAGAGGACCAATTAGCAGGTCCAACCTACATGGTCGTGAGCAATATAAAGTACTAGGATTTTCTTCTCCCACTCCCGCTTACCCGCCACTACCCCCACTCCTCTCTCTATCTCATTCTTCACCCATTGGCCTCTCCTCTTTCTTCGGATTTCTCTTGGTGGTATCCCTCTACCTCAAGACAAGTCCCTTCATGTTGTGGTCTACCTATTTGGTGGCAATAGACCATGGATATCCTGAGGCAACAGATCTAGAATGGGTGACACTATGCCAGAAAACGTTATCAGTGACACGACGATTCGTGACACAAAAACGAAACGCGTCACCAATAATCTATCCGTGACGCGAGTTCACGAGACACGTCACCGATTAGTTGTTGCCCATGCCCCAGGAGCAAGACACGTCACTAATAACGATGTATTCGTGACGCGCGTTAACATGACGCGTCACGAATAAAAAATGTGACACGTATTGTCAAGGCGCGTCACAGATAGATTGTAGTATTGATGACGCTGGTTAACAAAACGCGTCACAGATAAGGCATTTGACGCGTTTTCGCTAGACGCGTCACCGATAGGAAAACATATCCGTGACACTTCTCGATAACATGAGTCACAGATAATAAATGTGACGCGTGTTCTAAAGACGCGTCACTGAGTTGTGGCCAGGGACACATCTACAACACCAATCTTAACGCCCTCATTGCACCCAAGAAGTATAAAAGAGGACTTCTCTTCTGAAACCCTAGACAAAAATCCCTCCTCCCCCGCCGCTCCAGCCTCAGTCGTGCCTCCCCAGTCCCCACTCGCACCCCTCCCCTCAGCTCACGTCTCCGGCCGCCAAGAGGAAGGCAAGGCCGATGCCTCCTCTCCTCCACCGGGGTCGTGCCACAGGCCGGGTGCCGCTTCCTTGCCGCACATCTCCGCCTCCTCGCCGCACATCTCCACCGGTCGCATGAGCAGCAGCAGGGAGCAGCAGACGGGAGCCAGCACCGCCACGCACATGGGCCGCACATCTCCTCCACCGGTCGCACAGCAGCAGCACGGAGCAGGTCCTAGCGGCACATCTCCACTGTTGGTCCCGGCGGCGACGGTCGTGGCCTTTTGCTGTTCGTCTCACACGGCAGGGAGCAAGGAGCAGGTATGAAATATTCCCCTCCCTAATCCTTTGGTAAAAAAATCTGGTTAATCTGACAATATGCATTCTTGCTTTTGGATATCCGTAGATCTGAGACTTGTAATATGTGAATATTGTCTTTTTATGTTCAGATTTGATTTTTCCTTTAGTTTAGCTTCTGGACGAGAGGACCGGGATCTTGATTTATGCAGCTGCAGCTCATGTCTGAAAGATTTTTTGCTTTAGTTTAGGTACTGTGCGATTTGCTTATTTGCAGAGGAGTGGAGAAACCATTCCGCTTTCAAGCTACAGGTGGTATGTCTCCAGTTTTTCTATAATAATGCAATCTGACCGAAAGTTATTTGCCAATTTCTTCTATATTGTATTGTACCGTTTTCTTTTTGACCAAAGTTCTATCTTGACACAGGAATTTGAAGTGTTGACGACGCCCATCGACATGCTCGCGATTAGAGAGAAGCTGGCCAAGTTCTTGGTGGAACAGGTCATCAACAAGAAAGGAAAGTTCCATCATCCTATAAGTTAAGCACCAGTGATGTAAGCCTTCCACATATAACATATCTTAACTCTTTGGATTATTTGGATTTGGTTTGTCAATCCAATTTAACAGCACCAGTGATTGTACTGTATGGTTTAGCACTGTGTTCCTGTTAGTTGCAGCTGGCCAGACTGGCATATTATTTTTTTTTGTTACTACTTGAGCTTGCACATACTGCATACATATGGTCACTACCATAAGTAGCACAACATTTGGTCATACTTATGGTTATCATTCTGTTTAGTAAGGAAAGGAATCACAGCTAAGTCAAAATATGCATGTGACTCTAGTACTGAACTTCACTACTATTTATATCTGTTATGAAGTTCAGTCTCATATCTACAGCCATGGAAGTAGGTAAAAATTCAGAGGTAAATTGATTTTGTTCCATGCCAAAACAAAATCAATGCAGATTAAGCTCTTCGTTTCCACTTGTTACTCGGTACTTTAGTGCTCTTTAGCACGATCAAAGTCTTAGTGAAGAACAATACATACTCTTGTGTGCATCCTTTATTTTGATTTGTAAACTGATTGAACACATATTTTCTTTATTGTCACATACTCTTTATTGATCTGCCAAAAAAAACTAAGCTAAAAATGCAATGCATTGTTACTCTGCTAGGAGCAACATTGATCTTATATATTGTAAATGCACCAAGTTTTATTTTTGACCAAAGCTCTATGTTGTTGACACAGGAATTTGAAGTCTTCACGGCGCCCATCGACATGCTTGTGATTAGAGAACAGCTGGCCAAGTTCTTAGTGGAACAGGTCATCAAGAAGAATGCAGAGTTCCATCATCACCACTTTTGTGTGTGTTTACTATTATCATTGTGGGGTCCCAGTGATGTTTAGATGGATTTAGAGTTATGATGGATTTTGAAGTTGTGAACAATTGATATATATATATATATATATATATATATATATATATATATATATATATATACACGCTATTCTACATCTTAGGTGTAAAATAACTATTCTGTACCATGAGCGAGCCTAACCTAGCCAGCTTCCCACCGACGCGCCACCCTCCGCCCCCCTTCCCGCGCTACCCCGAAGTACGCACGCCCGAGCCCTCCCTGCACGTGGCACGCCCGAGCCCACACGCTAATTAAATGGCAGTCGGTCCACGCCACATCCGCGCGCCGCGCCGCACACAGCTGGTCAGCCCACCTCCGACGCCCGACATGCACCCTTTCTTTTTCCATATTACTGTTGGCGCCGCATGCATGCAGCGCTACTTTTTTCTCACCTGCAGGGACTCGTGCATGCCCGCAAAAAATATATGTAGTACTAGTGTATGTACGAACTTATCTCTCGTATACACCCATCATTAGGTACTGCATGTTTTGCATGCACATGAATTAATTATAGGATGTTCATTTGGTGCATGCAAGTACTATAGCAATCGACTGAAATTATAAGCCGGCTGAAAAACACTGTTGGTTGATTTTTTGTGAGAGAAAAATACTGTTTCGGCTGAAAAAACAAGCTGAATAAGACGGATTATAAGCCAGATGAATAGGGCCAAAGTAGTTGTCAGTATTTATCAATATTTTTCTTTAAGTAAGTAGTTGTGAGTATTTATTCCAGTATTTTCTTTTGAGTATTTTTTACTGCCACCAAGACTAGTAGTTGTCCGTATCTTTTCGGTAGTTGTTAGTATTTTCTAGTATTTTCACTTTTAGGTAACGTATACTGGTTAGGTGAAACAGTATGAATACTAAGTAGGGTTTCTGACTCTATTTCTAGTATTTCATAGTATTCTTCCTAGTCATTGTGAGTATCTTCTAGTATTATGTCAGTACCTTCAAGTATTTTGTTAGTAGCTTGGTACAATCGGTACTATAACATCAGTAGTTGCTAGTACCTTTAAGTAGTTGTCAGTATCTTTAACTATTCTATCAGTATTTTTAAGTATTTTTTGTCAGTAGTTTAGTACAGCTGGTGCTATAACTTCAGTAGTTGCTAGTATTTTTAACTAGTTGTCAGTATCTTCAAGTATTTGGTCAGTATTTTTATCAATAGCTTGGTACCGCCGGTACTATAACTTCAGTACTACTTTGTTAGTACCTTTAAGTAGTTGTTAGTATATTTAAGTATCCTGTCAGTATCGTCAAGTATATTGTCAGTATCTTTAAGTTTTTTTGCTAGTAATTTTTGTCAGTAACTTGGTACAGTTGGTACTATAACTTCAGTAGTTGTTAGTATCCTTATGTAGTTGTCAGTATCGTCAAGTTTTTTGTCAGTATTTTTATCAGTAGCTTGGTACAGTCGGTACTATAACTTCAGTAGTTGCTAGTATTTTTAAGTAGTTGTCAGAACTATTGTCAGTATCTTGGTACAGACGCTTCAGTAGTAGTTGTTAGTTGACGGTATTTTACTTCAATAAATATCAATAATATTTTCAGTAACAAGACTCAAGGTAGCTTCAGTGTTCCACATGATTCCATGGTTGCTAGCTTCAGTATTGCTCGGTATTCTTTTTCCTACCGTACTAGCTTTCAACACTTGAGGGTATTCAGTAGTATCTCCAGGGCTGCCTGCGCCCTCCATAGCTGACCGTGCGTGCAGATTAGGATGCCACCGCCGCTGGGTGCCGCCATGCGTGCAGGTAAGGCCGGCGCCGCCGTTGGGGGCTGTCCGTGCGCGCGAGTATGACCATGCCGCCGCGCAGATGGCCGTGGCTACGCCGGGTGCACGCTCTGGTGGCGAGGCGGGCGCGCGCAGGTGGGGGGTGAGGTGCCGACGTCGATGGGGTGGCCGGGTGGGGGCGGCGCCGATGTGGTGGGGGACGCACGGGGTGAGGGGTCGGGGGATTCGGTTTCGTCCGATCCGGTGGGCGAGGAGGCGCGTGGTGGTCTGGTCGGCTCGGGGTGGCTTGGTTTGGTGCAGTCAGATCAGGTGGGCGGGGTGGGCTGTTGGTGTCTGGCTGTGGGGTTGGTTGTGTCTTGGTGTAGAATAGTTATTCTACACCTAGGGTGTAGAATAGCGCTGCCGTATATATATATATATATATATATATATATATATATATATATATATATATATATATATATATATAGAAGTTGTGAACAATTGATATATATATCTGTGAACAATGTGTGATTCTGATGAAATTGTGACGTCACTGTATCATTAGCACGCGTCACTAGTTATATTCTATCAGTGACACGCATTCTCAATTCGCGTCACTCATATAGCCTTATTAGTGACGCGTGTAGTGCACACATGCATGCATATGCATCTTATATACATTGTCCGGCCGGTGTCCAAATCAGCACGAGTTTTGAAATGAAAAGAAATAAATAAAAGAGAGAAATATCATATATTCATTCCTCAAATAATAAAGAAAAAGCAGAAGGGGACCGTACGTCGTCGGATGCTCTATTCCGACGAGCTAGCGCGGCCGCGGCGCCATCATTGATCGATCAATGACCTTCCATTGTTATTCGGTGGTGAGGACTTGGGAGGACAATGACATGCACGGAGGCGCGGAGATGGAGGAGTGGATGGGGCTAGCGAGGCCACAGAGTTTGTGGGCGGAGGAGATCCCATCCACATCGAGATCCGGCGGGAGGGAGGGAGGGAGGTGGCGCGCGCATCGGACGGGGTGCATGCCATGCATGAGAGGCGTACGTGAGCACACGTAACCGCAGCCCTGCCCACGAGCCACCAGCCACCACCTCTCTGTCGATCTGTCTCTGATAGATGATGATTCAGTTTCATCCATGTACGAGTATATTCATTTCATTTGCAGTCTTATCAGAATATTAATCTTGCTCTCGACCCTCTGATACATATATGCATACTAGTACAATACAATCAGCTCCCATATCTCTCTCTCTCCGATCGATACTAGGAGTATTATCTATCTCTATTAGTCTATTATTACATTATAAGACAATACGATCTTGCTTCCGGCCGGCCGGCAAAGTCATTCAAGCTAAGTACTCACACGTACGGCTAATGGTGGTCCCGAGATTGACGCGTACTCCTATACTCAACTGGAGTATATTCACTGTATTGTACGTACGGCTCCGCGCCGTGACCCACATGAAGTTTACTTATACCAGTGAATGAATTAACATGAAATAATAATCGACGTCGTCGACCTCCGGTCCATGCAATAATCCCTTCGATCTCGTCGTCATCGAATCTCCTGTGCACAGCTTTTCTCTCCCTCAAGATAACTAGTACTACTACTGTCGCTTTGTGTGTGGGCCACGGTACGGTACTGGTCCACTTCCTCCTTCGATCACATCTCCTCTTAGGGTGTGTTTAGATGGGAAAAGTTGGGGTGAAAAGTTACTGTAGCACTTTTCGTTGTTATTTGGTAAAATTTGTCCAACCATGGATTAATTAGACTCAAAAGATTCGTCTTGAACTTTACAGACAAACTATGCAATTAGTTTTATTTTTTACCTACATTTAATGTTTCATGCATGCGTTTAAAGATTTGATGTGATGGGTGGAAGAGGAAATATTTTGGGTTCCTGTAGTAAGTGAACAAGGCCTTATCCACTTCGTCAGTTAATTCCAAGCTTACGTGTGCGAGATCGAGGGCCCTGTTCGGCAGGCTGTTTTTTTGGCTTATAAGCCGGCTGTGGCTGATTTGCTGTGAGAGAAAAACACTGTTCCACGGCTGATAAGCCGTGCTGATAAGCTCAGCCGAACAGGGGGGAGAAATCAATGCATGCGGTACATAATTGATTATCAACTGTCCAACGGGAACTTACAATTTTTGGGTACGGTGTCAAAGTATAAAGAGAGTTGTCCACGCATTTTTCTACTACTTTAGTATTTTTAGGTTTAACTAGTCAAAGGTCTCGAATATAATTGATTATTATTATTACCGAGCACATAATAAAAGAATTTATTTTGATCCCTCCCTAAGGTTTGATGGAGCCTACACGTGAGGGAGATTGCTTAAGTGTAACTGAATTGTGTGTCTAGCTTCCCATCTAGATCATCTTATTTATCGTGAGCTAGAAACACATAGGCCCATCTAAGAATCATCATCATGCCTTAATTAATATTTTCCCATGCTAAATTGTAGTCCAATTGACACAGGTCCTCCATCCAACTCCAGGAGTTGTTTGAAGCTATATTTTGTGCTACATAGGGTAAAACGAATGAAACAGCTCCACTTGAGGAGATCTTTAAAACATTCTCTCATAAGCGTTGGGTGGGAGATGAAGCTAAAAAAATAGTAGCTTCTCCTAGCTAGCTCCCACTCCCTCTGGAGGGTCCTTGTGTGGGATTCTGTTAGAGCATGTTTTAAGATGTTTGGTTCACTAAAACAACTTTAGCTCTACTGGTAGAGTTGTTTGTGGAGTTGAAGCAAAAAAAAAGGCTTCATTGACAAAGTGGAGCTATGCCAAACGAAACCTTAGCTTTGACTTTTCTAACATAGACCATTTTTTTTGCGAGGTTCTAACTTAGACCAGGTTTATAGAGAATCATGCATTAGGATATATAAGTATCACATTAGTTTCATTAAACTATCCGTCAAATATGTCTTTATACTAATTTATTTATTTCAAAATACAGATGTTAATATAATTTTCTAAAGATTTGGTCAAAGTCAGAAAAGTTTAACTTAGAACAAAAGGCTAAAGTGAACTACAATTTTGAAAAGAAAGAGTCAGCCTTCTAGCTTACTCATGTTGGATATAGATTAAAAATTCAGTAGTAATCCCTAAACTTCTTATTGGAGTCCCCAACTCTCAATTTTGATATTTGAAGCCCCAAACTTAAAATGATTTCTCATATTTCTGTTATCAAATAAATTTTCTGTTTGGTAGGAATTCGCTGGAGAGAAACAGATTGGAAAAAAACCCTATCAAATGGGACCTAATATTCATCAAATAATTTATTAAGCACGCATCAAATAAAGTCCTCGATCGATCAGCTCTCCAAATTCTTAAATTGACTGCTGTCGCTCACAAATCCAAAAGGAGGGGATACGTATGTACTACGTAGCTAGCAAGCTGAAAGTAAAGGTTGGTACGAATCGGAGAAGGATTAGTCGTCCATACGTCCACTTGCATGGCCGTACGTACCTATCAATAGTGTGTGTGTCACCGCCAAAACACTTGGACGGATTCGGATCTCACATCTAAAAAGTAATCTAACCATATATATATATATATATATATAAATGCCCTACGTGTGGATATCTTGAACACAGAAATAAATACTATTAGTTTACTCGAGATTTGTAATTAATAAGCTAGAGCTATACAAAAAAGCTGCTACTCAGCTCCTAACATACTTTACTTTCCCCCTTCATCTTCTCATATTCAGCTTGAAGTTACACGCACATGCAAGAATTAGATCATGAGGTTTTGAGGCCAGACAGATTAATAAATTGAATAAAAACACTGTGCAACAACCGGCTTAAAAAACACTGCAACCAGCTTAAAAAAAACACTGTCCAACCGCGTGTCACTTTTATTTTGAAAAGTTTGCCTCCGCCTTTTCATATTAAACAAAAACCATAACCTAGCCAATGATAGATAGATCTTTTGAAGACCACTCCATTTTTTAATTTTTGCAAACAAATATGCAGCTACATGTCTGTCGACATATTTAATTTTTGCAACAAAATTTGTCGGATTTTATTTAAACCATTTTATCTTGCTTTGTGATATGTGCACATTGAATATTTTTTCCTCACAGTTTCTTATTGTTTCAAATTAACTAGCATGTAACTGTAGCTCTCTAGCATTTGTAAGTTTGTATGTTTTTTTTCTTGTTTTTTATTAATTTGTGTTTCTTGCTAATTATACCATTTTGTCTTGTATCCATATAAATTATTACCAGAGTTGTAGCATTTCTATTTTTCCATACTAGCGTGAAAATTCTTTGTAAACATATAGTAGTAATCAAAAGTGGACTTTCTATTCTTTGTAGTGTTTTAAATAGTAGGCTATAGCAGCTCGCTCACGCTTGCTGGCGCAACAACATTGTTGTACTAAATAGCAGTAATGTAGTGGCTGAGCAGAGCTATCCACTAAAATGGTATAGCCCACGATTTAAAGAATTAATTCTATGTAAGTAACTATATTGGCCGGATGCATGGTTAAACATTTATTAAGAATAAGGGTGCATTTGTATAGGTGAATTAGTTCCGTTTCTCACTTGAATCAGTTCTAAATGACACCAGGGACGTGGGATTTGGAGCCGAAACGATTCTCTTTTCCTTCCGTAGTTCTTGAAACCGCAACATTGTGATTTCTACATTTTTTCAGATAATCCTTTTTAAGTACAACACATTAAAATGGGTTGTATTTAAGTTGTTCTAAGTCCACAAAAAGTTCAATTTTTTTTGAAGTATTTATATGATTTTTTTATAAAAAATAACTTTTTGTGAATCAAAATTCTAGCATACCAGCCAAACGATTTTACAAAGTGATTCTAATTCATCACCTGAAATGTTTCTTGAGAGGATTTGGATCCGAAACGTTTCTACGTGAATCTGGACCCCTACCAAACACATGCCTCATTTGGAACAAAGGAGAAACATAGGAATTTTAGAGGATTTCAACCATATAGGAAAGTTTTCTATACACCTCTTTGGAACAAAGGATAGAACCTATGAAATTCCTTAGGATTGCCATGAATGCATAAAAACATAGGAATTTTGGAGGAAAACTAACATGAGGTTGGATCTCATGCAAACTTTACTTTGTGTCTATGTCTCTCTTCTAGTTCTGTATTTTTCTGTGTTCCATCAAAAGGCTACATTAGAAACTTTCCTATATTATAGATTCTTTTAGGATTACAAGTTTCGTGCAATTCTAATCATTTGTTTTTCCTATTCCTGTGTTTTGAGAATCCTGCGTTCCAAAGGAGGCCTAAACTCTTGCTAAATCCAATAAAAGAGTAACCTTTAGACAAGACAAGTACTTCTACTAATATATCAATGACCCGGATTAATTGGAACACACATATTCTTAATAGCTCTTGTGCGTGTTGGGTGCTGGCTAACCTGAGCATCTCCAACAATTTTGCAAATAGCTTTGGCATCCTTGTATTTTTTGAAAAAAAAAACTCAAAACCCCCCTCTCCAACAGTTTGGCATATGGGTTTGGCATCTTTGGGGAATTGGCAAAAGAGCGAGCAATCGACGCATATATGCGCGCGTCAGGGAGCCGCGCATCCACTTGGCATCGGTCTTTCTCGCGGGGCTCTTCGTGTTTAGCGGAGCTCTTCGTTGCTTAGCGGGGCTCTTTGTTCGCTTAGCGGGCCTCTTCGTTTCTTAGCGGGGCTTTTGGGTCTTTGGAAACGAAATTTGTCAAACTGTTGGAGATGCGATCTTTTTTCCTCCCCATATTATTTTGGAAGTTGGCAAACAACAAGATTTGAAAAACCAAATTTGCCAAACTGTTAAAAGATGCAAACAGGTACGTACGGTAGGCTAGCTGTAGCTCTTGATTCCTCCTCCACTTGGTTTTCTTGCCACTATTTGCATTTGCAGCCACGACATGACCCACAGCTCCAACCACAGAAACCATCCAACCTCCCAAAACCTCTCGGATCCTCCTCCTCCCATTGGCTGCCTACCTCCCGTGTGGCTACCCACACCACCACATCTCTCTCTCTCTCTCTCTCTCTCTCTCTCTCTCTCTCTCTCTCTCTAAGCTTGGCCGTTAGGGTAGGGAGCAAGCCTAGTACTGAACTAATTAAAGCAAGGATTAGCAGGCACGGTCTTGTCCCAAAACAAACAAGAGGCACCAAACCAAAACCAAGAAAAATCCAAACTTTTTCATGCAGGGTCCAGCAAGTAGATAGTAGCAGTTTAATTTAGCACAAGCACAGAGCCATGACGAAGAGGAAGCAGCAGAGCTAGTAGATAAACACATGCAGTCCAGCTCCAGCAGCCACTGCAATGCCCGGCGGCTACGAGGAGCTCTAGCTAGTCCATGAGCAACCCCTCTTCTCCGGCCTCTTCTTCCAGCAGCGCCGCCGCACAAGAGCACCGCTTGCAGGAAGAGGAAACCCAAACCCTGCACCACCACCACCACCAAGAGGTAGCCGCCGGCATTGCTATTCCGTTTCCTCCCAGTAACAGTGAAGCTGATCAAGCCCACGACGACAAGGACGCCGAGCTGTCGCCGCCGCGCTGCGAATGGGAGTTCCGGCTGGCGGCCACCGTGCCGACCACCGCCCTGCCGGGTGCGTCCGACGCCATCGGCAGCGTCGACTTCGACCCCACCGGCCGCCTCCTCGCCACCGGCGGCATCGCCCGGAAGATCCGGATGTACGACGTGGCCTCCATGCTGCTGCTGGATAGTACCGGCAGCGGCGGCGGCGCCGTCCCCGGCCCCGCGGCTTGCATCTGCGTGCCGGCGAAGCTGAGCAGCGTGCGGTGGCGCCCGGGCGGTGTCGCGTCGGCGTCCGTGGTGGGGTGCGGCGACTACGACGGCGTGGTGACGGAGTACGACGTGGAGCGCGGCGTGGCGTCGTGGGAGCGCGACGAGCACGCGGGCCGCCGCGTGTGGTCGCTGGACTACGCCCCGGGCGCGGCCATGGCGGCGTCCGGGTCGGACGACCGCACGGCGCACGTGTGGGACCCGCGCGCCCCCTCGGGCGGCTGGTCCACGGCGCGCGCCGGCGGCGCCGTGCTGTGCGTGGAGTTCGACCCCTCGGGGGCGCCCCACCTGGCCGTCGGCTCCGCGGACCGCCGCGCCGTCGTGTACGACGTCCGCGCGCTGGGCCGCGGCGCCGTCGCGCGGATGGACGGCCACGCCCGCGCGGTGACGTACGTGCGGTGGGCGGGTCCGGGGCCGGCGCGGCGGGTGGTGACGTCGGCTGCCGACGGGACCCACCGGCTGTGGGAGTGGGGCGGCGCGTCGGCGGCGGGGGCGGAGGTGGTGGAGGCCGGGGCGGCGCGGGAGGTGCGGTCGTACAGCGGCCACGCGAGCACGCGGAGCTTCGTGGGGATGGGCGTGTGGCGCGGGGCGGGCCTGGTGGCCAGCGGCTCCGAGTCCAATCACGTCTTCGTCTACGATCTCAGGTGGGCCAAGCCCATCTGGGTGCACCCCTTCTTCGCGTCTCACGGACACGGAGGGGCCCACGGCCCACTAACCACCGGCCCCGGACAAGTGGATACTGGTGGTGGGTTCGTCAGCGCGGTGGCGTGGCGGCAGGGCAGCCACAACGACGACCCCGGCGATCTCGACGGCGGGGCGCTCGTCGCCGGCGGCTCCGACGGCGTGCTCAAGGTGTTCACGTGCCGACGGCGGAGGGAGGCGGCGGGGGATGATGGCCAGGCGCTCCTCCTCTGACTGTGATAAGGCGCGGAGGAAGAAGCATCCATTTCCTTCCTCCCTTCCTTGTCGTGCTTTTATTACTTGTTCCCCTTTTATTGTTTGTTTTTATTTCCTTTTTCTTTTCTTTCAGACAAAGAAAACAAGAGTTCAACAACAGCAGCATCAAAGGGCAATTAAAGTACATGTTTAGACTGAAATTAAGTGAGGGGAGGGGAGAAATTAAAAGGGAGGAAGACAGAAGACGAGAGACTGATGATGTTGAGGATGATTCTTTTTTCTTTTTTGTTTTTCATGGTCATGATGATGCATGCCTGACAATGTACTGATCTATTTTTTAAGCAATGTAATAATAAGAAATCCACGATGACTGGCGCCATCATTTCTTTATTTACCCAACGAGTTCACAACTCACATGCCTCTGCACAAACTGTATGTATGTCGTCGTTCTCTCCTCTGTTTTTTATTGCACAGGCAAACACTGCACTTCTGCTGCAACAATGCAGTACACAGTATAGGTCTTCTCTTTCAACTGCAATAAACCTGCCATGCCTTTTGCTGCAACTCTTCTTCTTTTTTGTGAATTTTTGCTGCAACTCTTCTGTTTCTTTTTTAAATATGATTTATGTTGTGCTTCATTTCATGGGCCTCATTAGAGCTTCAATGTTTGTGTCGGCCTGCTACTGCTACCTCACAAATCCATTTCCTCCTCTTCCTCCCCAATGCTGCACTACATCAGCTAGATGGGTTTTGTTATTAGGCTTGGGCCTGGGCCTGTCTCCCAACACAAAAGTGGAGAATGTCTGTACAGTACGCGTACAAGACAAGCATTAGTCTGCGAGGTCAACGTATAACTGCACCACAAGTTCAGAACTTGCAGTAGGTGACTGTTGAACTCAGTCACCTGTCTTGCTTTGTACGTACTCACTAGGTGACTGTTGTTCTGCCATGGCTAGCTCCTTTGATGTACATGTACTCAAGTTCGTCAGACTTGGACAACTACGTTTGTTATCTCCTACTGATCCCAGAAGATGTAAGAGTTGTTCGTCATGGCTGACGCAGAACCGGAGCACTCGTGTGGTTATTGAATACTAATAACAGTCATTATGCCATAATCTCCTTTGTTCTCGCATGTATAGACTCAAAAGGCTGGCATATAGCATATATTACAGCTAGGCTTATGTGATCTGCGTTGCACACTGCTGCTGGCTTCAGTACTTGCAAGTCTGCTCATACATGGATGGCCTCATCTCCTCCACTTTGGCCTTGGGCACTGGCCGGCATCAATGGATAATGCATTTGCACACACCAGGATAAGCTTTTCTTTGCTTGCTTGGCATGCAATGGAGAACAGCTCTAACATATATCCCTCATTCCCTCAAGACACACTTGGAAAGTTTTCCTCTTCTCCAGTTCTACCTTGAGGGGTGTTCTATTCTTTTCTTTAAAAAAAATAAAAAGGGTTTTTTTACCAACACAAGATCACAAAAAAATGTCACATCTTGTTCTTCATCATGCAAGCATAAAACTACCATCATTCGTATTTGAGCACAAATGTCCACTCAGCCCTCCACTCAAAAGCCACAACACGGCCTGATTTAGATTATTTTAGTGTACATGCTTAGCAAGATGTCATACTTTTCTCAGCATTCCCTACTTAATCCTGCAAAGACATACGGACAATTTGCAGTGAGGGCATCCTTGATTATTCGGCGCGTATGTCCTCGTATGAGCTGGCCCTGCTTATCAAAACCCCCAATCTCGCCTGCCCCGGCCTCTATGTGGATTATAATTCTCAAGCAAGCAAGCATTGACTTGCATCCCCATCATTGCAAGTACAGACAGGTGAGCCCTAGTGCATGTTCCCAGCCACATTGTTTAGTCAGCAGTGTATTTCGCATATCGCCATCATTTCCGCGTTCCTCGAATCGGCGGCGAGGATTCTAATCACATCCTTTCGCATATTTACATTACCTCACGTTCTTGATGGATGGATGTGACAATGACAAGAAAGTCTTGCTGCCGGTGAAGTTGTTAAACTGGGGTGTGGAGAGATCAGTTCAGACTTGAGGGGGCTCTCGTTCAGAGTTTCAGACAAAAGATTCCTTTCCATCGCCTCCTCCATTCAGAGCAATGCACATAGTTTAACCAGTGTGGCGCCTAGTTTTATTATATATATAGTGCAAGATGCGAATTCGTATGGCGATTAGGTGCTTGTCCACATGCAGCTGCGCCAAGTCAATTTGCCAACAAGTATAGTTTTGCATAGCTCTTACTAGTTTATAGCTGTCGGCTAATGCTGAGGAATACTAGTGGTTTTGAAATTGTTTTTTCTCGTAAGCGAATCGCCGTGTTTGATGCTGAAGCAGGCAGAGAAGAAAGAGGGGATTAAGACGCCCCCCCTTGAGATCACATGGAATTGTCCTCTCTTGTAGGACATGGTTGCGTATTAAAATAGGACAGAGATATCAAGCATGATAGGACCCCCTCCTTCATGTCATATCATTAGCCACCTCTAGTTTCTGTCTTTCTAAGGGGATAACGAATTCTACTGATATATGTCACTCTCCTATATATGGAGTAAACTATAGTTAAGCACTAGATCATGCCTCTTTGTTTTTGGTTCTCGTGCCTCGCGAGTGAGCTCGAGTGCATGTTGTTACCTTCATTTTGTTTTCAGTCTTTCAGAGAAGTTGCAATTGTTTGGTAGATAGATACACTTGTTAAGCGCACTGTGTCAGTACTTGTTTACTGGCGCCAGTGATCTGCTTCACTATATTTCTTTTTTTATTGAATGAACAGTAGCAGTAGGAAAGCTTCCAGTTGGAGTTATCTGTTCTTATTTAACCTTCAGAAGATGTTTCACAAGTTCTGGCATTCTGCAACAGAACAGCCTATGGGAAACCTTCATTTGTAAATATTAATTCTTGTAAATCCCACACAGCTTATAACTACCACATCAAAATCTAGCTGAACTCTAGACAAATTCCCCCCCCCCCCCCTGAACTTCTGGATTATGAAAGTTAGCAGTGTAATAAGGTGAGATTTACTTCTTTCAAAGAAAATAACAAGGTGACATCTACAGTAAATGGGATCCATCAGACTTCTTCATCATGACGCAGATTTGGCTTTGGTTCATCTGTCGTTGTAGAGAAGGTCTTTTCTTTTTTCCTAAGTGAGGAACGCAAGAACAAGGGAAGAGAAAAGTAGTACCTGAACTAAGATTCTAAAAACAACTACTGCCAGGAAAGGACAAAGTCACCAGGAATTCATTATGGTCTAATAATGCCTTAGCTGTCAGACTTGAACCATTAGTTATCCTGAAACTGAGCATCGTGTTTTTTTTTCTCGAATACGCAGGAGAGCTGCGTATCATTCCATTAAGAAGAAGAGTTGTAAAATACAACACGCACACCACCCACACACTTTTCAGAACAAACAACGCGCATCTAGCGCGCTAGGTGGTCTAACATCCGGACCAACCTAGCAGACTGTTCTCCGGTTCGATATTACATAAATGGAACAACCAACATGCAAATACCGCCGCGCCCTACGGGTCTTCCTTGAAGAGCTCACACGCACTCCCGTTGAACGCTGGAAACAGCGCGTCAAGGGCCTCCACATGGCTCAACGACAAGGTCCCAGAACGCAAGGCGTCGAGAATTCCCTTGGGCGCAGGTGAAACCGTAGCGGCCGGCGGCGCAATCACCAATCGCTGCTGGAGGAGTACCTCGCCCCGCCGGGAGGCCGGCACGTGTGCCAACGGTTTGGCGGCAATCCGTGTGCTCCTGCGCCTAACAGGCAGGGGCCTCCTGACTCTCGCCCTCTGTCGCGGTGGAGAGGCAATTAGGGGCGGCTCCCGCTTGACCCGCACCTCATCAAGAAATTGTGCGAGGCGCCGAGCGGCCTCGTGCGGCGTCGGCGTCTCATCGCCAATCTCGACGTCGGGCTGGCCCGCCCGAGGAGGCGTGAGCAGCGCCAACTCCTGCGCCGACGGCTGAGGCGAGGGGACAGCCGCCACCGGAGGCGGCTCCGCGAAACCCGGGGGGGCGGCCACGTCGCCCACCTCGACGTCAGGATGCCCCACCCGAGGAGGTGTGAGCTGCGTTAGCGTCGGCGCCGACGGCGGAGGCGAGAGGATCGTGTTATCAGTAGTAAAGTTTTTGATGTCCCGCTAAGAGGATCAGGAAAAGAACAATTGGTTATGATGTTTACTATATGAAGCTACAAGGAACGACCTGATTAGGAGCTCTAACAAGTCATTCTGCCAATTGATCTGAAGGTGGGTGAAAGCAGCACTGTGATTGCATCCATCCAAGCTCCTCATCATTGTGGGGTTTGTGCTATGAGTAATGGGCCTGTCAGCTTCAGAAGTCATTGTTTATGCATATACCAAAGGTGCATTTCATTTCACCGTCTTGATCCTTGCAATAACTAACGCAAATCCTTCTGGATCCCAGCTAGGCTGTCGTTTCTTGTTCCCATGCATGTCTCTCAGGTTCATCCTTGGCCTTCTCTAGCTCAGATGCCGCCTCCCATTCCCAATGATTGCCGTCAGAAGAGGGATGGATTAGTCAGTCAGGCCCTGTCATTGCCAATCCAAGTGTCCGTCCGTTCATTGCAAGAACAGCTCATGTCAATGCCCCTCGCCCATCATTGGCCGAGACGGTCTGACCTTCATAGCCCTGATTATTAGATAACAATGTTCTTTAGTAAAAAAAACTGGAGTGAGCATTATGCTATTACCTGATCAATCACTCATCTGAAACAACAGCGTTAAATCTTGTAGTTACGTTCTTTAGAACTTGTGTACAATAGTTTAATTCAGATTACTTCAATAGGAGTAATTGTTAGTACTAGTTGAATCACTTAGATGTACTATGTGTAGATCAGTTGGTGATGTCTTCTCTATTGGATTGATAGCACATAGATCCGATCATGAACATGAGTGAATGGAGGGGGAGAGAGAGAGAGATAACTGACCAGTGGACTTGGAGGTGTTGGAGTCGGCCGTGGCGTCGACGTCCAAATCGGGGAGGTCCTGAGGTGGTGAAGAAGAAGCAGTGCAATGGCGCCGCCGGTGGGGCATCCCGCCGCCGGCAGTGCCACCCTCTAAATCAGCTAGGGTTAGGACAGTGGAGTCTGTAGCTCAGGCGACAGTGGCGAACCTCGTACCTTGAGCCTGTGGCCCCCACTCCCTCTTATATGACACTGTGCGACGGGGGCCCACCAACCTCGTTGGGTTGGACGCCCCCGATCAGGGCGCAGATCAGAGCCCGAGTCAGCTGTTGGGCTTGACTCGGAGGAGATCAATTCTAACAGTAACCATTATATATATCACCACCAATTACAGCGGCATTGTGGCTGCTTAAATGAAATTAAAACAGTATATGATCCTAGTGCCAGCAAAGCATTCATATCATCATTATAAGGAAACCGAAGTTTACTCATAGACTCTCTGAGAATCTTCCTTGTGTGTAAGTAATGGCGAGATAGAGGTGACATCCTCTGACCAAGCTCCCCCCTCATAATCTCAAGCATGTGCACGCAGCCACCTACTCAATTCCTCTCAATTAAACTAAACCAAGAAGCAAAATGTGACAGCCCTTTAAATCAGAAGGGGCACATGGTACCGAGGGACTGCTACTACTGCAACAGCTCATCTTCAGAGGAAGAGGAGGCACAGGCCTGAAGAAGAAGAAGAAGAAGAAGAAGAAGAAGAAGAAGAAGAAGAAGAAGAAACACAAGACGGCGGCGACAATGGGGTGCCGGTCCTGCGAGAAGCCCAAGATGAACTACCGGAAGGGGTTGTGGTCTCCTGAGGAGGACCAGAGGCTCAGGGACTACATCCTCAAGCATGGCCTCGGCTGCTGGAGTGCTGTCCCTGCAAAGGCTGGTGAGCTGCTGTTCTTCTTTCTTTTGTCCTCTTCTCTACTTCCATGCACATTGCTGCATGAGCATGACAAACTCATGCATGCAGAAAAAGCTTGCTGGTGATGCTCAATACTAGCCTCATCTGCAATCAGCACAGCTTAGCTTTCGATTTGCTTCTGACGATCAAATGAAATGGTCCGAATTTGGCTTCGTCCATATTTTCAGCTCCAATTTCTACCATCATATGTTTCTGACTATTTTTCCTTCTTTTGTTTCTGTATGGACTTGCTTTCTCAAAGGTCTCCAGAGAAATGGCAAGAGCTGCCGCCTGCGTTGGATCAACTACTTGCGGCCCGGGTTGAAGCGTGGAATGTTCTCTCAGGAGGAGGAAGACGTCGTCATCAACCTTCAAGCCAAGCTGGGCAACAAGTAATTCTCTCACAAATTTATCCTTCTAACTTCTAAGAAGTAAAACATCTCACAAATTTGACAGTCTCAGACAAAAATGTGTTTTAATTAACCACGAAATTCTTAAACTGTTTTCTTTTTTGGAAAAAAAAAAGAAACTTGAACTGTTTGTAAGTATGACATCTCGCACCGTGTTCATGACTTCATGTTGCTGATCAATTGCTACATACATCAGGTGGTCTCAGATTGCGATGCATCTGCCAGGAAGGACAGACAACGAGGTGAAGAACTACTGGAACTCGTACCTGAAGAAGAGGGTGATGCAGGCCCAGGGCGCGTCGTCCAACTCCAGCCCCAAGAGCCCACCCGAGCTCACCTCCATGAGCACCACCGAGCTGTCGTCCATGTCCATGTCCATGCACCAGCACCACCACGTCAAGAACAGCAGCGGCGGTGGCGGCGGCAGCACCACGACGTCGCACGACCACGACGGCAACATCAGCGGCAGCCACGCGCTGTCGGCCCCGCCTCTCGCCCAGCAGCCGTTCGATCACCAGGCGGCCAGGAGCTTCGTGTTCTCGGACTGGGCGCCGGCGGCGCCGGAGAGCTACTCGGTGTCCACGCACTGGCCCGCCTCCACGGCCAGCTCCGGCAACGTGACGCCGTCTCACGGGCACGGCGGGGGCGCCTTCGGGGACCAGATGAGCGGCACCTACGGCGCCGGCGTGCTGCCGCCGCACCAGGATCACCACCAGAGCGCCGCCGCCACCGCTGGCATTGCAGGGAGTGGCTACTTTGACCTGCTCAATATGGGAGACATCTACGGTGGGTTCAGCTCCACGAACGATGATCTGCTCTTCTGAAAGAGCTCTGAACTGATGATGATGATGACGACGATGTCGGTGTAATGAATGTGATCAGTGTTGGTGTTGTGCATGAGTCTAAGCATGAAACGCAGCGGTATACTTGTTGGATTTGTTGCTTCTTCTTCTTTTGTATTTTGTAAGAAAATTATTAATTGTGATGTAGCGAACACACCCTAGGTTGGACATAATTCTTTGGTTTGTTTCTACAATATATTAATAATAAAAAAGCGTACCAATCCGTTTGTGAAGGTGTAAATGTGGATTAGTCCTTCCCGGTGTAATCACCTCATGCTTTCAGTTCTTGTCGGCGTTTCACAGATGTGCACGCCCAATGGGAATCGCTACAGCTCATTGCTGCTCGATTACGCCCCAAATCCATGTGGATATTCAAACTCAAAATTCAAATCTATTGGAGAAACAGTAGCACGGAAACCATACATAAATGCTGCAAAACTGCATAGCTTACATGCTTATATGATGACTCTCCGCCACTAACAAGAAACAAGTTACTCGGCTTCGACCATTACATTCT
This sequence comes from Saccharum spontaneum, assembly GCA_022457205.1. Lineage (NCBI taxonomy): Eukaryota > Viridiplantae > Streptophyta > Magnoliopsida > Poales > Poaceae > Saccharum > Saccharum spontaneum. The sequence continues at coordinate 6,042,915 of CM039591.1, forward strand.
GAGATTACAGACTGCGGTACCGTAGGCGTGCATAAAAAAGACTGACAGGTGAGAGCTTAGTGCTTCTTGCGAGAAAAGTGGTTGTCGTTTGGATTTCTTTTCCCACTGAACATTGCCAATGCCTTCCTCACTGGAGGTTTCAGTGGTGCCTTCTTATCACCACTGTGTGAAAATATGTCATCGACGCCCAAGAAATCATCCTCCTATAGTGAAACTCATAGTCAGATTTGATCCTAAAGGAACCTCATCACAAGTCGTGACAGGTACTGAACAACTTGTAACAGCGACAAATGTGGGAATGCATACTTGACAATAGACCACATATAATATAATACCACAGGATAACATAAACTTTTTTGTTGTGTTCATGAACTAGTCCACAGTTGTTGTGCATGTATCCTCATTACCTTATTCTGATAACACTTTTCAATATGAACAAAAAGAAATGCTAGAGCACTGACCTTGCTGGACTTCTTCGATTTAGGATGAAGAACCTTCTGAGGAAGTTGGTCCTCACGAAGAATGGGGTTCTTAGTTATGGCATCTCTTCCACCTTGGGGCATTGGGAGGGAAAACTGCAAGCAAACAGGTAAACAGTTACAAACATCTCCGGCATTCTCAGGAATCAAGTAATCGACTCTGAAAAAAAGTTCAGGTGGACCGATACAAAGATAATTGCAATGAAGCAATTAAAGCTATCTCAAAACAAACATGAATCTCCTTACTAAAGACACCACACTACAAGAAATGTACAGTCTAGGAAGAGACCATATTGCCAGGTATATGAGTGCCAATATCAGACCAAATATCCAAATATTCTTTGCCATTTTCTTGGAAACTGTTCCTCACTACTGTACTCCTGAACATCATTAACATTACAAGCATGAAAATAGACCGCACAGTCTAGGAAGACATGTAAAAGGGTGTGAGCAATACAGAAAACAACCAATCAAGTAATGAACCACCCTCCACTACAACCATGCAAGATCAGAGAAGTTGCAAAACACGTGTTTAGACCGTTAGAAAGACAAGCAGCATAAATACACTCACTTTTGTGCCTCGAAGTGTAACACGTGGGCGCCGTGAAGCCATAGTGATCCCATTTTCACCAACAGTTACTGAAACCTTCCGTAAGGTCCCACCATTGCCACACTTCGGACAAAATATTTTGCCAACCTCTTGGGTCACCTTATAGCAAGCATGGCACCTCAAAACCCACCTGTCACAGAAGCATAATAATACATGTGTTAGTCGGCCAAAAATACAACATTGGCTTGGAGAGCACTATTGTACCCAAACAGGTCTGAAGATATTGATTCACATACCTATGCATCTGTCGTATCTGCATGCCACCTGGTGCTATGAGACGGAGGCCAATCTGCAGGATGACATTTTGCATGGCGTAATCACTAGTAACACATGCTACAGTTGATTCAGATAAGGACCTCAGGGTCCAACTCTGCTCACTGCTCTCATCATCTATGGAATGTGCATCATCACCTCCTTCGTCCTCACCTTTTATATCTAAGTCATCCAATTCTTTGGTGCACGCATCAGTATCATCACCGTAAGCTAGCTGGTCAGAATGCAAATGTTCTCCAGCAATTTCAGTGTCATTCTCTGTTTGATGTTCAAAACCATCAGAACTTGCCATGATTTTCTCAGGGACAGAAGAAACGCCATCTGTTGAAGTCAGACCATACTCCAATCCACCATTTTCAGAGAGAACTTTATCATCATCGATTGATGGAGCAACAGAACTTGTCTCAAAACTCTGTCCAGATTCCTTGAGGGCATCACGCCTTGCCTTCCTCCGCAAATATCTTCTGTGTGTGCTGCGGCTAACAGCAGGCGTCCAACCTACATTGTTCTCGTCCTCCTCCCATGCAACAGGTGCATCCTTCTCCGGAGGCTGGTGCTCTGTATCCTCTTGTGCCTCATAGACACTGTTGGTATTGCTCATCGGGATATCTTGACTCTCAATATCCTTCAGTGGAAGTATTCGAGAATTGATATCTCCACCAGCTTCAGACATCTGATCCAACTCTTCCCACTCTTTCAGGTTAGGCACATTAGAGCCCCAACCAGGCAGTGGAGCTTCTGACAGCTTTCTGACATTCACCTCACGCAGAGGGGGAGGGTGCTCCCGCAAATGGCTAGTCCCATGGATCTCAGCTTCTAACATGTAAGCCAAAGCAATAATCTTGATATCAACATCTGAAAGCGTTTGGATGTCTCCTGTCTCCCTGGCAAACTTGGTAACTGCAAGCAATAAGGATATAAAATAAGTTTCACATATATACACAGTGCTCAGACCAAGAATATTTGTCACAAAAGACTAATAATGTTTAAACGTGATCTCTTTTTACCAATGCTAAATGAAGAAATCATGCTTTCTTACTATGACCATCATATAGTAAGTAAGAAAGCAAACATCCATAGCATACTAATACAATCAAGAAGTCTTAGCACTAATTTCACTAAACTTACAGTTTTTTCTCCTAAAAAAAGACAACCTACACGGAACAACATCAAAATGCATAAAGCTTCCTCAAACAAAAAATTACAATTTTTTTGAAGCAAAAAAACTACAAATTAACTAGTGCGAGAGAAAGATTTAACTCAGATTCATGATGCATTCGAGCGACCAGAGCAGCGACCTTTCTTAACAAACTCCGGCGCAGGCTCAACGGTTTCGACGGGGACGGGGAGGAGCCCAAGCCGCCGCCGCGCGGCCGCGTCCCGGACCTCCTCGAGCACCTCGGGCACGGTGACAAGGCGCCCCGCGGAGGTGGAGAGAGCGGAGCCGCCGGAGATGACGGCGTTGGCGTCCACCACGGCGACCGCCACGCCGCTGGAGTTGGCGCAGCTCGCCACGATGCGGCTCACCGCCTGCGCCGCCGACTCCTTCTCCACGGCCTTCCGCTGCGCCGTCGCCGCTGCTCCCCACGCCCCGGCACCGGCCGGAGGGGCCGCCGCATCGTCGGAGGCAGCCGCGGTCGGGGCGGCGGCGGCGGCCGCCGCGGGGGCGAGAGGCGGCCACGCTTCCATTGGGGTCTAGGGTTTGGGGCTCACTTTTCTGTTTGACCCCCTTGGATTTTTTTGCAGTTCAGTATTCCCGCGGGATAGGCGCGATAAATATGTTGACGCTTTTGCGTTTGAGCACCTGAATTTCCGACTAATTCATAACCTTTGCACTGCAACGCAGGAGAAGAACAATAGTCTGTCCTGATTAAGATAACATAACTTTTGAAAGGCGATTAGTGGATAATCACCATCCTCCTCAGCATAAAGAAGAGCGGCCCTCGCAGCAGGCACTCCGGCTCCGCATCTGGCCCGGCTCTCTGTTGCGCCAACGGCCGGAACCCTAATCGCCTCCCCGGCGACGGCGCCGCCACCCCCCACCCGCGGCCCCGCGGCCACCAGAATCCAGATCGAGGTTTTGCTCTTGCCGCGGCCCCGCCTAAACCTAAACCTGTCTCATCCACCGCCCGCCCCTGCTTCTCTGCTTCGCTTCAGATTGGGCGCAGCGGGTGATTCCTCATTCCTGTTTTATGGTACTGTGCCGTATCCTTGTCGGTGGATGGTGTATTCTCTTTGGTTCATTACCGCGATTGTCTGGTCACGGTAGGCGTATTCGTTTAATAGTGGCCGTACTGCACTGGAAACCCTTGATTCTAGGAGGTAGTTTGGTGGAGATTTACTGTGCGTTTTGTTTTTGCGCTGGAAATCGCTGTGATGACTTACAAAGGACGGTATCTGAGCGAGGCAACTATTATCCTCGCATGATTATACCTGATCTGAGACAAATTGTCTGAGCAAGTATCTTTAATCAATCCTAGTAGTTTATCCTGTTCCCCTGATGTTTGGTCAAAAATGCTGTCGTGGAGTTTCATGCTTTCCCGTTCACTTGTTTGCCGTGATGACATCTACAAGGACGGTATCTGAGTACGGTGGCTCTTAAAATGGTGCCCCTTCTTTGATTACAACCAATCTGAATGAGATTCTGAGCAAACAGGTGCTGTCCTCTATTCATCAGCAAGCATTGTCTGATTGTCCTAGTTGAGCTCTACATCAAAATGCTATCCTATACTTTCTTTTATGTCAACCATTTGTTTCTTTTGGCACCTTCTAGTCCCTACCATACAAGCTTTCAGATTTTATTATTTAGGTGTCAGTTTTATGCAATCCCTAGCTGGTGGTGATGACTTGTACAAGGATGGTATCTGAACCAGGTGGCTCTCGAATGGCTGGTCCTTGCATGATTACATCCAAAATTGAGACTGAACATCTGAGCAAACTTAAATATTCCAGCAATGCAGTGCTGTGAAAGCTTTTCCTTGCCTTTTGTTTTGTGCTCCTTGGGTTAAATGTTTTGCAACTGGTTACATCATTTTAGTTTTTGTGAATGTGTGAACATGAGCTATTTTTCACAGCAATTGTTTGCCTTGATAACTAGCGCAAGTGCAAGGATTGTCTTACTTTATATCTAATAAAATTGAATGACTTCTTAGCAAAATTATTTTGCCGGTCTGATCATTCCTTCTCTTAAAAGATATTGTAGCTTTTTAGTAATATTTTGATTTATTGTACATGTTTTTCCACACCGGATTTATTGTACATGATGCTTATCTATGGATGATTGCTATGATGACTCCTATTAGGACGGTATCTGAAGGGGGTGATTTTTCATTGCATCCCATCTGATTATACCAAAACTGAATATGGTTTCTGAGCAAATCCAACCATACTGTCGAAGGACCCAACCAATGATTTACCCTGTTTTGATCAACCTGATTGATGTAATTACATTCATTGCTTTCCCAGTGACAGCATGGTTTATTGAGTTGGCATTGTCTTATCTATTTCTTATCACAGTTTTGTCTTCTTTTGTGCTCTCTTTCGGGTCATGCCTGTTCTCTTTTTGCCATGATGACTCCTATTAGGACGGTATCTTAAGGGGATGACTTTTAAGTGCACCCCTTCTGATTATACCAAAACTGAATATGGTTTCTGAGCAAATCCAGCCATGCCACTGTAGAACTCAGTTACCCAGCCAATGATTTGCCTTCTTTGATCAACCTAATTGATGTAGCTACATTCTTCACTTTCCCAATGCCGACACTATTATGGCATTAGGATTGCCCTATTCAATTTCCTAGGACAGTTTTCTTCTTTGTTCTTTCTTGGATCATGTTTGTTCTGTATGTTTGCCATGATGACTACTATTAGGACGGTATCTGAAGGGAGTGGCTTTTAAGTGTACCTCTTCTGATTATTCCAAGACTGAATATGGTTTCTGAGCAAATCCAGACATCACCAAAGAACCCAACTGATGGTTTACCCTTTTTGTTCAACCTGATTCATATAAATGTGTGCCAAATTTTGTTCTTATTTTATGCTCTCTTTTAGGTCATGCTTGTCTCGTTTTGCTGTGATGTTTCCTGTTAGGACGGTATCTTAAGGGGATGGCTTTTAAGTGCACCCCTTCTGATTATACCCAAACTGAATATGGTTTCTGAGCAAATCCAGCCATACCACTTTAGAACTCAGTTACCCAGCCAATGATTTGCCCCCTCTTTGATCAACCCAATTGATGTAGCTGCATTCTTCACTTTCCCAGTGATAACACTATTATGGCATCAGGATTGCCATATTCGATTTCATAGGACACTTGTCTTCTTCTGTGTCCTTTCTTGGATCATGCTTGTTCATATTTGCCATGATGACTATTATTAGGACGGTATCTGAAGGGGGTAGCTTTTAAGTGTACCTCTTCTGATTATACCGAGACTGAATATGGTTTCTGAGCAAATTCAGACATATCACCAAAGAACCCAACTGATGGTTTACCCTTTTTGTTCAACCTGATTGATGTAAATGCATGCTTAACTTTCCCAATGTTACTATAAGATTTATTGCTGTTTTCTATTTACAACCACAGTTGTCATCTTCTTCTATATATAATTTGCTATGATGATTTCTCGTGGATGGTACCTATGATTACATCCAAGCTGACAGAATTTTTATTGTAAGTAATAAGGAACGCAGTCACTGTTTGTTTTTCTGAAAAATACTGTGTTGCCACTTTTCTTCTATGTTTGTTTCATCTATCCATTTGTAGCATCCTTGTGTTCCTATATGTGCAATCCAGTTATATTTATCTCAAAAAATAATAATTGGCTTCCATGCGAGTTTTGGCTACCATTGCCTGCTTATTTCAGATATTAATCTTTAAGAAGATTTCTTGTTTATTTCATATACCTAGCAGTCGTGATATATAAGTTGAATCTTTATTTGGGTTTGCTTGCTCACTTTTTAACCATGTTTTCTAATCTTGTGACTTCTCTAAAATTTTCCATTGTAGTTGGTTATTGCACTTTGTAGTTTTGTACAGTACTTCTCCATGAGCTCTACTGCTTAAACTGAACTTTCTTATTGATGAGAAATTGCTCCCAGCTCTATGTTCTTGTTATTACACATTCTAACTTGTGCTGTCAACTATGTTAGGAAGTGGTTTTCTCTCAGCTATGTTTTACTGCAATGATGTGATGGTGGCCTTTCGTGCTGAAGTCATCTTATTGGAATTTCGTTTCAATTTACCTTATATGCTAGAACTGCATATTTCTTAACACTTAATCCTTTTGTCAGGATGATCAACTGCCACAAAAATAGTGCATTTTGGAAAGCTGTTTGATAGAGGCATGGAATCAGCTCCTGGTCATACCCCTCTTATACATGGACTTCCTGATGAGATCGCTCTCATTTGCTTGGCAAGAGTTCCTAGGCGGTATCATAATGTTCTCAGGCGTGTCTCAAAGAGGTGGAGAGCACTGTTATGCAGTGAAGAATGGCACTTGTGCCGCAAGAGGAATAACTTGGATGAGTCATGGGTCTATGTAATCTGTAGGGAGGCAGGCATCAAATGCTATGTGTTGGCTCCAGACCCTTCAAGTCGGTGCTTTAGAATCATGCATATCATTGAACCCCCATGCTCAGGGAGGAAAGGTGTTACCATTGAGGCCTTAGACAAAAGGCTATTTCTTCTGGGTGGTTGCAGTTGCGTACATGATGCTACGGATGAAGTATATTGTTATGACGCCTCAGCAAATCGCTGGAGCGCAGCAGCTCCAATGCCTACAGCAAGGTACTTAATCGATAAAGTCCATTCTCATATTTTATTCACCCTCAAGCCATACCTATATAATTATAAATACCATGCCATGTGGATTCCCCTAATCTGTGCCTATATATAGCATCTCATGTTTTCCCTATAACAGTGCCTATAGCATGTCATGTTCTTCCTTAAGCAACACCATATATATAGCATCTTTTGCAAATTGGGGACCAATTCCTTATGCTTTGTTGCTTCACTTTCAGGTGCTATTTTGTGTCTGCGTCGCTTAATGAGAAACTGTACATAACTGGTGGATATGGTTTGACAGACAAGTCGCCAAATTCATGGGACATCTATGACCCGGCCACAGACTCGTGGTGTGCCCACAAGAACCCAATGCTCACCCCTGACATAGTAAAATTCGTGGCATTGGACGAGGAGCTGGTGACCATTCACCGGGCAGCGTGGAACAGAATGTACTTCGCCGGCATATATGACCCGCTGGACCGCACCTGGAGAGGCACGGAAAACGAAATCGCTCTCTGCTGCTCCAGCCCGACAGTTGTGGTGGATGGAACACTGTACATGCTGGAGCAGTCGATGGGCACGAAGCTGATGAGGTGGCAGAAGGACACCAAGGAGTGGGCCACGCTCGGTAGGCTCTCCGACAAAGTCACAAGACCCCCTTGCGCGCTTGTGGCCATTGGCAAGAAGATTCATGTGATTGGAAGAGGCCTGAGTATAGTCACAGTTGATGTGGACACAGCGGCGAGAGTAGATGGGTTCCTGGTTACCACTTCTGTAGGCCCATTGGTTGAGGAGGACTTGACGCCGGAGAGGTGCATGGTGATCACCATCTGAAGGTGTGCATCTAAGCTTGATGCCGAGTGTATGTTGTAACTGACTAGCCTTGTTGGCCGAACATTTGGCTAGTGGGGATGATTCATGCACATATATACTGTGATGTGGATTCAATAAGGCTGGACTCCATATACAGCCAACAACTAGTTAGGATTTGTTTTGGTTCTCTTGTTATTTGTGCTCTTTTTGGACTGCTGGCTGTAAGAAAAATATTTGAGTTTGAGCTTGTTTGTTGAGTACTGTACGTACCTGATGAATATCAGAACATAGCCGATGGGATTGATACCTGCGAATGTGATGCGTGTTCTGGTATATTTCTGTATTTGAGATCGATCTTGGTTCAGTGTTCCAACTTCTGCAGAGGTGGGCGGCGATGTGCATTGACAGTCATATGCGCATGCGCTTTATCTTTCTTGGCACATGAGGGTTTCGTTTTGCTCTCGGTGTAATGTTGAAATTGTGACTAGGTTTCGATGTCGATCGCAGAGTAGCTTATGATTTGTATACGCAGGTGATATCGTTCGTTCGTTAAGGTTACGATTATGAGGTGTGATGTGACTGCAAGAGCATACCGATTGAGATGTGTGGTTTGTGTAATAAAGCAAAAGAAAAATCAAATCGTACAGGGAAAAACAAAACCCAAATTGAAATCGGAGGGGAGGAAAGCCGAATCGGGAAATCAAATCGTAGAGGAAAAAGCAAAAAAAAAAAAAAAAGACAAACATATCAGAGCCAGGTTTCGATCCTGGGACCTGTGGGTTATGGGCCCACCACGCTTCCGCTGCGCCACTCTGATCTTTTGTGTCAAACTGGCAACTACAGTTTACATGTATTGTTATTATGAACCTGTTTCAGCTCAATTATCGTATTTTTTTTCAAATAATATTATTATAATAAATAATTGCAGATTTGGCTGTTCTTTTTACAAAATTACAAAACTAGCATAGAATCGCCGACAGCCTGCGTGGCAAATGAAAACCACAGTGCAGAGTCCAATTGGCAACTGGTTAGCCGACTAAAAGGCACTTCGCTGGCCGATAGGCCTACACCCAGACTCCCCACGACAACAAGCCAGTCACGTCCCTTTACTATTTTGGTTTTTAGAATTTCTTTTTTATATTAAGCGAAGTATCTAAAGACCTCAAACAAATTATAAATTTATATGGAGATGCTAACAAAATCAAACACAACATATTTTATTTGGATATAACATCATCCTCTTATCTGTCCTTTTTTTCAGTCCTTTTCTATCTATTTATCCTGAAAGAATAAATCAAACACAGCATGTGTCATATTTTCTATTTTCTCTAACAAATTTTTTTTAGAAAATATCAAAGACACATATTGCCCTCACAACTTATTTATGGTTTTTTTTCTAGAAAGGTTTTCATGTGAGTTATACAAGAGGAATAACAATAATATGTCATCATATTTTCTCTTGATTATGTTGAACTCTTGAAAATATTCTCTAATGAAAAATATCCCTCCCATGCCGACGCCCTGCGGCTGGATCGATCAAGCGACAAGAAGGCGCACTGATCCACTACAGCCTGATCTAGCTCACTTCCTCTACTTTCATCAACTGTGCATCGGCAAGATCACGAGGAAGAGGCGCCGACCAACCGCGGCCCAATCCAGACTCGATGGCACCTAGCGTCTCTTGCTCATCGGTGAACCGCCCTCGATCTCGCCACGAGGACTCTAATGACTACTCCTTGACATGTAAAGTGTTCTCTCGACGCGCTAGCATGGCTAGTTAGTCACTCCAATTTATTTAGTGTGACTGCTACGACATTTGGCGCGACTAAAACGCTAGTTCCAGAAAATTAAGTTTGTGATCTTTTAAAATATTTTTCTCGATCACGCAAAAGATTTGCGCGCTTTTGTATTAAGATAGAGAAAGGTTGAATACATCGTGCCTCAGTGCCTAGGCTACTATAGAATAAAATGTTCCAGAATACTCTTGCAAAATGAAACACTCGATGTCCAGTTCCATCACTACTCAACTATCGTCTCGTCTCCTTGCTGGATTCCAGAGGCATCCAAATGCCAAAAGCACATGCATCAGTCGCCCTAGTAAATGCAACGGTAAATAAATAATACAACGTTGTAAATGTAAATGGGGTTAAAGGAGTGACCGGACCGCTCTGCTGTGGCAGATCCTGAGACTTATCGGCCCTTCGGATGCCGATATGCCTATCGGCACAAAAATCTTTTTTTTTTTTGACAACACCGGCACAAAAATCTTTGACGTGGCCAGACTAATCGGCATGCAAGGCGCGATATGGGCATATCGGCTAACCAACAGCCAATAACTGTCCAATCGGCTTTCCAGGTGCCGATAGGCACTTATTCTTGCAAATTTTCTATAACACCATCTAGATTTGCAATTACTTATTAAAATAATATTATTTAAAAAAATTCCTCAATTGTCCACGTGTGTACCATAGTTACAGGTACTGGAGTGTGTGCATATGTTTCTCGTGTATCCACACAGGAACCACGTCTCCGGCAACGAGATGAGCCTCGACCTAGCAGCCTGTTTAGCATGTCATGTCATGGTCGTGACTCGTGAGCTCGTCCACACACAACGGGAAGAGAAGGAAACTGGCGGTAGCCTCTTTTGTCGGAATCTCCTATGGATTGGCTGGTAGGTAAGCTACGGTTACACGTACGGTAGGCAGGCAGGTTGATTCAGGGGCCCACAGTGATGTGATGCTTCCTTTCATCATGGTCGTAACTCGTAAGCTAGCATTAGAGGAGATAGGATATCTAGTAGAGTTGTTCAGCTCTGTGTGTTTCGATATATATAAAAGATATATCACTCCTATCTTTTATGGTAAGAAAATATATGAATAAATAATGCTTTGGAGTCCGTGTACAAGCTTTGTCCCGGGTGCAGGGAAGCACAAATAGAACACCCAACAAGCCACGAGCTGTTATCATAATCTACACAGCATGGAACCTTTGGAAGGAAAGATGTAGGCGTGGTTTTGACTACAAAGCCCTCAACAATCAGCCGTTGTTTGTTTACAGCGACACAGGATGACATACATTCACTAGGCTAGCAACAGAGGAGTCTGTGTAGAAGCAGAATCAGCATATTCGGTCATCCTTCCTCCTTTTTTTTCCTTTATTATTCTCATTCAACTCTGTACATGTAAATTATTGTTCTTTTGCTAAGACCTTATTTAGTTCTCACCCTAAAACTTTACACCCTATCACATCAGATGTTTAGACACATGTATGGAGTATTAAATAGAGACTAAAAAAATAACTAATTACACAGATTGCGTGTAATTTACGAGACGGATCTTCTAAGCCTAATTAGTCCATGATTTGACAATAAAGTGCTACAGTAACACATGTGCTAATGACGGATTAATTAGACTTAATAAATTCGTCTCGCAGTTTACTGACGGATTCTGTAATTTATTTTTTATTAATATCTAAGCACCCCATGCGACACCCCTATGTGACATCTAATGTGACACCCCAAAACTTTACACCCTAGAACTAAAAGACCTAGATGAAAAGGCAGAGCACTTGCCCAATTTGTTCAAAAATAAATAAATAATCCTTTATACATGGGGCACATGAGATGAGATGATATCTACTGCATTGACTATTACGGTGGAAAAGAGGGCAAGGCCGAAAGCTGAGAGCAAGCAGGAGTTAGAGGATTGTTGGTCATCGGCCGCCTCCTGCTCTTGCGAAAGACTCTGACGTCTAGAGATGATCCATCGCCATCGATCCAAGTGAAGGTCACCCACCACCACCATATCCATCCCTGTCGGCAGGGAGTTACCTGTGCACATCACCCTCTTCGATGGAGCAGCAGGAGCACTTCATTCCATGGAGGGTATGAAATCCGCGTCGGCTTGGTCAACAGCCAAGGTAGAAGCAAGCGGTAACCAACCCGGATTGGCCTGCAGATTGGCAAGTCTGACTGCAGATACGACACCTAATTTGTAATTTCTTCTCCATCAGCATCTGTTTCCTTTGTCATCTCGCCAGTCAGTCAGTCTCTCTCTCTCTGTTCTTCACTCGCCTTTCACGTTTGGCCTTCTTCCCGTCAATCCCGTCAGCGGGCACCAACAACGCCTGCTTCATGTGCGCGACCGCGGGCTCGACTCGGAATCCGATCCCCCACCCAACTCCACGCCTGCTCGGATTCCTCCTCCCTTCTCTGCTCCGACTCCGATCACCTCCTCTGCTGCCGGCCCCGTCCTACATATAAATCCCTCCGTCATCCGCAGCGTTGGGCCGCTCAACAAACGCAGCCACCGCCGCCACCGCCGCGACACCAAGTCCAACCATATAGTCGCCCTCCAAGTCCCAACCTTTTCCGACCAAGACAGACAGACACCAACACCATCGTCTTTCTCGCCATGGCCGCGGCCCCCACGCCCCCCGCCGCGAGCGCGAGGTTCCCTCCGGTGTCGTCCTACGACGCGTCGGCGCGGGTCCGCCGCACCGCCGCCGCGGACCTTGACGGCACGCTGCTGGCCTCCTCCTCGGCGTTCCCCTACTACTTCCTCGTAGCGCTCGAGGCCGGCTCCTGCGTCCGCGCGCTGGCGCTCCTCCTCGTCGCGCCGCTCCTCCTGGCGCTCTACACGCTGGTCTCCGAGGCGGCGGCCATCGCGCTGCTGGCGTTCGTCACGTTCGCGGGGCTGCGCGTGCGCGACGTCGAGGCCGTCGCCCGGGGCGTCCTGCCGCGGCACTACGCCGCCGGCGTGCGCGCCGACACCTGGGCCGTGTTCCGCGGCTGCGGCGAGGGCCGGAGGGTCGTCGTCACCGCGTCCCCCGCCGTCATGGTGGGGGACTTCGTCCGCGAGTTCCTCGGCGCCGAGGTCGCCGGGACCGAGCTCGAGACCTTCTGCGCGTTCGGGGACACCAGGTTCACGGGGAGGATCAAGGCCGTGCTCGTCGGGGAGAGGAAGGCGGAGGTCGTGCGGCGGCTCTTCGCCGGTGGGGAGATGCCCGACGTCGGGCTCGGGGACCGCGAGAGCGACCACGACTTCATGGCCATCTGCAAGGTACGGGACTAATGAATTGCCTTCAACTATCCATGCTTTTTGGTTGCTTATTATTACAAAAATTTAAGCTTTTCGATACGATACATTCAGGTGGATTAAAATTGAATTTTGTTGCTTGATGATTAAATTATGACTCTGAGTTTAGTAAGCAAGCAAGCACTAGGATTTGTTCTTCTTTGCCTCATCAAGCCAAACAAATGCTATACTTGTTCTTGTACCACCAGCTGTCACATCTTTGGCATCCTGTTTGTTTGTGTGGCTGCAAACCTTTCTACTAAAGTTCCCACAGTAGTCTAGGAAAAAAAAAACAGAATTTTTCTTATTGTGAAGATGAGAAATAGAACACCTCCGGTCAAAAAAGATACAATTCTAATTTTAGAACAAGTCAACCTTATTTGACTAAGTTTATAGGTAATATCAATAAAATTTATGGCTCATGATTAGTCTAATAATGTTGATTTATAGCATAATAAAAAGGTAATTAAATTAAATTATTATCAGCCACTTCACTCTGCATCTACTGAATCTAAATGTACGTAAAATTGACTAGTTCGCAAAAAAAAAAACAGAAAAAAAGATAATTGATTGATTGCTGTAACCTGTGCTGTGCCTGTGTGGCGTGCAGGAAGCTTACATGGTTCCTCCGGACAAGCGCGCGCCGCTTGCGGCCGCCGACACGCTGCTGTCCCGCGCCGTCTTCCACGACGGCCGCCTCGTCCAGCGCCCGGACCCGGCGCAGGCGCTGTTCGCGCTGGTCTACCTCCCGGTGGGCTTCCTACTAGCGCTGTTCCGCGTCTTCTTCAACCTCATGATGCCGCTGTGCCTGGTCCGCCACACGTACCGCCTGACGGGGATCCAGCTCCGCGTCCGCGGGACGCCGCCGCCGCCCCCGGCGCCGGGCGCGCCGGGTTCGCTGCTGGTGTGCAACCACCGCACGGCGCTGGATCCGATCATCCTGTCCGTGGCGCTGGGTCGGCCCGTGTCGTGCGTGACGTACAGCGCGAGTCGCCTCTCGACGGCGATCTCACCGATCCGCGCGGTGGCGCTGTCGCGGGACCGCGCCACCGACGCGGCGCGCATGGCGGCGCTGCTGGCGGAGGGCGACGTGGTGGTGTGCCCCGAGGGGACCACGTGCCGGGAGCCCTGCCTGCTGCGGTTCTCGGCGCTGTTCGCGGAGCTCACGGACCGGATCGTGCCCGTGGCGATGGAGGCGCGGCAGGGGACCTACTACGGGTCGACGGCGAGGGGGTGGAAGTGGCTCGACCCGTACTTCTTCTACATGAACCCGCGGCCCGGGTACGACGTCACGTTCCTGCCGCCGCTGCGGCCGGAGGAGACGTGCGGCGCCGGCGGGAGGAGCGCCGTCGACGTGGCTAACCACGTCCAGAGGGTCATCGCCAAGGAGCTCGGGTTCCAGTGCACCACGCTTACCAGGAAGGACAAGTACATGAAGCTCGCCGGCAACGATGGCACAGTCGCCGTCAGGGCTAAGAAGGACGCCGCCGATGATAATGCTGCCACGGCCACCACCAAGAAGTTTGTATGAAGAGATTGTATATTTATATTGGCACAAGCTAGCTGCACTGAATCGGATCAGCATTATATAGTACGTATACTTACTGACGTAAAAAGAAAAAAAACACTCATGCACAAAAAGGTATAGTTAGGTTTATACCATGTGCTCTATCCGTCCATAAAAGAATGCAATTCTCGTTTTTTTAAGAAGTCAAACGGATTGAAGTTTGACTAAATTTATATTAAAAAGTGTAAACATTCATGATACAAATTTAACAAACGGATTGAAGTTTGACTAAATTTATATTAAAAAGTGTAAACATTCATGATACAAATTTAATATCATTAGATTAGTTATATAATATATTTTCATAAAAAAATTATTTAGAGTAAAAAATACTAATAACATTTACTATAAATTTGGTCAAACTTGAACTACTTTGACCGGCACACATCCTATAATTGCATTATTTGATGGACAGAGGTAGTATATCGGAGTATTCTGTATTCGTGTTGTTTAAATGTTTTATATAGAAAGAATGGATGAGTGAATGGAGTCCAATTTTAAAGGCACAATTTATGGTAATGCTACGCATCTTACGTCCGACGCGAACATAAATCGCCGGACGCTCCCGCGGGCCCACTGCCTCATTGCTTGCGCTTTTATCCCGCCGCTAGCTCTGCCCGTGAGTTTATTAAAAAAATCACTCATCTTTATCCGTTTTGCTTCCTCCTCTCCTGTCGCAGCGCCTTGCAGTTGCCCCGTCCTGAACGCGGACGTGAACTCCCCTCACTGCTGCCACGCGCCCCATCCACTCCCGCACGCTCAAGCCCCGTTGCGCGCGCCTCTCACCTCTCCTGTCGTGTGCGTCGCCCGCCTGGCCGACCCAAGCCCTGTGCTCGGGCGGCGGTGTGCTGGATGCTAATGGTGCTCGTGCGCTGCCACTCACTGCCAACTCTCACCCCGACAACCAGAATTGACCATAGCCACTCCCCTCCCCTACGTTGCAAATATATATTTCAATTGTTTCAGATGTTTCAGAGGTATGTTGCAGCTGTGTTAATATGGATGTTGCAAAAGTAGATCGGGGGATGTTACACATGTTGCATGTGTTTCAAAGACATGTTGCAAGAGTTGGTTCAAAATGTTTCATCTGTTCCATACATATGTTGCAAGTATTTTGATCTAGATGTTGCATATGTTTCACACATATGTTGCAACAATATGTTCCAAATGATTCATCTGTTTCAGTCTTCCGTTGCAGCAAGTGTTTTCATGTTGCAAGTTGCAAGTGTTCTATCTAGATGTTGTATATGTTTTTACACACATATTGCAAGTGTATGTTCCAGATGTTTTATCTGTTTCAGACGTATGTTGCATTCAAGTGTTTCATGTTGCACGTGTTTCATGCCGTTTAGAGAGTCAGGAGCGTGGAGGAGTGATGGTGGCATGACACGGGTGCCGAGGAATGGGGCGTGGGGGAGTGATGATGGCCAGCAGACGTGGCGTGCGGCACGTTAGGGGCCGGCGGTCGGGGGCACAGCGGGGTGGGGCGAACGGATGGGGGCGGGTCGAATCGAGTCGGACGGGGCGGATTACGAGTGAATCGTACGGACGCGAAGCCAGCGCGATGCGCATGTGGGCAGGACGAATTAGCGGATGGGGGGGGTGCAGGCGCGCACGAGAAACGACCGTCCGAGCGCCAGCACGTCCCCACAATTTAACATGGCATGGTTTTCCAAGTTGCACTTTTTAATAATTCATTTGTTTTATACTACTACTTATAAATGCATGATTTTTTTTGAAACGAAATAAATGCATGATTAGTGGATAATGTATTTGGCTATTTGCTTACAAATCTAACCATAATAAATTTGCTTACAACAGTTTAAAATTTTTGACCAAATTATTGGTTAATTAAATAAAGATTGTAAAGTTTGACCAAATTTTTCTCGAACGAATTCGTGTATGATTAGGACACCATCGATGTGTTTGTCCTGCCGCCTGTCATACGATTCCAATTCCGATAATATAACAAGAACTTTATTTATTTTTGTATATATACAATATATATGTAGTATTGTTGGCAATGGCAAGCCGCCGGCAGCAGCAATTTAATTATCGACGAGAGACAATCACGATCTTGGACAGGCATGCGTGCATGGGCAAACCCAAACCCAAAACCCAGGCTTTTCGGCTGCTCCGTTCGTGTCTCTTCTTCTCCGGGCACAAGCGCGACAAGGAAGAAGCAGAAGCCATGGACGACGTGAAGCTAGGACTAGGAGGCGGCGATCATCCCGAGGTCGACGGCGAAGGTGATGTCTCCGAGGCGGTCTCGAGCTCCCCCCAGCCGACGCAGCTGCCGGAGGACATCATCTTCGACGTGCTATCAAGGCTGCCGGTGAAGACGCTTTGCCGGTTCCGGTGCGTGTCCAAGACGTGGCGCGCCCTCATCTCGTCCCCGGCCTTCGCCTCCGCGCAGGCATCCCGCGCCGCCGCTCCCCTCGTCGCCGGCGTGTTCGGGACGCCGCGCCCGCTCGACAAGTTCCGCCCCGCCCGTGCGCCGCGGTTTCTTCCCGAGGCGTCGCTTGAGCTGCGGGTGATGGACCCGGCCGACGGCGGCAGCGTCCTCAGGGTGGTGAAGGACGTGAAGAGCACCAAGCTGATGTGCGGCGCCCTCCTCGGCCGCCTCGTCATGGTGGACCAAGGCGAGTGCGGCGCCAGGGTCATCGATCCGGCGACTGGCCGGGTGATGGTGCTCGATAATGGAGGGTCGTCGACTACTGCAACTACAGTGTTATATAGCGATGGAAGAACAGCTACCGCCGCCGGCGGCGACGGCGACGACATTAATACCGTCCACGCATGCAGGTGGTCATGCTATAACAGCTTGGGTCGTGCCACACCGTCCGGTGCATACAAGGTTGTACGTCTCCGTGACGGTTTAGCGAAGAACGGTTTTGTCCAGATCTGCCATGTTGCCACCGTGGCATGGCCATGGGATGATGTTTGCATTGCCTTGGAACCCACTACTGACACTTGTTGGAGACAAAGGCCAGAGCCGCCGATCCTTACCTGCTGCTGCTCTAGCTGCACGGCCATTGTTGATGGCGTCCTCTACTTCACGAATCACCGCTCTCCGTCCCACACCGGACGCCCGTTGAGGCCTCTAATAACGAGCTCCCACGTATGTATAGCCTCTTTTGACCTCGAGAGCGAGGAGTGGAAACCAACGATCATCAGTGGCCCGCTGGCCAACAAGGATGTGGGATGGGAGACGGCTCTAGCCGCCCTCAAGGGCTCCCTATGCCTAATTCAAACTGATGCGGGGCTCGGCCAGAATAATCCCTATGCCTAATTCAAACTGATGCGGGGCTCGGCCAGAATAACAACCTAGGTCGTCGCTATTACACTAAAAACATATGGTTTCTCGTCGATTCCGAGAGGAGCATATGGGTCAAGGAATACGCAATACAGATGCCCGAGGGTTGGTGTCTTTTTAAACCATTGGAGATATTGATCGACGGACGAATGTTGATGCTAAACACCTTCAAGAAAAAAGAGGAAAATCTGCACGATGTTCAGTGCGTCCTGCAACTCTAC
Source organism: Saccharum spontaneum (assembly GCA_022457205.1). Lineage (NCBI taxonomy): Eukaryota > Viridiplantae > Streptophyta > Magnoliopsida > Poales > Poaceae > Saccharum > Saccharum spontaneum. Next base: position 6,061,051 of record CM039591.1, read on the forward strand.
CATCCTAGCACAGGTGCTCTCACAGACCTAATGGAGATGGACAATGATTTTAGGGGGCTACTGACGCTTTATACTGGGAGTTTATTCTCCTAATATATTATCATTATGTGTAAATGTTCCCAAACATTTTGCTCACTGATATGGCATGCGATTCCTATTTGGGGAGCTTGCATGTGTCATCTATTAAATTAATGTAGCTAGCTTATTGCACATTTTATTTCAGTGATGATTCAAATGTTCGTTCCTTTAAATCAACTAGTATAATACCCGTGCTAACGCTACGACAGCATATAACCATACAAATTAAATAACCAAAAGGCATATATGTCAAGTTATTAAGCATCACTGAGATCTATTTACTATTCACACAAATTAAATGAGATATATTTATGATTCACGCAAAAAAGAAATACTAAAACGGAAGTCCATCTTACTCTATCAAAATATGAATAATAACATTTTTAAACATTAGTGGTCACATCTATAACCAAACAGGTCTTCAAGCTCCCTTAGCCTCCCCTACATTCAGAAGCCGCCCTCACAATTGCCAATCAATTGGTGCATGATCCTCTGGAAGTCTTGCACTCATCTGTTTAGCCCCAACACACTTTAAGAAGAGGTGGTGAATAGTGTCTTCTTCCCTGCAGCGTTTGAAAAGTCAAGTATGTATTACATATGATATTATTTTTGCGGGAAGTATACTAATTCCCAAAATAATTTCAAAAACAAAGGAGTATTATATATTTTATTAGTAGCAGGAGTCGCATGCTACTTTTTTAATGGTGGTATATATTTCTTTTATTAAGCAGTATAAAATTAGTAGCCATGCATCTCAGATCCTGGCAGATTTAAAAATTGACAATCACATGCCAACTTGTGTTCCCTAATCTGAGTCTGAGGGCGTGTTTGGAAACCACGTGGTAGGGGGCCTGGCCGGCCGACCAGGCCGTGGCCAGCCAGAGCCACCCTCCCGGGCTGCAAGGCCCCGTGTTTGGGCTAGAGCAACTCTGAGCCTGGTCCAAGCGAGAACGTGTTTGATGTGTAGCCTGCAGGCCGGCCCAAAGGCCAACCGCCACCAACTGTCGGGCCGGGAACGTGTTTGGTTCCCAGTCCAGCCACCAACTGCCAGCAACCGTCACCTTCAGGCAGTTTGAACAGGTTGCATGAAATAGCAGTATTGAGACATGAACTTTGATGAAAATGACAACATTCAAGGTACTTAGCATTGACAAATGAACAATAGATAAAAAATAGGCCTAAGACTAAATGACTTGTTAATTTTGGAGTTATTGCTGCTCTAAAACTAACATCAAAGTGAAAAGTACCCACAACAACAAGGTAGTTCTGGGAAGCAAGATAACAGAAAACAACGACAGACAACAACACAGGTTGAGAAGAATCAGGACAGCAGCTCCTCCATCAGGTAGTCATCACTGGCCTAACTTGGGCAGTCATAGTTGCCCTTGTTACCCCGACGCATCCAGAATCCAAGCACCAGGACAACAAGACAGGTGACTACCACCTTCTTCCAACACCCACCATCACCATGACTATCACCTTGAGGATTGACAGGAAGAGGGGGAGGAGAAGGCATAGGATCATAGGGAACAGCAGTTACTGCTGCAGGAGATGGCTGCTCAACTCTCTTGTAATCCTCCAAAGCCCTAATAGCCTGAACATGGCTGTTGAATTTCTGGTGGACAACACCTTTCTCCCCTATGATATACCTGCTGCAATCATGCCAGCTGAGGTAAATCCCAACATGCTTCCCATTGAATATGACATAATAGCCAGCCATGCTCTCTGAAATGAAGACAGGGGTAGCCTCAGTCCAACATGTACAATAAAAAAGTTCAAACCTTGTACAATGACATCATTGGCATAGCAAAGATTGATTAGTGGCCTCAGCTTATTGAGTAGGTGGTGTTTAGTTATTTTGTATCATTGGTGGCTCCATAGGCATAACCAAATAGAAAACAAGAACCAGATTAAGAAGAAAGATCATGGATGACATGATATCCATGTGCACATCCATGCTCTGCCGTCAACACAAAGACAGAAGGGGCTGTTGCAGGGCATGGATGTGTCACATGGGTACAATGGCACACATGACAAACACCTGAAACAGTGAAGCAAAAACCAGAGAAAAAATGGAGCCACCTGTACTCAATTTGTTTGCATCATTGGCCAATTCATTTCCCCTCAAGTACCACTAAAAACAATATATAGAGTAACAAGTAAACAACAAATAGAGTAGCAAGTAAACTGCATAGACCAATTGCAAGGCAAATGAGAAAGCATATACCAAATAGGGGCAGCCAACAAAGGCCACCAATAGTGCATTACAAATCCATGTTTGCCTCAACCATGTGGGCACAAATAAATTCCACCTCTCCACTATAGTTAGTCAGCATCCAACTAGACTAACCCAAAAGATCATGTCAGCTAGCCTGCACAAAAGCTACACCTAAGTGTCATCAAAAGGTGAGAGAGTGGGGAGGGGGGTGGAGGAACTATACATCTCAACACTTAACCCCCTCTCAACCTTGCTGTCCAGTGTGGACAGACCTACATGTAGTAGGCCTTGGCAAGGTAGGCCCTAAGCCAAATTTCCCTGTGACTGTTCTCCATCTTGACAAAGCCTGTGGCAAGGGCCTTGTTCTCGAGCAGGTAGGTGTAGGCAAAGATGAGGGCCTCAGTGGTGAACCCAGGCATCTCCAGGACAACAAGGTAGAGGTCAGGATCCACATGACCAGCCCCAGTCTCCCTAAGTGCACTAGCAACATCCCTCACAGCATCAGACATGTTGGTCAGCAAGAGCACCTCCTCCTCAGTGAAGTTGCCCCTCTTCCTCTTGTTTCCCACAGCAGACTGGGGCTTGAGGTCTATGGTCTTGCTGCCCTCACCCAAGTCAATTGGGTGCTTGTGATCAGAACCAAGGGGCAAACCAGCTGAACCCTCCACCTTAGCATCCTGGCTTTCAGCCATGTTCACCCCAAGGGGCTCACCAGAACCCACAGCATACTTGCCTGTGGCCTGAGAGTGGGCAAAAATTATCTCCATCTCCTGGTAGAACCTAATGGGGCAGTTCAGAAACTCAGCATCCTTAGGGTGATCCTGCATTGCAGTCCATAGTAATGAGAGGAGGGGTGACAAGTTGGGTAGGAAGAGAATGAGAGGGGTGAGGAGGAGTGTGAAGTACATCAGCCTTCAACTACCTTGCAGTGGCCTAGGTAGTGATCTTGGTCAAGCATGATGGCATGGACATCATTGTCCCACAAGGCAGCACTAAGGTCCTTAAGCTTGCAAACCCTAGTCCACTTTTGCCTCCACTTTCTCAGGTGGTTGTACACCTGAGTTGGGCTAACTACATCCCCACTATAGTCCTTGAGGCACTTTGCAACAAAGTTCACATCCTTGTCCTTGAACACCTTGTCAGGTCTAGTTCCATCATTGAGAATCTGAGCCATCCTCCTAAGGACAAACCCAGAGGTGTTGCTGTTCCACCTCATGGGTCCATTAGCAGATGGAGGGTTGGCTGGTACCTCAACAGCAGCTACTGTAGCAGCAACAGCAGGTGCTGGAGTCTGCTGAGCAGCCACTGGAGCCCCATCTTCAGCAGCAGCCATCCAAATCTGCTATCAGGAGATGGAGGTACAATAATAGTCATTGATGGCTGTGTGGAATAAAAAATCACATGGACAAAAAAAGAATATTGTTCCTTACAACATTGGTCTCAGTTGTCCATCAAATATTACATAACATAATAAAGTTTCACATGTTCCATACCAGGGTGAACAAATAAATAAGGGTAGCAACAAACATGCATGAATCAAGTCCTATGGGTGCCCCTACCAACCCACATTGCATTACAAATCTCATCTCTCTTCATGGTCATGTCAACTGAATCTTCTTCCTTAGGGTCTGGGTGGACAGGAGGGTTGTTTGGTGGAAGCCAGTCCTCATCAGACACTATGTGGTCAAGGCCAAAACCCAAAATCCAGTTATGCAGAATGCAGCAGGCAATAACAAGCTTGACTTGGGTCTTGTAGGGGTGGAAAGGTTTGCTGTACAAGATCCTAAACCTATTCTTCAAAGCCCCAAAAGCCCTCTCCACTGAGACCCTAAGGGATGAGTGCCTTAGGTTGAACAACTCCCTTGCATTGGTGGGCATGTTTGTGCTTGAATACTCAGATAGATGGTACCTAACCCCCCTATAGGGAGGTAGGAAACCATTGCGACATGCATAGCCTGCATCTATAAGGTAGCATTTACCTACAAGTTGGCCATTGAGTAACTAGTGAGTCTAAGGGCTGGTTATTACATTACCCAAGGACAGTGGGTTCTAGTTACCTTGAGGCACAGTGAAGCCATCCTCCCTCTCAATTGCATCAGCAAGGATATGGGCATCATGTGCTGAGCCCTCGTAACCAGCCAAGACATAAGTGAATTTGAGGTCAAAATTGACCACAACCATGACATTTTGTGTGGGGTCCTTTTTCCTACCCCTGAAAGCTTGTTGCATTCTCCTAGGAACCCTAGCCAGGACATGTGTTCCATCAATGGTAGCAATGACATCCTATAAAAAGGTCACAGTGTGATAAGCCATATGGTTGGGCCACCAACTATATACATAACTAGCATTAAAAATGGCAATTACCTTGAAGTAAGGGTTCCATCTAGGGCTGCCAAGAATCTTTGGATGGGTAGTAGAGGATGGAGGCTTAATCACATCATTTCTCAACTCGCCAACAGCATATAAGACCTGGTGGAAGTTCCTATGGACTGTCTCAATGGACCTAGCAAATGAATTGTGGACCACCCTAAACCTTTGGTTGTTGTCAACTATGTGGAGGAACATAGCCACCTGCTCCTCAACACTACACCCAAATGTCTCAGGAACCAAGCCCCTCTGTCTAAACAGGTCACACAAAGCAAAAAATGGAGCCCTGCTCATCCTAATCATGGACACACACTCCCTATCAGTTGACATATAAATCCTTTGCAGGGTACGCTGCCTGTGCTCTTCAGCCTGAGTTTTCAGCTCATACAGCACTGGGTTAGGCTCAGGGATAGGTCTCATCCTCCTAATCCTACTGGCTACGAAGCCACTCATGACAACTACTAAGGTGCAAGCTTGCTTGGCCAGGGCTTCTCTTTTGTTGGCACCATCCATCTATATGCATGAATATTGCATACCAAAATAAATTCATAACACCCAAAGCAGGCATCACAATGGAACTAAATGTATGTGTCATAAAAAGAGAGCCATGGCTACATGCTGAAACATGCCTCCCTGTGGCTAATGGACATCATCATCGACCATATAGCAGAGTAAACCAAACAAAATGGCAGTAAAAACAACAGCTTGAATGAAAACAAGGCAGTAAACCATCAAGAACATGGTCCATGACAAAAAAACTGTGGCATGGACATAACAGATCAGAGCATCAACATGACCATCATCGACACCATCAACAGGACCTAACCATCAGCAACATAGATCCGAGCAAGCCCAGGAATGGACCATAAATCATGAACAGAATCAACAATAGCCTCAACATTACCATCATCATCAACAATAGCCTCAACATTACCATCATCAACAGCATCAACAAACCCTAAGCATGAACATGACAGATAAATCATGAACAGAATCAACAATAGCCTCAACATTACCATCATCAACAACATCAACAAACCCTAAGCATGAACATGACAGATCGTACCAACTGAATCGACCATAAAGCATGAACTGAATCGACAATACCATCAACCTGAACATCATCGACAATAAGACCAAACCCTAAGCAGGCAACTCGAACTGACTACGAAAAACAGCAGCAGGCAACTGAATAGGGACGAATAACAGGAACACAGGGGTGGATTTCACCTCGGGAAGGTTGACGGACGAGGCAAGAACCAAGCAACCGAGAAGACGATGACGAGCGGACGGAGAAGTAGCAGATCCGGACGGAGAAGGAGCAGATCGAGACGGAGTGGAAGCAGATCCGGTCCACAGCACCACTGCGAGCACCACCGGATCCGAGGAAGACGAGGAAGAAGACCGCCGCCACCCAGAGTCCCCGCGACGTAGCAGGAGCGGAGCGGCGCCGAAGCAGATCCGGCCACGGGGAACGGAGACGAAGCCCGCCGGTCACCAACTCTGGCTCGTCGTGCTCCCAGCTCTCCACACCGCTGCAGGTCTCTCACGAGATTAGGGTGGAGAAGGAATGGAAACGCAGAAGGGAGGAGCGGGGAAGGATGACATCTTATAAAGGCGGCGGAAATCGGGAAGGTGGAATGGCGCGAGGAGGTTTCACCCTTCCCACGCGAGCCCACGCGAGCGCAAGCCTCCCACCGCCATAGGCTCGAAATCGCCAAGGGAGAGGCCGCGCGGAGCCATGCCCTAGAAAGACGAAGGGGGAGAGCGTTTTTCTGGAGCCTGGCCGAGAGGCCGTTTTGGCTCCTAGGGAGCCAGGCCGATGGTGGGCACAGTGAACCCAAACATGGGCCGTTGCAGCCCGGGAGCGCGAGCCACCCACCTGGGCCGGCAGCAAACACGCCCTGAATGTATGTAGGGTTTTTTTATCGGCCGAAAGTAGCCGATATTTTCGAAATTTTCTTTCTATCCCTGAGGTCCGATAAAATTTGATATCAGCCAAATTTTTCCCTTCTTTCCTATTTCTACACAAACAATCCAAAATCAGCCACGCGACGGTCCGACACTTATAATGATTTATTCTTGTTTTGATTTGTGAACAAGTGATGTTTAATATCTTAGGAATAATTTCAAGTCAAATTCTACAATTTTTTTTTGAATTTGGTCCGATATTTCCAATACATCTTGCTTATCCTCTTTATCCATGACGTCCGACAAATTTTAATTTCCGATAATGAAAACCTTGAATGTATATACCTATCTGGGATCAGGAACGGACGGTAAAATCCGAAAAGACTGAGTTTCAACAAACATACTCCAACTTTAACCGAAGGAGAATCATTTTCACTTTCTACGAAAGGAGATAGGCAATGTCTAAAGCCATATACTGCCTGTGTTACCTGCGCACCAAAGTGCAAATACCAAACAACAGGAAAATACACAGGATCGGTATTGAAATATCGAGTTATGGGGAAAAGGACTCAACATTATTATTTTTTAACCCACTAACATTCAGCCCATCTATTAAGCAGGTTCTTTTTGTTTTTGTTAGTGAAAGGAGATCAGAGGCCACGTGTTTCACTGTGCGCATGTGGCAAAAACAAAAAAGAAAGAAGAGTAAAAATAGGGCCTTGTTTAGATGCACCCAAAAGTTAGAATTTTTTCATTCTCTCCGTTACATCAATTTTTAGCCGCTTCCATGAAGTATTAAATGTAGGTAAAAAAAATAACTAATTACACAGTTTAGTTGAAAATCACGAGATGAATCTTTTGAGCCTGGTTGATCCACGATTGGACAATATTTGTCAAATAAGATGAAAGTGGTACTATTCATCGGGTTAAAAAAAAATTGCAAACTAAACAAGCCTAGGACTGTAGGAGTAGTAGATCGCTGTCGCTCTCGTCCCATCCATAAGTTGAGAAGCACGCAGCAGGTGCTCATCGTCCGTCCTGAACTCTGATCCGTCCTGTTTCAGAATTCAGAGGCAGAGCTTGTGACTTCACTTCACTGCACCTGGAAGCTGAACTCATCGTCCGTCAGCTTGGGTATGGTGAGGTACAGCACGCCGTCCCTCACCTCCGCGCCGATCCTCTCCATGTCCACGTTCTCCGGGAGAAAAAAACAGGAGTAAAAAACTGAAAAGAACAGGTTTCAGATTTGCTGACCAGTGAGTAAGGTGTTGAACGATGGCTTCAGCTTTAACTTTGGAGGCAGGATAAGAAAACAGCCTGGTAGCATTCTTATTAATCAGCTCTGCCAGTTCTGACTCTGCCATTTCAAGGAGTGATGCGACATACTTCAAAACCAGGAAAATAAGGGACCTCCATAGTTTGAAGTATTTCCTCATCCCATTGTTGCTTAATATGAAGTAAACATGCCTCTTTTTTTAAGATGTATGTATGTATGAATTGGCTAATTACCTTCTCGACATACTGCTCCCTGGTGACGAGGCCAACTGTTTCCTTCTTACATGCAGTCTCAAGAATCTGAATGTAACAGAAATTGACATTGGCTTAATAAAATTGAAGGGTATGCACGACCTACAGTAAAAGCCTACTTACAGAAAATTCAAATATATGACATCTCTGATGTAGAACTCATGCAGCCAAGCCAAGCAACAGGATGTCAACTTATCTTCAGTTAATCAAATCGTTGTATCATGTGTGCAGAATTCAATTTGCAGCACCGCAGCAGCAATTCAATCAGTGTCTGAATTCAATTTGCAGCACCGCAGCAGCAATTCAATCAGCTCTGCAGGATATAGTGCTTAGTAGTATTAATTATGCTGGGGTACAATTTTGAAGCAGAATAATCCCATAAGCTGCTGTGAGTAAATCCAGCAGTAATCAGTTACAGTCCCCAAATGTTTCAGCTTCCCAGTGCTGACAGAGAAATAATTGCAACGTATATTATATAAGAACAGTTCAGATTAGAAATAGTTGCAAACCTTTTCCCCCTTTGCCTTCGTATCTCTACTATAAGAACAGTTCAGATTAGAGATAGTTATTTGAATGAAAATTAGAACTGTACTAAATGATACTTGCCTTCTCACTGTGCACGATCGTCGTCCTCAAGCCGCCCGTGCTTGGCAGATGGTGCACGGCACAGACGTGCTACGCCGCTGCCGGCAAGCCCTGGTTGAGAACCTTTACAGCCTGCGCTCGGTGCTCCTCGCTGGGCCGCCGGCACCAGGCACAACCACCACCAGCCCTTCGTCCACACGGTTATCCGCTAGCCGCCCAGCCCAAGATCCTACACACTCGGCACTCCGGAGTCCGGTCACCGCCTTGCCGGCACACCATCGCCTCGCCAAAGTCCGTCACCGCCGGTTCGCTAGGGTTTGGCAATTTGGGATTGGGAGAAACAAAAGTCAGGAGAAGAGGAAAATGGCCAAGGGCGATTTGCGGTTACCGGGCCGCCCTCGCCGAGCTCGTCGTCGAAGCGCAACGCCGCCGTTTCCTGCTCCGTGGGTGCCGGTGCCGGTGGCGCGCGGCCAGGGCCACAGCGGTGGGCGGACAAGGCAGCCCGCGCGCACCCATGGCGGCGGCCGGCGAGGCTGCGGGTGCCGGCTCACCGGCCACGGCAGGCTCGGCGAGCATGCACCGGAGGAGAGGCGCAAGGTGGAGCCGGCGGCAGTGACGGGAGGCGGTCCGACGTTTCTTTTTTTCCCCGGAAGAGAAGAAAAATGGGTGCGCTTGAATGGGAGTCGAATCGTGGTTGGCCGAGCATCGCGTGGTACGGGTGCGTGTGCGGGGAGGGTGCCGCGTGATGAAGCCTGTCGATACAATCAACCGTGGTCGTTGGATCACGTTGATGCCTCTCAGGGGATGGATTCTAACCCTTGATTTTAACAAAGACGATTTCCTATGTATAATTGGGTTGGTGTACAGATTTGAGTGTTCCATGATAGTAGAGATATTTATCACGAATGCAAATTTGTTTGTTTGTTTGTTTTGTTTTTCCTTGGGTCTAGATAAATATAGCATACTATTTATATATACCATGTAGCAAGTCACTGAAAACCGTCTTCAGAGTTCACTAAAATGATTCTTTATTTTCTGCAATGCAGGAAACTTATGCTCCCAAAACTATTTGCTAGAGTATATAAATTTTGCGGTATAATAAACTGTAGAACCCATTCACACTAAGATATATAAGCAATCAAAGGGAGGTTGAATGACTGCGGAAGCTAATTATGACGGTGAACAGTTACCCGATTTTTTTCGATCAAGGAAGGATCTCCTTGGAATCACAGAGGGCGGGCCGGTAGTCCATAATTCCATACAGGCCCAGGATTACCTTAGAATTGGGCCCAAAGTAATACTTCTCATTTAAAGGCCCGGCTAAACGAAAAGCCCAGGCCTGTTTGCCCTACCCGATCCCCCTCATTTCTCAAAAAAAAAAAAAAACGATCTGCCCCTCAGGTCTTCAGTCCCGACTCCCGTCATCCCGTGGCGGCGGCTGAGCGCCGGCGCGGACCTTCCCCGCGCGTCCGGCCGTCACCGTCCTCCTCCGCGGGCTGCCGGGCTGCGCATCCGCAGCTCCGCCGGGCGCCCGAGCTACCGGCGGTCAGCACCCCTTCCCTGCTAAAGCCAACGGCGCCCGACCCCCGACGCCCGCACTCCCGCACCTCGCTCCGCCTCCAGCGAACACGCGCTGTGACGCCTCGTGCTGCGCGCCAGCCGGTGACGAGCCTCCTCCCCTGCTCGCCGGCCGCCGTCCGCCGGCGACTTCTCTGCCCCCGCGACGTGGATCCAGGCATCCAGGGGAACCTCCCGTGAGTTCATCCCCTTCCCCCTTCTCGATCTACTATATTTCTGCAGTTCTTGACTTAGTTGCTTGATTTCTTTGGTCCCCACTTCCTCTTCCTCTGCCCATTCTCGATCTACTCTGTTGTTCCCTTGACGGGGTTCAGACACATCTGATTTTGTATTTACCATTCACTTGGGCTGCTTACTTGTTTAGTTGTTTTATTGGATCGTGCCTGCTCATTTTTGATAAACTGCCTTCATGAAAACTCTATCTTTGTATATATGTCCACAAAATAAAAGAAAGGAAAAGTCAAGTTAATTATATATTTCTCATTGCTGCAGCAAAGGTATTTGAATGGCTTCCAGTGCACGGGGCATCATGTTTCGGCGTCTCAAAACACTAACTATAAGCCCAGCACTGGCATCTGGTGTGACCAGTCAGCATCACCAGCTTCAACAGCGTGCACCAGTGAGTGGCACAGCCAAAGGAAAGTCTAAGCTCAAAGCAGGTCAGCCTTTGAAGCGTTCCACCATCGGAGCGAAGAAAGGGCCACCTTCCACTGGTGGAGGCGGCGGTGGCCGTGGTCGTCGTGAGGCCATTGAGCGCATTACTAATATTTCAGAGTCTTGTCTCAATGCCTCTACTCCGCTGCGGCACTTGTCCCCTAAGGAGCGTCTTCGTGAGGCCAAACGTGAGGAGCTAGGACTTGTCTCCAAGGAGAGGCAACGCGAGCTTGATATAGCCAAGGCCAAAGCTAAAGCCAAATCCAAAGGTACTGGTGGAGATGATGGAGACCGTGTGCTTATGGGTCCACCGGGCCTTGACTATATCAGTCTTGGGCTAGTTGATGAGGAGGCAATCCCCAAGTATGAGCTCACGGTTGAGGATGGTCGGCGGCTTGCCAAAGAGTACAGTCGTGTGCTAATGCGGCGGCACCGTGCAAGGCAAACAGCAGAGTCAACGCTTCTGACCCTTAAAAAGGAGGCTATTGCTGCTCTCCCTGAGAAGCTCCGAGCTGCTGCTATGGTACCTGACATGACACCTTTCCCTGCAAACCGGTACATGGCGACACTCACACCACCAATTGAAGGATATATTGAAAAGGTGCGGGAAGCGGCCAAGAAGCACTCTGTGAAGGAGAAACTTCGCTGAGAATTCAAGAGAGGTAACTGTCTCCACATAAGGTGAGGACAGTTTAGTCAATCGTCTTCATTGATTTCCATTATATTGGGTTAAGTTTTCATTCGCAAAATGGTACCCGTGATGATAAGATGTTTTCTAATAAATTATCACATTTTCGTGTCAAATGCTTTACATAGCATACATAATTTCTTACTGAATATATTTGTGTTACTAAGAGCAGAATCCTTATGGGTGATGTTATTGTAGCAAGATAATGTGGGAAATGCCTTGTTCAGGTTTCCCCCCCTAAGTCATGCTTGCAGTTGCTTATGTAGCTTTTGAATGAATTTAATGTGTTAAGTGCTTTGCATCCAAATTCTAGACTCTCAGTGCTTACTGCTAGTGATGTGTTGGGGAAGAGAAGATAAATCAAATATGACTCATGTTACTGATCACTAAATGTATGTTTAGGAGCATAGGCGGAGCTCCCCATGCGGCACAGTGGGGCAGTTGCCCCACCTACTGCCAGAGGAGAACCCCTACTACCCCTGTTCTCCCTCCCTTCCGGCCAAGCGAAGAGCAGCGGCGTTCGACGGAGACACGCTGGAAGACGCGAGCATTTACTAGAGAAAACCATTGAGAGAAGAAAAGGCCCAATAGCCCAGGCGGCCCAAGTGGAGAGTGCCCCCAAATCCCCAATCCAAGTCAACCTTGCACGCGCCGGCGCCCGCAAATTTCTCTTCCTGTCTTCCGCATCGCGCCATCGAAGCCTCTGTGCTTTTGCCCCGCCGGCCACTCGACGCCCGTTCATAGTCCGGCACAACTGTTGTCTGCTGCGCGTGCACGTGCACTACAGCCGGCGGCCTAGCGCGCCGCTCGCTGCAGTCCATAGCCACATGACCACGCTGCTCGCCGCAACAGCTGCTTACGCGTGCTCTGCTATCGGCGGGTGTTGGTCCAGCTACAGCGCGCCGCTCGCCGCAGCTCGGCGGCCAAGAATGTGCCCCACCTAAATTTTCGTCGGAGCTCCGCCACTGTTTAGGAGTATCAAGAATTCAGAATATAGGTTCAGAGTTTTGGACAGTGCCTATGTGAAAAAAGAGTATGAGTTGGTACCTTTTTTTTTTGAGACAGCTGAGCGCCTGAGCTAGGGAATTTCAACTACTGCATCCGTTAACATATTTTTCTATAAACTTGGTGAAAGTTAGTGAAATTTAATTTAGGACTAACTAAAGCAACCTAAATTTTGGAATGGAGGGAGTGCATTATAGTGCTGAAGACAAAATGCTCTGAACTAGTAAGATTGAACGTGATATTGTTTGAGAGAAAAAAAAAGATTGAACAAGATATCTGACACATTATTGATTATTCATTCCAAGGAAAACTGTGTTTCTATTTTCTACTAGACTCTCTTTTGCATTCAGTAAATCTCCTGCACTTGCATGTCTAACATCACTACCTTCACGTCTGCTATCCTCAACTTTGTCAAGTGTAAATGGCCTTGTTTAGTCTGCATCATTTGTCACTATTGAATAGTGGTCCAGTTTCTGGTAATTCATTTCTGTACTTTTTACCAACAAATTCTCATTATGTAATTCTCCTTGCTATCTAGTAACTCGGTTCTATTTTGCTTTGTAGATGAATGGATATTGAACCTAATGTACAAGAACAGCTTTGGCACAAACTACAATTGCCAAATTTGGTGATCTAGTCGGATATCCCAATTTGCAGAGCAGCCATGATCTAGTGAAATCATTTTTGCCCTTTTTTTATGCAACTCTACAGGATTGGTGTTTTTTTTTTTTTGAAGTTGTCGCTGGACTGTCATGTCACTTTTTTTCCCTGATTTAGGATGTTTATTGTTGACGACGGCTTCTATAATAAAGGGTTAGCAGTGAGACCGTGAAACCGAAGAATCTCTGAGACCGCTTCTCACAAATGGCCCCGTAGTGTTTTACGCTATAATTATCATTGAGACCTCGCCTCCATGTTCTTTTGGCTGCAGATTGCTGAAACACCTGGGGTTTATGATGCAGCATTTGTGCGTATGTGCCTTCAGTTTTAAATTGCACTGCATCTTTCCTCGAGGGAATGGCATATTCTGCACCTCAAGAGTTATGCCATCATTTGGATTTAGGGGGTGTTTAGTTACCAAAAATTTTCATCCTAAAATATCGCATCAAATCTTGCAGCATATGCATGGAGCATTAAATGTAGACAAAACAAAAAACTAATTGCACAGTTCACCGTGAAATCGCGAGACGAATTTTTTAAGCCTAATTAATCCATAATTGAACAATAATTGTTAAATAAAACAAAAAGCTACAGTACCCGAATCTAAAAAAATTTGCCAACTAAACACTTGCTACATTGCAGTGCCGTTCTTGCATGGTCTTCACTCCACGTTACTATACGTACAGACAGTCTGAAGCCTATTATGTTATCTATAGAAGCCTTTAAACGTGGTGAGTTAGCTACAGTAAAGCTAGCTACAGTCCCTTCCGTTCCTCTCTCCCGGACCGCTGGCCATCAGACTCCCGCCACGCCGCACGCTTCTGGAACCACCTGTGCACTCCTCCCCAGACTGGGTGACGACGCCATCGTTCTATCCGCCGCCCTCCCGATCCGACCGATTCATGCGACAGAGAATGGAAAGACGGAAAAAAACCACCTCGCCAGCTCCGCCGACTCCGCTCTCCTCGCCGTCGCCGCCTGCCACGGCCTCTTCGACCTCGCCTGCGTGACTCCGCTCTCCTCGCCGTCGCCGCCTGCCACGGCCTCTTCGACCTCGCCTGCGTCCGTCTCCCCCTCCCCGGCACCTTGCCTCGGTGCAGCCCCGCACCATGGGAGCACAGCAGGCAGCAGGCCTGGCGCCGCTTCAGCTGGCAGTACCTGCCTCCCGTGCGAGCTCCGCTGTCCGCTCAGCGCGGCACCACCACCAGCCCGCGACCCCGCCTGCGCCCTCAGACTGCAGCACGCCGGAGCGCCCACCTGGCTTCGCACCGCTCCAGCCCCACGATCCCGCCCCGGCCACAGGCAGATCCGCCGGTTCCCGTGCGACCCGCCGGAGCGCCGCGGCGCAGCAGCACCGCGGCCAGCCCACAACCCCGCTGGAACACAGACCGCCTGCGCCCTCCTACGACAGCGCCGGACCACCGACATGGCTGCCCTCGGTCCGCACATGGCCCCCGCCTGCACCCTTTGTCGGCCGCGCGGCGCGACATCGCGCCGCCGCCACGACGTGGCCCACCAACAGTGGACAGCATGGTGCTTATCTCTCTCCGATCCCATCTTCTACTAGCGAATGCCTCATTCATGGATGGTGCACACCGCGTGCTCGATGATTTGCCTCTACAGCAATGTTTGTTGCTAACCAGATAACCATGCCCACCTCTCTCCAGGAACAGAGATGCAGATGCACATATCAACATCTGACACAAGGAGTCCTATATATTCAGAGAAGCAACCAAGAGGCAGAGAAGGTACCCTTGCTCAAAAGTTAATTCAATTTTCCAATCAATAATTTTTCCAAGCAATCCATATGCACATGTGCATCCAGTATATATGCAGTAAGTCTTCCAGATTCTCATTCCAGAATTTCTGTGCTTGCCTCCTGTCACCTACAATATTGTGTGTTTCCCTGCTTGCCCGCTACTTTATTATGCTGTCGAATCTTTTATGTTATTTATAACAGAATAATTATCGTCCTGTTAGTTTCCTAAATTATCCAAATAAAATACTTTTGCCCTTCGGTTCATTTCTTGCAAGAACATGATCATTTCGGAAAATTTAGCTTGGAAATCGGTATCATACAATGGGCATATCGTGCTGCTGCTTTTACTAAATCCATGGCTTGGATTTTCATGTATGTAGGAATGTCTCAATGCCTCAAAGTAAACAGCAAACCAGGATTGCTAATTTGGTTTCCCAATTTTGGTCACGCACTCTTTTGTCTCAGAATGCATATGCCTAACACTTTCCACATTCTCATAACTACTTTTCACATGTCACCTTCATCAGTATGCTACAAATGGACAGTCATTGGTTTTGAAAAGACCACACTGCTCAGCTGAAATTTTTGAGATATATATAATACAAATGGCCAGGTATTCTCACTACACTCAATTTCCTTTAGCACCAACCAGCTCTAACTGTTTATTCTCTAATGCAGGTCCTACTGTTTCAGGTTTCCCTCTACAGTATCTGCCATCCTTATGTAAGAATTGCACAGTGTGTGCAACCTCTACATTGCCGATTTTGATATGATCCGTGCTACTAAACGGCTCCCTGCTCATAGGGTAACAATTTTCCCTCTAATAGTTATACTCAGCTTCGCCAGGTGTTGTCAGTATAGTCATTTTTCTCTAGCAGCAACCACCTCTAATTACCTATTCTCTAATACAACTCTTTCTGATTCAGGTTTGATCTATACTGTACGGCCTAATTATATTCCATGGTCTATGATACACGCCTCACATCTTATAAGGCAATGAATTTTCCCTCCACAATTGCTCATGACATGTTCTAAGGTTTGTGCAAGGGAATTGGTGACGAATCTAGATTTACAGGTACTTAAGGCTGCTCTCCATGTCTTGCCCTGCTAAGTTAATTTACTCTTGCTATGTACAGTTCTAAGGTCTGCAACCATTTTCTCCTGTATATATGGACACTGACTTTTCTTTTCTCCAGTCATATTGGAACAAAAAAGTGTTCGACAGCCATGACCATAATATAGTAACGGCTTGGCTCCCTGCTTCATAGTTCTATATGAGATGACTCTATTTCCATATTTCATAAAGAATGCCATATACTCTGGTATTTCTTTACCTTTTTGGACAATATCTATCCTTCTAATTTGTAAAATTGAATTGAGATTTTAGAAATTTAATAAATTATGTAATGTCTTACAATTCATAGAATTGATTTGGGATTTTGGAAATTTACTAAATTATGTAATGGCTTGCATGCAACGCTACCTGAATATTGATTGCTTGGTTGCAACAACATCATGCGAGAGGTTCTGAAACTCTGGAGCTGTTTCCATTTTGTGATCAGCAAACCTGCTCCATGCTCAGCGCGTGCGTGAGCTAAGCAAGGAGTTAACTGATTTCTGGAAGAGCCAAGGTATTGTCGTTGAATCATACAAAAGATATTGTTGTCATCCTATAATTGTATGATTGTTTCCTCAGGACAATTTCTTTATTACTAAATAAAGTATTATGCTACAGAATACTTTGTATTGCCTTATAAAAGATTCTGTTCGCTTGACCCTATTCTTCTATAAGTTATCCCACTTTAATGCTTTTGCCTTACGATTTATTCCTTCCACTGAAAAGATGAAGTGGAAGCCGAAGATGCTTAACATAAAAAACTGGGACTCTATTTGCTACACTACACATGCCATGCTTGCCCTGATGTCTACGGAAAACACATGCTCACATTTTGCTGATAGTAAGCACGTTGGAATGCTTCATAGTAAACAGCAGACCGTGTTTGCTAATTTATTTTCGGATTTTTCCCAGTCACGCAGTCCCTCTGTTGTAGGAACTTTTGAGCGGCTGATTGTTTTAAGCCTACCTAAAAGAATGGAATATTATGTTTGAATCACAAAATGGCTCACACCTGCGACTGCTTTTTGTTGCAAGTCTATAATTTTCAGGACGTGCTATAGAGTTCCCCTTACATCTATAAATTTTAGGGGTACTGATGTCAACTTCTTTTTTTAGGAATTCATATCAGGACTATAATACATGTGAATTGTGATTCAGTTCAGATGCAAGCTTTTCCAATGTACATGCCATGCTTGCACTGATGTTTATGAAAAACACATGCTCACATTTTGCTTATGGTAAGCAAGTTGGAATGCTTCATAGTAAATGTTGGAGTATGTTTAGGCCCATGTGGCTAAGGCCCATGTGGCCCATGTATGGAACTATATGTAGCTACCCTTCTAGGGTTAGCCCTAAGGAATGAAATCTCAGTTTACAACATGGTAATCAGAGCCTAGGGTTAGTTTTTTTTTTCCTCTTCCTCGTCTGCCCAGCCGCCGCCCCCTCCTGGTGGCTGCCGCCGCCGGCCAGGAGGCCATGGCCGACGCTCCACCTCCCCACCCCTCCCTCTACAGCCATTTCCCTTCCCTCTCCTCTTCCACATGGGCGCAGGTCCTTGCTGCTGCCCCTCCCGCCGCTACAGGTCCGGTGGCTACTCAAGCTCTTGCCGCCGCCGCCCCTGGTTCCCTTCCCCAACCGGCGGCTACTGCCCCCCTCCACCCAGCGGCTGTGGCTGATCCCGACGCCGCCACCGTGGAGCAGCAGCCCCGTCCCCACCCGCCCCGCTCTGAGGCGCCTGTCCGCCTGGAGCAGCCGCTCCAGCCGCTGGACCGCCTGGACGCCCAACCACTGTACCGCGCGGAGGGGCAGCTGCTGCCAGCGGCCTCCCTGGCGCCCCTGGACTCCGTGTCTGCTGCTGCTGGTGGCCTGCTCGCCCGCCTGGAGACTCCGCTGCTTCATCCCGTCCAACATCTGCAGCACCAGCCGCCGCCCCTCCCGGTGGCTGCTGCCGCCGGCCAGCCAGCCATGGCCGGCGCTCCCCCTCCCCACCCCTCCTTCTCCTGCTCCTCCCCTGTCCCGTGGGCGCAGCAGCCACCTTCCCCTGCCCCTGCACACGCCCAGCCGCCGCTCCTCCTGGAGCCGGTCATGGCTGGCCGTCCACCTGCCCACGCCCAGCCGCCGCGCCTCCTGGAGCTGCCCATGGCTGGCCGTCCACCATCCCCTCCTCCGTCTACCACCATCCTCTACCACCATCCTTTCCTCTCTTCTTCCCATCTATCCCTCCCTTTCCCGGGCTCCACCATCCCCTGCTGTGGTGCTGCCGCCCGCTCCCTGCCCTTCTCCTGCCGCCCTTCCTGCTGCTGCGGGCGCGGGCGTACGCCGTCCCAGGGCCGGCGCCACTTGCCGCTGCATCTCGTGTCGCGCGCCGGACCTTGTCGGCTCCCTACCCTCTGCCATCGGCTCCATCTCCCTCGCCGTCGCAGCCGGGACATCCTCCTGGCGCCGCTAACACCATGGCCGCCACCGCCGGGGGCCGCTGGTGCGGGGGGCCCGGGCGTCGCCACTCCGGGGTTTCTCCCCAACTCCCTGTGGGCTACCGTGGCCTCCTCCTTCAGCACCACCGCCAGCACTCCACCAGTGAGTCCTGATTGGATCGCCGACTCGGGCGCCACTTTTCCACACCACGCCTAATGCGAGTCTACTTTCCTCTTCGTCCTCCCCACCCTTCCTGTCCCTCTTCCATCATGGTCGCCAATGGCACCTGCATTCCTGTCTCCTCCGTGGGCACTGCCAGTTCCCACGGCTCATTTCATATCTCTGATGTTCTTGTGGCTCCCGGGATGGTTCACAACCTTCTCTCTATTCGCCGTTTCACCACTGATAACTCTTGCTCGGTTGAGTTTGACCCCTCTGGCCTTACCGTGCGGGACTTGGCCTCCGGGCTCCTCTGCTCCGGTGTAACAGCACTGGGCCTCTCTACACCCTTCAGTTTCCGGCATCTGCTTCACCTTCTTCGCCATCCTCCGCCGCTTTCGCCGCCACATCCTTCCTCTACCACTTGGCACCGTCGCCTTGGCCATCCTGGCCGGGATGCCCTGATGCAGCTCAGTCGTAGTTCCGACATTCGTTGCTCTCAGGCTCACGATGATCACTTGTGTCATGCGTGCCAGCTGGGCCGTCACGTTCGCCTTCCCTTTCAGTCCTCATCCTCGCATGCCCCTCGTGCATTTGATCTTATTCACTGCGACTTGTGGACCTCTCCTGTTCTCAGCATGTTTGGCTATAAGTACTACTTGGTGGTGGTCGATGATTTCTCCCATTATTCCTGGACTTTTCCTCTGCGTGCCAAGTCCGAGGCTTTCCCCACTCTTAGCAACCTCTTTGCTTGGGTATCCACTCAGTTCGGCCTCACCATCAAGGCTGTCCAGTGCGACAAATTCCCGTGCCTTCTTCCTTTCTTCCGGTGTCCACCTGCGCATGTCTTGCCCGTATACCTCCTCTCAAAACGGCAAGGCAGAGCGTATGATCCGCACCACCAACGACATCATGCGCACCCTTCTGCTCCAGGCATCTCTACCCGCTCGCTTCTGGGCTGAGTGTCTGCACACCTCCACCTATCTCCTTAACCGACTCTGCTCCAGGCATCTCTACCCCGCTCGCTTCTGGGCTGAGTGTCTGCACACCTCCACCTATCTCCTTAACCGACTTCCTTCTACTGCATGCCCAGCTCCCACGCCTCACCACGCTCTTTTCGGTACCCCTCCTCGGTACGACCACCTTCGAGTCTTCGAGTGTGCGTGTTACCCTAACACCGCCGCCACCCCCGCTCCTCATAAGCTGGCTCCCCGGTCGACCCTCTGTGTCTTCCTCGGATACTCTCCGGATCACAAGGGTTACCGATGCTTTGACCTTACCTCTCGCCGTGTCCTCATCTCTCGCCATGTCGTGTTTGATGAGTCGGCGTTCCCTTACTCCACCTCTCCACCCACACCTCCCGCTGACCCTGCGGAGGCTTCCTTCTTTCCCACTGACACGGCGATTCCGCCACCCTTCTCCCCCTACCCTGCAGGTACTGCTCCGGCGCGCTCCCCTGGTGGTCCCACGTCGCCCCAGGGCCTTCCGGTGCCTGACACGGTCGAGGCAGCCCCAGAGCTTCCACCCTCGCTCCCTGTGGCTTCGCCGCCTCCCGTTGTGCCGGATGCTGCCGTTCCGATCGCGGGACCGCGCGCACCGACCCCACCTCCTCCCGGGCGCTTCGGTCTCGTCTACCAGCGCCGGCGGGAGCCGCGTCCGCCCTCACCTCCTCCCGGACGTTTCGGGATCGTCTACGAGCGCCGGCGTGAGCTGGCTCCGCCGCTCCCGTTCCCAGCGCCGTCGTCGCCAGTGCGTGCTCCGCCGGCATCCCCACGCTCTCGCGCCGACCCGCCAGTGTACCACCCACCTCTTCTTCACCGGGACCCTCGTCACACTCACCCGATGGTGACGAGGCAGGCGTCTCGCCCGCAGGCCCTCACCGCCGCCGCCTGCGAGCCGGAGATCTCTCCAGTACCCTCTTCCGTTCGCGCGGCCTTGGCGGATCCTCACTGGCGCCGCGCGATGGACGAGGAGTACGCCGCCCTCCTCGCCAACCAAACGTGGGACCCTCGTGCCTCGTCCGCCGGGGGTCCAACGTTGTCACCCGGCAAGTGGATCTGGACGCACAAGAGGCGGGCTGATGGTTCCTTGGAGCGCTACAAGGCTCGCTGGGTCCTCCGCGGCTTCACTCAGCGGCCCCGGCATTGACTATGCTGAGACGTTCAGTCCCGTGGTGAAGCCAGCTACAGTCCGCACCATCCTCTCCCTGGCTCTCGAGCGCTCCTGGCCTGTGCATCAGCTGGATGTCAAGAATGCCTTTCTTCATGGCACTCTGACTGAGACGGTCTACTGCAGTCAGCCGGCCGGTTTTGTGGATGGTTCTCGTCCTGACTTCGTCTGCCCGGCTCAACAAATCTCTCTACGGGCTCAAGCAGGCACCCCGGGCTTGGTACTCCTCGCTTCGCTACCTTCCTGCAGACTCTTGGGTTCACGGAGGCCAAGTCTGACACCTCCCTGTTCATATACCACTATGGGGGTGAGACTGCTTACCTGCTCCTCTATGTGGATGACAATTGTTCTCACTCTGCCTCCAGCGAATCTCTGCTCCACCGCATCATTGCCTCACTCCAGAAGGAAATTTGCTATGAAGGATCTTGGGGTGCTCCACCACTTCCCTCGGCGTCACTGTTGAGCCCCGACCTTCCGGTTTGTTCCTCCACCAGCGGCAGTTTACTTGTGACATTCTGGAGCGAGCCGGGATGACCGCCTGCCAGTCCTGCTCTACACACCGGTGGACACCCAGGGCAAGCTGTCCGAGGCTGGGGGTCCGATGCTTGGACCAGCAGACTCCACCGCCTACCGGAGTCTTGCTGGCGCACTTCAGTACCTCACCTTCACACGGCCGGACATCACTTATGCCGTCCAGCAGCTCTGCCTCTACATGCATGCTCCGCGGGAGCCTCACCTGGCTGCTATGAAGCGGCTTCTCCGGTACCTCCGTGGCACCCTTGGCTACGGGCTGCTCCTCGGCCGGTCTTCCACTGCCGAGCTGGTTGTCTACACCGACGCTGACTGGGCGGGCTGCCCGGACACCCGCAGGTCCACCTCCGGCTACGCGGTCTTCCTCGGCGGCAACCTGGTCTCTTGGTCGTCCAAAGCGCCAGCCCGTGGTTTCCCGCTCCAGTGCCGAGGCGGAGTACCGTGCCGTGGCCAACGGCGTGGCCGAGGCCGCCTGGCTCCGCCAGCTCCTGGCTGAGCTTCACCAACCGCCCCCTCGCCAGGAGCACGCTCGTCTACTGCGACAACGTCAGTGCGGTCTACCTCTCCACCAACCCCCGTGCAGCACCAGCGGACCAAGCATGTGGAGATCGATCTACACTTCGTCCGCGACCCGGGTGGCCATCGGCGACGTCCGAGTGCTTCACGTCCCGACCACCTCCCAGTTTGCGGATATCTTCACCAAAGGCCTCCCTTCCTCGACCTTCTCCGAGTTTCGCTCCAGCCTCAACGTCTCCAGTGGCTAGTTGTGGCTGCGGGGGGGTCGTGTGTGTTGTGCTCTCACATGTTTTCTTTCTTGTTCAGTCTTGAACTCCGCTGCGCCGGTAGTTCAGACTGCGGGGGGGTGTTGGAGTATGTTTAGGCCCATGTGGCTAAGGCCCATGTGGCCCATGTATGGAACTATATGTAGCTACCCTTCTAGGGTTAGCCCTAAGGAATGAAATCTCAGTTTACAACAGTAAACAACATACCATGTTTGCTAATTTAGTTTTTCATTTTTTTCCCTCATGCAGTCCTTGGCAAATGTGTACCCTTGGTGACTTCTAATAGGCTCATTGTTTTCCAGCTGCCTAAAACAATTGAATACTATGTTCGAATCACAGTATGGTTCACACCTGCGGCTGTTCTTTGTTTCATATCTATATTTCGGAACCCGTGCCATGCATTTGCCATTATATCTATAAATTTTAAGGGTACTGATGTCAACATTTTTTTCTAGGAATTCATATTACAGCTATAATATCTATGAATTGTAATTCACTTGAGATGGAAGGTTTCCAATGTAGCTACGTAGTTCCAGATGCTGAATGTTTTATTTTCCCCCTAACTAATCATCTTTTATGATCAATCTGATTCTGGTGGAACACATTCCCATGACAGCCCTGGCTTGACAAATGTGCATTCCTGCAAAACATTATAATTTCTTTGAGCAATGGTGAACACCTCACGTCTTCTCAGGTAGTGAACTTCCCCTCCACAGTTGTTCATGACATGATACATAGCTATTTGGTCAGTACATAACTGTTCTTTTACCTCAAATTGTTTTTGCCATATGTCATTTCTGAGCTGCTTTCAGGTATCGACATAACAAGCAATAGCCCTGAGTCCAAAGAACAAGACATTCGTGCGCCTTTTGCCCTGCCACTGAACCAATAATTCTTACTATTGCAATGCTGCCACTACTTCTATATTTCTGTGTGACCACATCCAAACACAATAAATTCATGCATTTCTATCACTCTCATATCTACATGCGCGAAGCGCGGGGGATCTGGCTAGTTATATATATGCACTTGTGCTGTACGATCTTGGCCGTGTAAAGTACTAAAATGTACTACTAATCTTCAGGTTTTTACGCCTCGTTCGGCTGGCTGGTGGTTGGTGTTGATTTGTTGTGAGAGAAAAATACTGCTGGCTGGCTGGTGGGTGCTGGCTGGTGCTGAATTGGTGTGAGAGAAAAGCGCTGCTGGCTGGCTGGGAGCCAGGCAGCCGAACAATCCAAAAATACGCTCCATCACTCTTCGAAATAATCACTAGCTGAACCATTTGTACATAGTACATAGGCTAAGAGTAACTTTACATCCCAAATCAAGACTCCTTTTTTTTTGATTTAGGGCTCATAATTTTGAGTGTTTTTTTCTAGGCTCAACTCAACATTAGCACCCAGATTAGGGCCCATACTTTCTGTTTTTCCTCTATTTTGCTCTCTTTAGTCAAATGGTTAGTCCAGCTTAGAGTTCAAACATAACAGTTCATTCAAATTCAGAAGATGGTCATAGGTAATGGATTTGAACTCAGGAACAATAGTTAGCAATTGCAAATTGAAAATACTATAATTTGCAGAGTACAAGTACCATTCAAATTCACAAGTAATCATGCACACCACAAAACAAGATATCTTTTCTTCTCAAATATATACAGTACTGTATATATATATTTATATGATCAAAAGCACACCATAGGGTAGGCACCGTCGCCCACGTAGCATTATTCACACCCATCAGCCAAACAAAAAAGGCTGACATAAAGTAACAAAAAAGGGGGAAAGAGATGTTAGGGATGAAAGATCATGCCAAACAAAAAAGGCTGACATAAAGTAACAAAAAAGGGGGAAAGAGATGTTAGGGATGAAAGATCATGAGATAAGTTCCTCCTGATTTATTTTTCAAGATCCACCAGAGTTGGATGCCATTGCTGCCGTTGAAGATGTTGACGTTACCATTGGGGGCGTTGATGTTGATGTGCCGTTGAAGATGTTGACGATACCGTTGGGGGCGTTGATGCTGATGTTGATGTCATTCTTGCTATTGAAGCAGCTGCATTTCTTGTACGCCACGTGACCACCACTAAGAGTAGCTATCAGGGTTCCTATCACGGGAGCTTGAGTGTCGGCGTCGCAGAGGCTGGGCCCCACAACCAGGTAGACTCCATCTGTTGCGAGCAGGAGGGCGTTCTTGTCTGCATCTTCGCCAAAGGAGGTAACGCCGCCGCCGCCGCTGCCGGCGGCGGCAAAGTCACCGCCGCGGCAGGGAGATGTTGCGGAAGCGGAGCACGTGACCCGGAGGTTCCGGGTGGCGCTGTGGTTGCGGGCCGGCGACGCCGACGCCGGCGGCACCGTCACCCAGAATTCCGAGCCGTCCATGTAGATATAGCTGTATGTAAAGCCGATGCAAAGCACACAGGTAAGGAAACTAACTTTGGAAAGGATGCAGGAATGCATGATGAATTGGTGCTGAAGTCGGCCCATTACCTGCCGGTGAGGTTGCTGTCCGCGTAGCCCCGGTAAAGCAGGCCGCCTACTAGGGACGGCGGCATTCCTGGGGTGGGCCGATGGTGGGCCACGAGGAGCGATGGGCTTGGCGGCGTGGCAGAGGAGGATGGAGGAGCGTCCGGGTCTGAGGTCAGGTACACGAGCTCTTGCTCGCCCTGCACGTTAGGAATTGGATCAGCAACTACCAAGGCCAGGCCCACAAAAAAGAAAATCACCGCTTTGCAGGAGCGAAGTAAATAAAAAAAGTCTTTATTATATAATAATTAATAAAAAAATATGTAGAAAGAACAACCTTGACGATGGCACAGTAGAGGTCCTGGGGCCTGTCGGCGTCGAACGCGCATCGCCTCGGGATGCCCAACCCCGCTGCGTACACTTGGGCCTCCATGGGCGTGACCGTACCGTTTCCTGATGACGGAAATTTGAGGTGTGTTTGCTTGCTTACCATATACGATTCCCTTAGAGGCTTATTAGGTGTATAGATAATACGATATATACGATGATGCATGAGAAATACTATGTCTTTTGTTTATTTTTCCACTATTATTTTTAGAGAATGTACTATTTAATAATGAATATATATATATATATATATTATAAAAACAAACAAGTAAAATCGTAGTGTACTACATACCCGATTGGCATGTCTTGTCCAACACGGAAGCGTAGATTTTTGCTTGCAGCTGACCATCTCTCTGGCCGGGCCAGTGACGAGGTAAAGGAACGGGTCGGTGGTGGTGGGCCGAAATAGGATCTGCCCACCATAGTAGTCGAGAAGAAAGAGCGCCTGGGCTCCGATTCATCAGGCAAGGCCACGGAGAACACCCTCCTCCTAGTCGTAAGCTGAGGCAATTAAGGCAACGGAGTATTATGTATGTATGTATGAATGATGATGATGAGCAAATAACAAAACAAAAGGGAATGTAAGACCAGTGGCGGAGCTCAGCCAAAAATTTAGCTGGGGCAGATTACGAACACAATTTTTTAATGACATTAGACAGATGCACATGAATGTCTAATATGGCAAATTTAACGATTGATTGGAGATGGTAGCAGTCCATATCAACGTAACCTAATCCATTTATTCAACAAACATCAACTAAATAAGAGTCCAAATCCAATTATCCTTCAAGAGCTAAAAAACCTGTAAAATTGAAGAAAGATTCAGGTCCGTCCACTCCCGGCGTCAGGACCTCGCCCACGGGTCACAGGCCACGGCCGTGGCCAGCTCCAGCGCCGCTCACCTGCCACCGCCATCTCCCACCCGGTCCTCCATAACTTGCTAGCTGCTGACTTGCCCTGCACTACAGCACTAAGCCGCTAAAGCAACAGGCACCGGCGCGCAGGCTGGCGCTACAAGGGGCACCGGCGGGCCGCACAGGCTGCAAAGGGCGCCGGCAGGCGGCAGCAAGGGCGGTGCCGCCGCGGCATCCGGCAGCAAGGGGCGAGTTGCAGCTACGCCTAGGAGCGGCGACGACGCTCAAGGGCGGCAGGACGATGGTTTGATGCGGCGCGATGACTGAACTGGCAGGTATGGGGTGGGGGATTCGCAGAGCTAGGAAGTGGCCAGTGATGCTGAGCCGATGGGCTCTCTCCGATTGGGCCTATGGCCTTCGCTCGTGCACCCTGGGCCTGTGTAAATAATGTGTTCCAGTTCAGGGGTCCAGCCGCGTCGTCCGAGACCGAACATAGCTGCTCGACCGCCGCATATGAGGAAGAAGAGAGGTGTATTAGGGGCTCCCCGCCGGTGGTAGGTGGGGCAGCTGCCCCACCCTACCGTATGGGGAGCTCCGCCTCTGTGTAAGACGTAAAACTATTAGTTGCATGAACTGACCTCATCATGCCCCCCGTTCAAGGAAGCTGACGAGAGTTGGTCGACGACGAGGAAGGCGCTGCCGTCGGTCGTGTAGTAGGACACAAAGAGTGAGCCGCTGGAATGGACAGCAACCCCAGCAAGGCCCCGCGCGGCGGCGTCCTGGCTGACGCGGGTGCCGAGGTCGATCAACGGCTTGTCCCCCACGCGGAGGACGGCGGAGCCGGTGGTGGTGCCGGCCACATCAGCCAACCAGATCTTCCCGTTTCTGTTCCAACAGATGAGGCGACCAGACCCATCCTTGAGCGGCAGCACACCATCAACGGCTTGCGTCGAAACCTTGTGCAGGCACAGCGTGCTGCTGCTGGGCGACCTGCTGCGGCGCCGGCGCGGCAGTGTCTAGGTTGTGACGGGTGGAGACGGAATCAGCCATGACGACGTACGTACTGATTACTGGAACAAGACAAGAGACAAGCAGGCGAAGGAGAGGAGGAAGATCCGCAGCAGCATGATCATCTTAGAATCAGCCATGCATGCAATGCAATGCAATGCAAGCGTATATATGTGAATGTGTGACCGACTGATTATATATGTGTGCGCTGAATTTGAATGGAAGCCTCGACCCTGGATGAGCGATCGAGCCGAAGGGGAGGCAGAATGGGCATATTTTATAGCGGGGATCGGAGGAGCTGAGAGGGTGTATCTCCGTTGCGTGTCCCCTTTTGTGTCTCCGCACACGTGGAGGCCATCCATTCGTTCTCTCTAGAGATGGGCCCTCGCTAATTTTCTCCATCCGCAACGCACGACTGGAGAAAACAGAGCCGTCCGCTACTCCGTCTCCCCTCGCTCGTCCCGTCATTGGTCGTAGGAGCGCGCCTCCATGGCCGCGGAGCCCTCAGAGGCGGAAGCGGAACGACCTTGCCATGGCCAGGTCGTAGCACGGCACCACCGCACCAGCACCGGCCGCACCATGTCCCATGCGCCATGCGGCCCGAATCGAGGTCCGCAAGCCAGAATCGATTTTGGCTGCGATAAGTTCGATTTTACCTTTTCTCTCTCAGGTATATCATCGAGCCGACATCACTATGGCACTTGCGGCCATGCTCGTCGCTCATGGCCCACGACACATGCATGGTGCAGCCGATGTTGGTGCCATGCTACCACCTGGCCATGGCGAGGCTGTTCCTTTTCTCACGCGCTGACATGCGCCGCCTCGCCGCAGTCGGAGGCGGCGGCACGCTCGGGACACGCGGCCGTGGTGAGGTTTGTGGCCGCCGTCATTAACGGTTGAAGCATGTGATTAGGTGAGACCGATGGGCTGACGGTGGCTCCGTTTCTACGTGCGTTGCGGAGTGCGGACGGAGAAAGTAAGAGGGCCCATCCCTGATGAGGAACGCAGCGCACGGATGCCGTCCACGTATACGGAGACACAGATGGAACAAGCAAAGGAGACACACAAGCTTCAGCCCCTCCCGCGTGGGCGTACTGCGCCTCGCGTGCGCGTGGCTCCTCACGTTTGCGTAGCGGTCAGCGGGACAGCGGCTCGGCTCGGCTCCACGTTGAGTCCATGGTGCACGCCGAGGCGGCGTCGACACAGAGCAGCCCGTTGAACAGGAACAACGACGACACCAGCTCGCGCGGAATGCACAGCGGCGCCCTGGCGGTGACGTCGGCGGCCGTGACGCCGGGCGCTGCCGCGTGGATGAACTTGACACCCACTAGTACATGCTAACAGATTGCATCGAGGGCTAGGTAGTGCGGGCAGTTGCACGCCGCTGTCGTCGCTTCCGTCCAAAAGCAGTCCCCAATCCAGGCCAAGAAGATGCCGCAACTGTTGATCTAACGGCATCATCTTCTGTAATGGAGGCTTCATGTGTGGTACGAATTGACGCCGTCGGTGGTATACATTTGCTTTACTCTGAATAAGAACCTGTTCAGTCTTACATAGTTCACAGTTCTCTAAAGTTCTACAATTTTTGTAACATATCCATACAGTTTACAGTGACATGAAGTTCTTATCTCCTCTCTATGTTTACATCTTTGGCAACCATCCTAGTTACATTCAAGCACAAGACACAAGTCCTATCTTTTGGAGCTAGATAGCTTCAGTCTTCAGATGCCTGTAGCAAAAAAATTATCTTGTCCACCATCCTGTCTTCTGCCTCGCTGCCAAATCATGAAAATATGTAATTGTACCCTTTTCTTATATATCATGGACTATGTGAACTGAAATATGTTTTCAATCTATTTGCATTTCTCAAGAGAACACTCTGTTTATACAATCAAATTGTACTCTATCTGAGATATATAAGTTGTCAGTTTACATACACATATTCTGTGTTCCAAGACACCAGAGAAAAAATCACCATTTTTGCACAGATCCACTCAGGCTGTGCAGCGCCTGAAGTGTGAATCCGTTCCATGGTATGAAATCTAATGTTCTGCAGTTCCATACAATGTACAATGAAATCGCTAGCTCCAAGGTCTGAAGTCGATGTTTTGAAGTACTTATGGATGTTCTGAAATCCTTTTTTAACTTGCAGATTTTAGACAAGTTGGAGAAGATCTATATTTATTTCAGAACAATCTCATTTTCTGCAAATTATCCATACATTGTGCAATGATCCAATTTGCTCAACATTTTACAATACATTTCTTGTAACATCTCCATACATGCTAAACCTGTATATGATAAATCTCTATGCTAAACCAGCAATCTCATCCATCTGAATATGAGACTGATGTAACAATACACCAAATCATGGCTCGCCATAGGTACTTTCAGCTTCCCTCTTTGATTCCTCGTACCTAAATTGCTTGATATTTTTAATTTGCATCAGTTGCACGAGGCAAATTGGCCCATACAGAAGCGATGTATCATCTGGAGTCAAATTTCTTTCCACTAGTGACTTGCAACCATCTGGAGTCAAATTTCTTTCCACTAGTGACTTGCAACAGTGTAAACAGGGGTTTCGTTCAAAAAAACTATGTAAACAGGGGGCGCACCCAATTTTTTTCCTTAGTGGAGAAGGTTTCGATTCGCCCACCTTTTGACGCAAAAGGAAATGAGCTCGTGTGCTAATTCCACTTGTTCGGGGAGAATCCCTGTCAAACGAACGCAGCCTTCATTTGAATCAACAGGGGGAGCCGCCTGGATCCCTGCCATATCATCTTTGTTCTTTCTGTTGTGATTGTTATTCGAACGGCCATTGGTACCACGTGCGGACGGTCATGCGGCTGACCAGAGGCGCCAAACGCGTACGGAGTAGTCCTGTGGGTGCACGTTAACCTTCGAGTGCGCGGGATGACACTCGTGTGCGTCCGCTTCAGTAGGCAGGCGGCGGCAACCAGAACCAGCGTCTCGTTTAGACTAGAAAAGACCGGCGCGTCATTGTCGCGCCCTGCTTCGAGGAGGCCAGTTGTCCAACCCATTTGATTCTTTTGTATGTCATACATGAATTCGGCTGTTGATGGCTTAATGTAAAGGCACCATTTGTTCCGTGAGCTGATCAATTTTGATTATAATAAAAGGAGGACATTGTTAACAGAGATATTTCTCTTCTATTGTAAATGATCAGTTTGGTAGGCTTTGTTGCTGTGTAAGTTAAAAGGAGAGAAACTCAATTTCAAAGCATACTCTGCAACAAAATCCTAAAAAAGTTGTTATGGGGAGATAATGAGCAAACCGGGGCATTATTACAGAGGCTTGTAGTACTTTGTTTTGTGCTGGAATTCTAGTTACTGGGACTGCTATAGCGTCACAAATTTAGCAGCACCTTCGAGTTGAACAAATGCATAAGTAAAGAATGAAATTCAATAGCAAGAATCTGAGACATCTCCGTACCCAAAAAAAATCAACTACTGAACAAATGTTAACAATAAATTTAATGGTTTTCGACATATATCTATGTTACCCTATTGTCTCTCTCTCTCTCTCTCTCTTTTTTGCAACATGAAGTGAAAGGAGATGCATATATAAGTTGAGCCGACTTGGTGCAGTAATTTTATTGAGCATGTAGGAGGTGGCAAGCAGGCTTACACGGATGAGGATAGAAAACAGTTGCATGCGAAGGGGCTAACCTAGCAGTCCAGCATGGCTTCCATGGTATGCACATGACCACGAAACACCTCAAATGCAGATGATATTAGTTTTACTGGCATAAGCTCAGATAGTAGTATTGAAAAATGTAAAGGTACCTTGTAACTTGTAAGCTTAACTGCAGTGAAGGTTTTACCACGAGCAGACATGTCACATAAATCAAAATGAAGGACCTACAAAACAGTCTGTAGTGTCCTCATTATCAGGTCAGTATAAGTTGGACTCAGCTATAAGTCAACACAGATGTTATGTGCCTGTGGGCATCCACAAGACCACAAATCAGGAGCAAACATGACGGATCAGCTATAAGTCAACACAGATGTTTTGTGCCTGTGGGCATCCACAAGACCACAAATCAGGAGCAAACAGGACATCATGTCTTTCAACATGCCGATCTCAAATGAAGAGTAGTCAGCACGTTTTCTGTACAGGCCAAACGGCCAGCCAGAACCCGTTTAGACAATATATGTTTTTTTTATTACTTTGAACTAATTTGGCAGCCGTAGTGCAGTCTCCTATCTTGTAAATACTGAAATGATTCTACTAAATGAAACGGCAGAACACCTGTCAATTTGCGTTCAGAAAAAAAAAACTCATGAGCAAACACTGTTTTTTCTTGAACATCCTAGACAGATCAATGATGCCATTTGTACAACTGAGCTGCTTTTGTACTAATGCAACAGCAAGAAACAAGAAAAGTGGAAGCCCCTCCCAGTCTCCCACTTTAAAATTAAATCACGCCCAAACCCTCCCTCCGTGATGAAGCATTCATCCCTGAAGTTCTTTGCTGCGGCTGCATGCTGGTGGAAGGTAAAAGGTCTTAGAAGAGAACTGCGGCTACTCCAGTTCCAGCCGCCATCACGGAACCTCCACGCAACTCCAATCTCCGCGTCTCCTTAATGCTCTCCAAAATCCACCAGCCAACAGAAGGGGACAAGTCCATATCAGAACCCAGATCTGGCAAACCTGTCACTCCCGGCTTGTGGTAAAAGTCTGTCATGGGGGAGGCTGCGAGGGAGATTGAGATTTGAGAGAGAATAAGATGAAGGCAACAGATTGAATCGAGAAGCACCTCGTCCTCCGTGTGGTGCCATGGCGGGCCGTTCCGCCATAGACAGCCTTGGCCCTAGGGTTGCTCCTCCGCGCGACGCCCTCAGCCGGAGGGCTGGTCCTGCACGCGGCACCGCATACAGAAGCCTCCGCGAGCCCGCAACCAGAGGACCGCTCTGCTGTGGCAGGAGGATCGATCCGCATCTGGCGGCGATGGAGCCACCAAGGTGGACGAGGGGAGAGGCGTGCGTGTGAGAGCGGGAGGGGCCCACCTGTCGGCGCGGTAAAAATCGCCGGAGGAGAACGGGATGGCAGGATGATGTTTCGTCCTGCCGGTAGATGTTGACAGTCCGTAATTTTTAGTTTCCAATCTTGGACGCACTAATGGAAAAATACGGCATTCAGTAAAACAGCTCCAAATGGAGCAGAGGTACATATTACAGAAGGAGCAGGTTTAGTCTCATGTGCTTAATAAACATGTCACGAAGGCGTGTATACTGGTTTAACATGTTTTGCAGTTTTCATTTTTATAGGCTGAGAACTAAGGAATCAGAGTTGTTTATCAATATACGTTGGCAAATCACATATGCGAAAAAAAAGAAGGATAAATGAATATAGAAAAGTGAAGATCATTTGGAACATGAAGGAGAGAATAATGTTTTGCTAGCTCCACAGACCTGCAGAGACGGAACAAAGGGATCTATATATTTTCATTAGATGGCAACGAAAACATGGACATATATTATTGCCTAGCAATTCAGACACATGACTCATAGGAAAGAACATAGAAGAATGGTAGCAGGACAAGACCAATATGAACGGAAACATATAGAAATTCAGAATATCCAGCTGATAAGAAATTGCTTTATTATAATATTGGAAGTCATCCGAAGCAATCAACGATAGGTTCAGTATCTTTAGTTGATTCCGAAGTGCTAGTCCCAACAAAGTTTACGGGTTTCT
Source organism: Saccharum spontaneum (assembly GCA_022457205.1). Lineage (NCBI taxonomy): Eukaryota > Viridiplantae > Streptophyta > Magnoliopsida > Poales > Poaceae > Saccharum > Saccharum spontaneum. The sequence goes on from CM039591.1 coordinate 6,093,686, forward strand.
TATGAATTCCATGATAATCTGTAATAAAATGGCATGATTTTTTTATGAAGATTTGCGAGGAAGGTAATTGAACTGTATAATCAACCTAAAGTCATTGCAAAGAGCAAGAATTCATTGATGCCAACTAACATGTTTAAGCTAAGGATAAGAGGCATTTCTTGTGGCCAATGGACTGAGAATTTATTATATGGTAATGAATTAAAGAACCAACTTTTGTATCAGACATTGGACTGGACGAGTCAGACCTTTTAAGCATTTTATCGAGCACTCGTTGGGCGTCGCCGGCAACTGCTGGGGCGCAGCCCTCTTTCTCCCTCACGCTCTCTGTCATTGTCACGGCAGCGTCTCCAGCGGCAGCCCAGCGTGGGAGCGGTGTTCCTGGCGCTGTTGGGGGCACCAGCGGGCAACGGCCCCGGCAAGGGAGAGGAAGCGCGCAGGCACGGCGGTAGCGGTTACCCTGGAGCGTGAGGCGGCCGCGGGTGTGGAGGCCTCGACCACCTCGTAGCGGGTGAGGGGCGCGGGCACGGTGGCTCCGACCACCATGGTGCGTGTGGGGGGCTCGTGCGCGGCGGCCCCGGCACCCCCTCTCCCACGGTGTCCCTGGCGGGCGAGGGCTCGGCCCTCGGCTCTAGTGGACGTGGGCTGCTAGGCATCGCTGGGGGTCGCCGTGCCGGGGCTTCCACAACCGGGGGCGCCGATGCCGGGTCTGACCTCGTCGGGGCCCGTCACGCCGAGCAGCGCCCCCGTAGTAGGCTGCCAAGCCGCCGCCGCCAAGAACCGGCGCGCTGGCCACCACCGAGAGCCGCTGCGCCGGGATTGGCCGTGCCGGGGGCGCCACCGCCGTAGGGGATCCCATGGGGACGGCCGGAGACGCCGCCGTGGGGACCGCCGCGACGGGGAGGCGAAACCCTAGTCTGCAGGTCATGTCGGGAGGTTAATCGGTACGCCGCGATGGCCGGAGAGAGGGAGACAGGGACAGTGGGAGGAAGAGGAGTGGATGGCGGGGACGGCCACCGTGGTGGCGCGCGCCGCAAGGGCGCTGTCGCTGCCGATCGCGTCGGGGGAGAGAGAGGGAGCGACCGAACAGGAGAAGGGTCGAGAAGCAGAAGCATCGGGAAGGACTGCGGGTTTATTCCACTAAAGTTCAAGGTCTTTTTTGCAAAAAGACCGGGGCTCGCACGATCAGAGCCATCCGCCCGGCCGATCCGATGGCCGTGAACGGCCGGCGACGTGGCCACACTCCCTGGCCTTCTTTTGGAAGCAGGAAGTTTGAGACGAGGCATGGACTGCAGGTTGATTTCACTGAAGTTTGAGGGTTTTTTAAAAAAATACCGGAAAAAGCACGATCTGGGCCGTTGAAAGTCCTATGTTTGGTGTTGGTAATTAGTGACAATGCCTAAGTACTAATCCTATGCCTAAGTTGTATGTAGCATATGAGAATTAGTACATTCCAAGGTTGGTGGCAAGATGGACATGGTGATCATGATGGCCACACTTGGATTTGGACGTGACCCTACGTGATCAAGGCAAAGGTATATGCTTAAGGGTTGTGTTTTAGTAACCAAGACACCTAGTGGGTGTGGTTACATTATAGGATAGATAGCCGTACTATAAAGAGGGGAATGACGCGACTATTGAACTCCTAAGTGCTTCTAGATGTGCATTTCATGATCATATGCATTTGGATAGAACTAATAACGCCTCGAAAAATGATTGTGAAAATGCTAACACACATGCACATGACATGATCACTTGGTGGTGTTAGCACATTTGCGACGGTGTTGGAGTTTAAGCGGTAGAGAGGGTTTGGGTTCCTCTCTCCCTCCCGCCGAGCGTGCGAGCGCGGGATTCAGGCGATTTCGGGGAAATGAAATGCCTATTTTCTACTACGCCGGAAGTCGGAAATCAAACGGAATTCAAACGGAAGCGAACGGAGGTCACAGTGGTGACCGGACGCTGCACCGGACGCTGCACCGGACGCGGTCACTGTGCGACCGGCGCGTCCGGTCAGTGTCCAGTGACTGCGCATGTTTCGGTTGCTCGATCGGACGCGAGGCGCGTCCGGTCACAGGCCACCGGACGCGTCCGGTCGTCCAGGGAGCTTACTGGACTCCCACCGGACGCGGTCACTGTGGCGTCCGGTCGGTTCACCAGCGCGTCCGGTCGTTGGTTCGTTTTGCGCGAGTCGGTGTTGACCGGCGCGTCCGGTGAGTCACGGGACCGGCGCGTCCGGTCGTGACCAGCGCGTCCGGTCGTTACGACCGGCGCGTCCGGTCAGTGTTTCGAATTTTAGCCGTTGCGGCACCGGCGCGTCCGGTCCACGCGACCAGCGCGTCCGGTCAGCGCGTGTTCAGCTGAAACTCGTTCCTAACGGCTATATTCGAAGGGGTACGTCTATAAATACTCGTTGGCCGGCTCAAGGATCCCTCTCTTGCACATTTGACATACTTGTGAGCACTTTGAGCTAAGCAACTCCCCTCCCACTCATCTCTCTTGCTTGTTTGCATATTCGAAGTGAGATTGAGTGATCCAAGTGCATTTGCATTGTGAGATAGCATCTAGTTGGCACTTGGTGGTTGATTTGCTGCGGGATTCTTGTTTCTCTTGGTGGTTGCCGCCACCTAGACGGCTTGGAGCAGCTTGGAGGCGTTGGCAAGAGTTGGTGATTGTTCTTGGCCACCTCCGGTGTTTGTGAGGGGTTTGTGCCTACCTCGGCGGAGCGCCAAAGGCAACATTAGTGGATTGCTCGTGTCATTTGCAACCTTTTGCCATTTGGTAGGTTCTTGTGGCGCCTTTTGAGAGGCTCGGTGTGAGACCGATTAGCCACCGAACCACGTGGTGAAGAGGGACACAACGGGGACTAGCGTGCCGGCAAGCACGTGAACCTCGGGATAAATCTTCGTGTCATCACTTTCATATTGTGATTGATTGATCCCGGTGTTCGGTTATCTTGGTATTCATTGTTAATCATATTGGTTGGCTCAATACTTCGCCCCTCGGTGATACCCTCCTAAGCCTCACTTGTATTACTTTCTTAGTTATCTTTGCTAGCTAGTTAGCTTTGCTAGAGTAGCTCTTTTGTGTAGCTTGCTAGTTGTAGTTGTAGTTACCTTCTCGGTTTAACTTGTGCGGTTGAGTGCCCTTATACTAGATTTGTGAATTGGATAGGTGGCTTGCAAACACCCCGTAGGCTAAGCAAAACTCGCATCTCGCTATTTGTTATATTGATAAACTTGTTTAGCTTGTCTTTGTAGAAAGTTTTAAAAGGCTATTCACCCCCCTCTAGCCATCTAGACCTTTCAAGTGGTATCAGAGCCGTGGTCACCGTTTGCAAGGCTTAACAACCTCGGTGCAAGATGGCTCAAGTTATGTTCAATCATGTTAATGGCAAGCCTCCATTCTTTGATGGCATCTCTTCCTTTGATCATTGGAAAAGGAAGATGAAGCAATATCTAGGCAATATACATGAGAAGGTTTGGGATGTGACCAATGAAGGATACATCATTCTTGATGAAGAAAATCTCACTCCAAATGACCGCATCAACAAACAATGCAACACGGCGGCACTTGACACAATCTACCGTGCCATTGATGACAAAGTATTTGAGCAAATTAAAGATCTTGAGAAGGCAAATGAGCTTTGGATAAGGCTTGAAGAAACATATGAAGGCACTTCAACGGTAAAGAGTGCCAAGCTATATATGCTCAAGGACAAGTTCTCCACTTTCAAGATGAAGGATGATGAATCCATCCCGGAGATGTTCTATAGGCTCCAAGTCATTGTCAATGATCTCAAGGGGCTTGGAGAGAAGGTTGAGGACAAGGACTTCTCACACAAGTTCTTGATGTGCTTACCCAAGAAGTTTGCCACCTTGAGAAGAATGATCTTTAGAGAGGGATTGGACAAGGTCAAACCAACCGATGTGCTTGGAGATATAATGACCGATGCCCAATACAATGATGATGAAGATGAGGTAGAAGAGAAGAAGGAGACCAAGGTCAAGCAAGAGAAGGCCATTGCATTCAAGGCTTCATCTTCTAAGGGCAAGAGCAAGGTGGAGAGTGATGATGATGATCCATTCGATGATGAGACCATGGCTCTCCTAGTGCACAAGATGGGAAGGTTCATGAAGAAGAAAGGATATGGGGCAAGGAAGAGAAGGGACTTCATGAAGGCAAAGGAGGTGCTTTGCTACAATTGCAATAGCCCCGATCATGTAGTGGCAAAGTGCCCCTATGAAGACAAAAGATATCATGATGGGGAGTTGAAGTTGAAGAAAAACAAGAAGGACAAGAAGGAGAAGAAAGAAAAGAAGAGCTTCACTATCAACAAGAAGAAGAAAGGTGGTGGCTATGTGGTCACTTGGGATAGTGATAACTCCGATAGTGATGATGATAGCTCTAGTGATGATGAGAGGACCACTCGGCGAGCCATTGCAAGCATCGCCCTCTCCAACAAGTCATCCATCTTCGACACTACATCGACATGCCTTATGGCCAAGCCTACCAAGGTAAAATATGATGATAGTGATGATGATTCTTGTGCTAGTGATGATTGTAGGAGTGATGATGAGGAGGATGAGGACTACTCCAAGGATGATCTATTAGGCATAATAGATCAAATGAGCAAAGGCTACAAGAGGACCACCAAGAAATACAAAATCTTGGAACAAGAGCTCATTGCCAAGAGCAATGAAAATGATGCCTTGATGGAGGAGCTTGTTGCTCTCAAAAAGAGTAAGGAGTGCAAAGGAATTGAACAAGAGCTCAAAGCTCTTAGGAAATCCTTTGATGAGCTAGAGGCCTCTCGTGAGTGTCTAAAGGAAGACCACGAGGACCTTGAAGTTGCTCACACTAGGCTTAAGGAAGCCCACTCCACTATACTTGAGCTCATCAAGGAAAAGGATCTCAAGTTGGAGAAGCTCATGAAGGAAGCTAAGGAGGAGCAAGTGATTGTCACTTGTGATATTGGACTAACATGTGATATCATTGATGATTCTTTATTTGTTAGTCCTACTAATGCTTCATGTAGCTCATCATCATCCACCACAACCAACTCTATCTCTACTACTAGTGATTCATCACTTGCGGTTGAGAATGAGACTCTCAAGAGAGAGGTGGATGATCTCACCCGCGCATTAGGCAATGCCTATGGTGGGGATGCCCGCTTGCTAAAATGCTTGGGTAGCCAAAGGTTCTCTCTTAACAAAGAGGGTTTGGGCTATACTCCCAAGAAGGGCAAGGCGGCCTTTGCTACTCCAAAGTCTCGCTTTGTGAAGAGCAATGGTCGTTATTGCAATAGATGTAAGCAAGTTGGACATCTAGAGATTAATTGTAATAAAATGAACAAGAACAACAACAAGTTTCATGCTAAAATGGATTACATTCCTTTTGATTCTTGTTATGTGCTTACCAAGGGTGAGAAAGGTGTGCATGCTAGGTTTGTTGGTACACCAATTGTGGGTCCAAAGAAGAAGGCCATTTGGGTACCAAAGAGCTTAGTTACTAACCTCCAAGGACCCAAACAAGTATGGGTACCTAAGAAACATTAATTTATTTTGTAGGTAAATTACAAGGCCGGAGGAAGGCATTGGGTGCTTGATAGTGGGTGCTCTCAACATATGACCGGTGATTCAAGAATGTTCAACTCTCTCAAATCAAATGATAGTGGCATTGATAGTATCACATTTGGTGACAATAGCAAGGGTGATGTGAAGGCTCTTGGAAGGATTGCAATCTCAAATGATCATAGCATTTCCAATGTGCTCTTAGTTGAAAAGTTGAACTTCAATCTTCTCTCGGTTGCTCAATTGTGTGATCTTGGTTTCAAGTGCATATTTGGTGTTGATGATGTGGAGATAATTAGTGTTGATGGCTCTAATTTGATCTTCAAAGGCTTTAGATATGAGAATCTATACTTGGTTGATTTCAATGCTAGTGACACTCAACTCTCAACATGCTTGCTCACCAAATCAAGTATGGGCTGGTTATGGCATAGAAGACTTGGTCATGTTGGCATGAAGCAATTGAACAAGTTAGTGAAGCATGACTCAGTTAGAGGCTTGAAGGATGTCACATTTGAGAAAGATAAGCTATGTAGTGCATGTCAAGCCGGAAAGCAAGTAGGCAACACTCATCCATTGAAAAGCATCATGAGTACTTCCAAGGCTTTTGAGTTGTTGCACATGGATCTATTTGGACCAACTACATACACAAGCATTGGTGGCAACAAGTATGGGTTTGTGATTGTGGATGATTTCACTAGATATACATGGGTATTCTTTCTTGTGGACAAGAGTGATGTATTTGACATATTCAAGAAGTTCATCAAGAGAGTGCAAAATGAGTTTGAGACCACAATCAAGAAAGTGAGAAGTGATAATGGAAGTGAGTTTAGAAACACAAGAGTTGATGAGCTATGTGAGGAACTTGGAATCAAACATCAATTCTCGGCCAAGTATACACCTCAATCTAATGGCTTAGTTGAAAGGAAAAATAGAACCCTAATTGATATGGCAAGATCAATGTTGAATGAGTATAATGTGAGTCATTCTTTTTGGGCCGAAGCAATCAACACAGCTTGCTTCTATAGCAACCGCCTCTATTGCCACAAGTTTCTAGAGAAGACACCATATGAGATCTTAAATGGAAGAAAGCCCAACATTGCATACTTTCGGGTATTTGGTTGCAAATGCTACATCTTGAAGAAGGGCACTAGATTGAGCAAGTTTGAGAAGAAATGTGATGAAGGATTCTTACTTGGTTACTCCACTACTAGCAAAGCTTATAGAGTTTGGAATTTGGCTAGTGGTTTACTTGAGGAAGTTCATGATGTTGAGTTTGATGAAACAAATGGCTCTCAAGATGAGGAAAATAACTTGGATGATGTGAGAGGAACTCAATTGACCAATGCTATGAAAGAAATGGATATTGGTGATATTAGGCCTAAGCAAGTGATTGATGTGGATGACAACAAAGATCAAGTACTCCAAAGCCCAATTACACAAGCTAGTGGTTCTCTAATGCAAAATCAAGCTAGTACATCATCTCAAGTGCAACAAGATCAACAAGTGGCTAGTTCATCATCTCCAGCTCATGATCAACATCAACATCCAAGCAATCAAGTGCAAGTGCTTCAACCAACCAACATTGCTAGAGACCATCCATTAGATTCCATCATTGGTGACATACAAAGGGGAGTTCAAACTAGATCAAGATTGGCATCATTTTGTGCTCACTCTTCTTTTGTGTCAATGGAAGAACCCAAGGACATTGATAAAGCATTGAGAGATCCGGATTGGGTAAATGCAATGCATGAAGAGCTCAACAACTTTAAGAGAAATGAAGTATGGGAACTAGTTGAGAGGCCTAAGGATCATAATGTCATTGGAACAAGATGGGTCTTTCGCAACAAGCAAGATCAAGATGGAATAGTAGTAAGGAACAAAGCAAGACTAGTGGCTCAAGGTTACACACAAATAGAGGGTCTTGACTTTGGTGAAACTTATGCCCCGGTTGCAAGATTGGAAGCAATTAGGATCTTACTTGCCTATGCTTGTGCTCACAATATCAAGCTATATCAAATGGATGTGAAGAGTGCATTTCTCAATGGGTACATTCAAGAGGAGGTGTATGTGGAGCAACCTCCCGGTTTTGAAGATGACAAGAAACCCAATCATGTCTACAAATTGAGAAAAGCTTTGTATGGATTGAAGCAAGCACCTAGAGCATGGTATGAAAGATTGAGGGACTTCTTGCTATCCAAAGGATTTGTCATGGGCAAAGTGGATACTACTCTCTTCACCAAGAAGATTGGAAAAGACTTGTTTGTGTTGCAAATATATGTTGATGATATCATCTTCGGTTCAACCAATCAAGAGTATTGTGATGAGTTTGGGAAAATGATGGCAAAGGAATTTGAAATGTCAATGATCGGTGAACTTAGTTTCTTTCTTGGACTTCAAATCAAACAAATGAAGGAAGGAACATTTGTAAGTCAAACCAAGTACATCAAAGATATGCTCAAGAAGTTTGGCATGGAAGATGCAAAGGGCATTACAACACCAATGGGCACTAGTGGAAGTTTGGATAGTGACAAGAGTGGCAACATGGTGGATCAAAAGCTTTATAGATCAATGATTGGTAGCCTACTCTATGTGACGGCATCAAGACCCGATGTGATGTTTAGTGTATGCATGTGTGCAAGATTTCAAGCCTCACCAAGAGAAAGTCATTTGAAGGCAACAAAGAGAATATTGAGGTACTTAAAGCATACACAAGATGTTGGATTGTGGTATCCCAAAGGTGCAAGCTTTGAGCTAGTTGGATATTCGGACTCCGACTATGCCGGTGACAAAGTGGAGAGAAAGAGCACTTCCGGGACTTGTCAATTGTTGGGAAGATCACTTGTCTCATGGTCATCCAAGAAGCAAAATAGTATTGCACTATCTACCGCCGAAGCCGAATACATCGCCGCGGGTAGTTGTTGTGCACAAATCTTATGGATGAAGGCAACATTGAAGGATTTTGGAATCAATTTCAAGAATGTGCCATTGCTATGTGACAATGAAAGTGCCGTGAAGCTAACCAACAATCCGGTTCAACATCAAAGAACAAAGCATATTGATGTTCGTCATCATTTCATTAGAGATCATCAACAAAAGGGTGACATTGCTATTGAGAGTGTGGGCACCGAAGATCAATTAGCCAATCTATTCACCAAGCCACTTGATGAGAAGAGATTTCACAAGCTAAAGAATGAGTTGAACATACTTGACTTCTCCAACATGAGTTGATGCACCCCAATGTTATGACATGCCTCTCCTTCGAGCCCCAAGGTACAATTGGTTGACATGTCATACATTCTATGCTAAGGACTTGTTTAGTGCATCTAGTCATGATCTACATGTTCTAGGCTCATTCATGAAAATCAAATGAATTTGAAGTTTATATGGTGCCACTATTGTTTCCATGACATGAATGATCTAGTGGTAGCATATAACTTGTTTGCGAGCTTGTGATCCTAAGTGTTTAATCTAGATCACTTGTCTAAATATTTGCTTCAACATGGTGCATGATAACCCTTCTAGTGAGGTGTGAAGAAGCTTGCCCTTGGATCAAATCGAAGCATTTTATTTATGCAAGCAATCTAGGTTGATCCACAAACTTGATCCTCACCCCATAATTCAACATGATAATCTATCTAAAATTGGTCCCTTGTGGTCATTGGTGCCAAAGGGGGAGAAAAAGTTGTTCACAAAGATAGCACTCAAAGGGGGAGAAGCACAAAGGGGGAGAAAATGTTGCTTACAAAGATAGATTATAAAGGGAGAGAAAACCTAAAGGGGAGAATTGGTAAAAGAAGGGGATCAACTAAAATTTTGAGCACACAAGTAGGGGGAGCAAGCTCTTAAACATGAATGTTGCATTTCTTTGTGCACTTCATATGTATGATGCATAGTTATGCATTTCTTTTTCTCCGATACATTGCTTGTGTGGTGTTTTGCTAGTATACAATTGAATGGTGTATTGAAGTACTAGCATGAATAGGAAGTAGTTAGATTTTTCTTGCTTCATATCTTTCTAAGTGGTACTAGAACCTTGCTTATAATGTTGATCTCACGAGGTTTCTAGTTATGTTTGTGCTTTTCCAAGTGATATCTAACTACACAAGGTGCTAAGATGGTGTTTATCGCTACTCCGATGGTATCACGCTTCAAAGGTCTATAATCTAAAACACCTAGCACCTATTGGTAGTCAATGCTCCTAATCTTTCCTATCTAACATGTATGCTTTCAAAATCCAAACATATAGCATACATGTAGGGGGAGCCATTGCTATCAATTTGAATTCATGATCACTTGTCCATAATTCTTACACATGGTAATATACTTGGACAATGTGACATGGGAACAATCAAAATTTTATCATAATATCTTTGTGAAAGGGTTGTCACCAATTACCAACAAGGGGGAGATTGAAAGTCCTATGTTTGGTGTTGGTAATTAGTGACAATGCCTAAGTACTAATCCTATGCCTAAGTTGTATGTAGCATATGAGAATTAGTACATTCCAAGGTTGGTGGCAAGATGGACATGGTGATCATGATGGCCACACTTGGATTTGGACGCGACCCTACGTGATCAAGGCAAAGGTATATGCTTAAGGGTTGTGTTTTAGTAACCAAGACACCTAGTGGGTGTGGTTACATTATAGGATAGATAGCCGTACTATAAAGAGGGGAATGACGCGACTATTGAACTCCTAAGTGCTTCTAGATGTGCATTTCATGATCATATGCATTTGGATAGAACTAATAACGCCTCGAAAAATGATTGTGAAAATGCTAACACACATGCACATGACATGATCACTTGGTGGTGTTAGCACATTTGCGACGGTGTTGGAGTTTAAGCGGTAGAGAGGGTTTGGGTTCCTCTCTCCCTCCCGCCGAGCGTGCGAGCGCGGGATTCAGGCGATTTCGGGGAAATGAAATGCCTATTTTCTACTACGCCGGAAGTCGGAAATCAAACGGAATTCAAACGGAAGCGAACGGAGGTCACAGTGGTGACCGGACGCTGCACCGGACGCTGCACCGGACGCTGCACCGGACGCGGTCACTGTGCGACCGGCGCGTCCGGTCAGTGTCCAGTGACTGCGCATGTTTCGGTTGCTCGATCGGACGCGAGGCGCGTCCGGTCACAGGCCACCGGACGCGTCCGGTCGTCCAGGGAGCTTACTGGACTCCCACCGGACGCGGTCACTGTGGCGTCCGGTCGGTTCACCAGCGCGTCCGGTCGTTGGTTCGTTTTGCGCGAGTCGGTGTTGACCGGCGCGTCCGGTGAGTCACGGGACCGGCGCGTCCGGTCGTGACCAGCGCGTCCGGTCGTTACGACCGGCGCGTCCGGTCAGTGTTTCGAATTTTAGCCGTTGCGGCACCGGCGCGTCCGGTCCACGCGACCAGCGCGTCCGGTCAGCGCGTGTTCAGCTGAAACTCGTTCCTAACGGCTATATTCGAAGGGGTACGTCTATAAATACTCGTTGGCCGGCTCAAGGATCCCTCTCTTGCACATTTGACATACTTGTGAGCACTTTGAGCTAAGCAACTCCCCTCCCACTCATCTCTCTTGCTTGTTTGCATATTCGAAGTGAGATTGAGTGATCCAAGTGCATTTGCATTGTGAGATAGCATCTAGTTGGCACTTGGTGGTTGATTTGCTGCGGGATTCTTGTTTCTCTTGGTGGTTGCCGCCACCTAGACGGCTTGGAGCAGCTTGGAGGCGTTGGCAAGAGTTGGTGATTGTTCTTGGCCACCTCCGGTGTTTGTGAGGGGTTTGTGCCTACCTCGGCGGAGCGCCAAAGGCAACATTAGTGGATTGCTCGTGTCATTTGCAACCTTTTGCCATTTGGTAGGTTCTTGTGGCGCCTTTTGAGAGGCTCGGTGTGAGACCGATTAGCCACCGAACCACGTGGTGAAGAGGGACACAACGGGGACTAGCGTGCCGGCAAGCACGTGAACCTCGGGATAAATCTTCGTGTCATCACTTTCATATTGTGATTGATTGATCCCGGTGTTCGGTTATCTTGGTATTCATTGTTAATCATATTGGTTGGCTCAATACTTCGCCCCTCGGTGATACCCTCCTAAGCCTCACTTGTATTACTTTCTTAGTTATCTTTGCTAGCTAGTTAGCTTTGCTAGAGTAGCTCTTTTGTGTAGCTTGCTAGTTGTAGTTGTAGTTACCTTCTCGGTTTAACTTGTGCGGTTGAGTGCCCTTATACTAGATTTGTGAATTGGATAGGTGGCTTGCAAACACCCCGTAGGCTAAGCAAAACTCGCATCTCACTATTTGTTATATTGATAAACTTGTTTAGCTTGTCTTTGTAGAAAGTTTTAAAAGGCTATTCACCCCCCTCTAGCCATCTAGACCTTTCAGCCGTTCGTGAGCTCGATCTGACGGCCGAGAAATACGAGTGACGTGGCCACGCTGGCTGGGCCTCTTTTGGTGCAAGAATCGTTTTTAGAGATTGCAAATGTTTTCAACTTTGGTTACTATAGCACTTTCGTTTGTATTTGATAATTAGTGTTCAATCATAGACTAATTAGGCTCAAAAGATTCATCTTGTGATTTATGACCAAACTATGCAATTAGTTATTTTTTATCTATATTTAATGCTCCATACATATGTTCAAAATTCGATGTGACGAAGAGAGAGTGTAAAAATTTAGAATTTGGAGTGAATCGTAACAAGGCCCAGGTACGAATCTCAAATCTCTATCCTATGAATCTATAGCCTCGTTCATTCGGCTTATAATTTATCTTTTTCAGCTTGTTTTTTCAGCCGGAATAGTATTTTTCTCTCACAACAAATCAACCAACAATGTTTTTCAGCCAGCTTATCAGCCCAGCCGAACGGCTCCTATAAAATTGTACAGAGTAGTTACTAATTGTTTCACTCAGGCCTTAATTAGTTCCTTCTCCTAAGAGCATCTCCAACAGTACACTATTCGGCTTTCTCATCCTTAATTTTTAGCAAAATGAGAAAAAATCCTCTCCAATAGTTTGGCATCCTCCCTCCCTATCTTTGCTAAGTTGACAAAATTCTCTCCCAAGCGCGCATATATGCGCACGGGTCGGCAGCGCGCATCGAGGCTCGCTGTGCTTGTGATTCAGAGAAATGACCTGCTGCTCGCCGTGTAGTCTGCATGGCCGGCAAAATGTGCTTGTGTGCTAGTATGTGATAGGGCATGGACCAGCAGCTGCTCGCCGTGTAGTCTGCATGGCCGGCAAAATGTGCTTGTGTGCTAGTACGTGATAGGGCATGGACCTGCAGCAACTCGCCGTGTTGTTGCTGTTCGCCAAACATAGTACTGCAGCAGGTGCAGGTCCAGGTGCACGGAACGGCAGGCACAACACTGACTTGTTCAGGTCCAGGTGCTTGTAATTGTAGCAGGTGCAGGTCCCGTGAAAAAAAAACATGCTTGTGGGATCAATTTTTTGATTTTGGGAAGTGAATTTTGTCAAACTCTTAGAGATGAATTTTTTTCCTCCCCATATTATTTTGGGAGTTGGCAAACAACATGATTTGGGAAACGAAAAATACCAAACTGTTGGAGATGCTCTAAAGTCTAGTCTCTATCCCATCGGATGTTTGACATATGCATGGAATATTAAATATAAACTACAAAATAATTAATTGCACAGATTGCGACTAATTTGCGAGACGAATTTTTTAAGCTTAATTAGTCTATGATTTGACAATATGGTGTTAAAGTAAACATGTGCTAATGATGGATTACTTAGGCTTAATAAATTCGTCTCGCGGAGTACCGCAGACTTCTGTAATTTGTTTTATTATTACTATCCGAATACTCCCATGTGACATCCTGATGTGACACCCGATGTGATAACCTTAAATTTTAACCCCTGGATTTAAACACCACCTAAATTTTAACAGTACTATGTCATCAAGAAAATATGCTGAAGAAGCTTCTCAAAATTACTCACTCCGTCCATAAAAACATGCAATTCTCGCTTTTCGAGAAGTCAAACAATTTCAACTTTGACTAAATTCGTATAAAAAATACTAATGTTTATGATATAAAATAAGTATCATTAGATTAGTTATAGAATATATTTTTATAATAAATTTATTTGGAGACATAAATGTTAATACTATTTGCTATAAACTTGGTCAAACTTGAGTCAGTTTGACTGACACGCATCCCATAATTGCATCTTTTCTCGGACGAAGGAAGTACTAAAAAACTATTTGAAATCTATAATGTTGCCACAAGAAAGGTTAAATGGATTGGCAACATTATACATTGAGAAGTGATTATTGCAAGAGATTGATATTGACACCTTCGTCGGTGTCTTCGCATTGAGGAATGTTAGAAGATATTTTTGAGGTAATTTAATATGTATACACATTATTTTATATGAATACTGCTTTTGCATTCAGTTAACTGCTTATTAGTAACATTTTATATATGTGTGTATATATACTAGCAATGGGTAGTACTAGTAGTATTATCAGGCCCTATTTGGTTTTCACGTATTAAAGTTTAACTCCCATCACATCAATGTTGCGGCAAATTCATGGAGTACTAAATGTAAACTAATTGCATGCATGTCGACACAGATTAGGAGTAATTTACGAGACGAATCTATTAAGCCTAATTAGTCTAAAATTGGAAACTTTTAGTCAAATAAGACGAAAGTGCTACAGTGTTTGTTAAACTTTAACACTCCAAACCAAACAGGCCCTCAATGTAGGATCTCTGGGAGGGCTAGAAGAGGTGGGGGTTGAATAGGCATGCAAAATTTCAACTCAAATGGAAATTAAATTCTAGGGGCACTGCTGCCCGAGCGGCACTGCTGCTCTCTGAGCGGCAGTGCTATTCTGGCTGACACCCAAGTCTATAGTTCAAAATCTACTTAACAAAAATTAGATCGAGTAAATTCCTGGTGTTCCTGGGGTAGTATTGAATTTGTTTCACTGCTTGGAAGTTGTCGGAATTGCTCAAGCAAGTAGATCAGGACCAAACCCTAAAATCACCATAAAAACAAATATTGCAAAGCAAATTACGAGAACACAAGTAAGACACCGATTTATCCCGTGGTTTAGCTCGCCACTGAGGCTTGCCTAAGTCTACGTTGTTGAGGAAGCTACTAAGGCTTGGGTTTCGTAGAACCCTTTCCTCGTTTTCAAGTCAAGAGGATGAATTTTTGAGATGAGGAGTGATTTCACTAGATGATTGGGGTGATTATAAACCTCCCAGGCTACCACACAAGTTGACAAGCTCCATGGGCGACGCGCTAGCCAGCTAGGAGCAAGCTCTAAAAGTAACGAACACAAACCGCCGGCTTGAATGCGAACCAAGTGCTTTAGGCGATGAAGAACAGGTTGGGAAGCTCTCTATCACAGTTTGAAGGCTCAAAGAATCAGAGGGGAATCGATAGGAGAAGGTTGAGGGGCTCCAATGGAGAGTGGGAGAGTGAGGAGAGCTTCTCTGGTCGAGTTCAGATGCAAATGGTCGTGGGTGACCGTTTAAAAGGATCTTGATGTTGCCTAGAGGGAGAGTGAATAAGTCTGTTTAAAACAAACTCGCAGCGGAAGTTAAATTCTAAGTGCAGCACTGCCGCACCAAAAACACAGCACTGCCGCAGCTGCAGACAAGCTCGAGCTACAAATCAAAATCTACCAAAGAGAAAATAGATCGGCTGAATTAGTAAGGTTCCTGAGGTAGAGTAGAGCCTAGATCACTCGCTGAATGTTGTCGATGCAGCTTAAGCAAGTAGATCGGGACCAAACCCTAAAATCACCACAAATACAAATATAGCAATGCAAATCACAAGAACACAAGTGAGACATTGATTTATCTCGTGGCTCAGCTCACCACTAAGGCTTGCCTATATCCACGTTGTTGAGGCAGCCACAAAAGCTTTGGTCTCTTTCAACCTTATCCTCGTTCTCAAGTCAAGAGTGTGAACTTGAGATGAAGAGTGATTTCACTAGTTGATTGGGTGATTATAAACCTCCTGGGGCTACCACATAAGTTGGCAAGCTCCACTGGCGATGCTCTAGCCAGCTAGGAGCAAGCTCCAAGAGCAACAAACACAATCTACCGCTTGAACGCTAACCAAGTGCTCTAGGAGATGAAGGACAGTTGGGGCTGCTCTCTAATACAGTTTGGAGTCACTCTGGGCACGAAAAATAAAAAATCGAGAACCAAACCAAAAAGTATCGAAACCAAAATTTCTGTTCGGTTCCTAGTTCTCAGGAACCAAAATTACCGAGGTACATTCGGTTTTGTACCTCGGTAAACCAAAGTACCGAACATATACGGAACATCATCTTGGACCAGAGTCTTTCCTCAGTTTCCCACGCCCTCCGCGCGACGCAAGCAGCCCACCTAAGCCAACTTAGGTCACGCACGGGCGCGCGCCTCATCCAGTACCCCACGCTGCCACTCCCGAGCAAGTGCGACTGCGCGAGTGTGTCGCGCCCCCGTGGCTCCACCCCATGTTGTCGCCCCCACCCTACCCGCTGTAAGGTCCTAGATGGCTAGAGGGGGGGTGAATAGCCTATTTTAAATTCTACAAGAACCACTAAGCAAACTTGTTAGAATAACAAACGGCGTAAAGCGAGTTTTGCTTAGCCAAAGGTTGTGATGCAAGCCTCCTATCCACAAGTCTAGTAGATTAAGATCTCTAGTTCACACAAGAGCTATGTCACTAAGGAAACACTAGAGAACAAGCTAACACTACTAGCAAAGCTACTACTAGAGCTACACAAGATAAACTAGTGAATGTAAATGCAAGAGAGAGGATTGTGATTATTATACCGACGGTGAAGAGAAGATGTTGCCAATCACCAAGATGATATAAAATCAATCAATATTGACAACAACACAAAATGAAGACCAATCACCGGGAGACAAGAGACACAATATTTGTTCACCCGGTGTTCACTTGTGCACCGACAAGCTACGTCACCGGTTGTGTCGACCAACACCTAGATGGTTCCCCGGTGTGACCCTCAAGTCACTTGCCCCTCAAGGCATGCCCCGCAAGGCACCGCAAGACACCACTCTCAAGTGAGGTAACTCAATGACACGCGGATTCCACTAGAGTTGCTTTTGGCGTCCCGCCGAGGAAAGCACAAGAACCTCTTACAATCAACCGGAGGTGGCCAAGAACAATTACCTTCTCTTGCCAACGGCTCCAACAATCTCCAAGCCGGCTAGGAGCGGTACTCTCCAAGAGTAACAAGAAATCCACCGGCTCAACCACCCACAAGTGCCACTAGATGCCCTCAAGCTATGCAATGCACTTTGGGATCACTCAATCTCACTTTTGATTTGCAATCAAGCAAGAGAGATGAGTGGGAGGAGTAGTTCTAGCTCAAAGGATGCACAAGAGTGTTAGAAATGCCAAGAGTCCTCCCCAAGGGCCGGCCAACAAGTATTTATAAGCATCCCATCCAAAAAGAGCTGTTGCACTCCACTTGTCTGTTTTTCGCGGGACCACCGGACGCGCCGGTCGTAACTGACCGGACGCGCTCAACCGCGTCCGGTGCCTCTGCGACGTCCACGTGTCCTCTGATTTCAAATTCGTCCGTTAGATCCTCCAACGGTCACTGCGCGCCAACGGTCAAACGAGCGACCGGACGCGCTGCTGCGAACCACCGGACGCGCCGGTGCGCACAGTACCCGCTCGCGCGAAGACATCACCGGACGCGCTCCTCTCAACCACCGGACGCCACAGTACCCGCGTCCGGTGGGAGTCCAGTAAGCTCCCTGGACCACCGGACGCGTCCGATGGTGTGTGACCGGACGTGCACCGCGTCCGACGTCCTCGGATCCCTCAGGGCGCATGACCGGACGCGCCGGTCCCGTGGGTCACCGGACGCGCCGGTCCCGTGGGTCACCGGACGCGCCGGTGTCAAACCCTAGCTCGCGCGCCTGACCCTGACGCTGTACTGACCGGACGCGCCGGTCGAAACTGACCGCGTCCGGTGCAGCGTCCGGTCACCTCTGTGACCGCGTTCGCCTCCGTTTCTTTTCCGACTTCCGGCGTAGTGGAAAATAGGCATTTCATTTCTCCGAAATTGCCTGAAACCCGCGCTCGCACGCTCGGCGGGAGGGAGAGAGGAACCCAAACCCCTCTCTACCCGCAAACTACAGCGCGACCAACGCCACCTTTGCAAATGTGCCAACACCATCAAGTGTACATCTCCATGTGCTTGTGTGTTAGCTTTTTCTCGATCATTTTCAAAGGTTTTCCAGTTAGCTCACTAGGCCCTACATGCAATGCACTTCATGAATTCACCTAGTGGCACCCATGCGTCGAATAACCGATAAGACTTCCCCTCTTAATAGTTCGGCTATCGACCCTAAACCACTCACACCCTCTATGGTGTCTTGAGTGTAAAACAAAATGGCCCTATGGTTATACCTTTGCCTTGAGCCCATTTTGTTTCTCCAAAGGATATGATCCAATTCACATCATCACATGACCATCTCGATCCATCGACCTTGACTTCACTTGCTCTTCACCGATGCATCTGTCCGTCGGCACCAAGTCTTGCTCAAGCTTCACCATCGCATGGTCCTTCGCTTCGAAGCCTCGACTTGCCCTTCACCTTCACAACCGATCCATCGAGCCAAGCTACATCTTGGTCTTCACCATCTTGGTCATATGAGTCAATGTCATGTCTCATATTCAACGACCACCTTTATCTAAATCATCCACTTAGATACAAAGGTTAGTCCTGGGTTTCATCAATTAGCCAAAACCAAACTAGGGACTTTCAATCTCCCCCTTTTTGGTAATTGATGACAACCCTCACAAAGATGATTTTGATAATAAAAGTTTTGAACTTGTCATACTTGTCCAATCATTTTGCTCATAAGTAAAGTTTGGACAATTATCACAAGCTCGGTTTTGGTAGCATTAGCTCCCCCTATATATGTGCATAGAGTTTGGATTGAAAGCTTTGCACATATGCATGGATAGAAGTGTTGGGAGAGTAATTCTACCAAAATGATGCTAAGGTGTAAGAAATGGACCTTTGAAGCGTGATACCAATCGGAGTTGCCTTTTACACCATCCTTAGCATCATGTAGTAACTAGACATCCAACAAAAAACTCAAGAACCCCGTGAGATCAACATTATATGTAAAGGTTCTTGGACCACTTGTAAAAACTTTAGGCAAGTCTAGATACCACATGTAAAACTATTCCTATGCATGCTAGTAGATCATTTCATCATCCAAGTTCTATACTAGCATTGCACCACACAAGCATGCATATTGAATTTAAATACATGTGCAATGAGCAAGTCATATGAAAATGCACAAACAAATGCAACAACTTTGTTTATGAGCTTGCTCCCCCTACTTGTGTGCATCAAAAATTTTATTTACCCCTTTATCATGTTGAATCATCTTTTTCTCTCCCCCTTTGTCAACAACTTACCCAAAAAAAATGGGATCAAATTGTGGAGAGAAGAAAAGTGTTTGATGGAGTAGGTTAAAATTCATCAATTTTGGTTCAACCTAGAACACTTGCCAAAGATATTTAATTCGATTTGAACCAAAGACAAGCTTCTTCACACCTCATAAAAAGGGTTATCTTGCCTATGTTGAATTAAACACTTATAGCAAATCTTCTAGATTCAACACTAGGTTTGCAAGCTCACAAACATGTCATATGTCACCACTAGATCAAATCAAACATAGAGGCAATAGTGGTAACATATATCCATCAAATTCATTTGATTTATCATGAATGCTCATGCATACCACTTAATATGTCTACATGCTCTAGCAAGTCCTTAGCATAGAATGAATGACATGTCAATCAACTTTACCTTGCAATGTCGAAGGAGAGGCATGTCAATAAGTGGGTGGAGTGCATTCAACTCATGTTTGAGAAATCAAGAATGTTCAATTCATTCCTTAGCTTGCAAAACCTCTTTTCATCAAGTGGCTTAGTGAGAATATCGGCAAGTTGATCATCGGTGCCAACACTTTCAATGGCAATATCTCCCTTTTGTTGATGATCTCTAATGAAATGATGCCTTATGTCAATATGCTTTGTTCTTCCATGTTGAACCGGGTTTTGTATCATCTTGATTGCACTCTCATTATCACATAGCAATGGCACATTCTTGAAGTTGAGACCATAATCCTTCAAAGTTGATTTCATCCATAGCAATTGTGCACAACAACTCCCCGCACTCACATATTCGGCTTCGGCGGTAGAGATTGCCACACTATTTTGTTTCTTTGAGGACCATGACACAAGTGATCTTCCAAGTAATTGACATGTGCCACTTGTGCTCTTTCTATTGATCTTGCAACCCCCATAGTCGGAGTCCGAATATCCAATCAATTCAAACTTTGACCCCTTAGGATACCATAGTCCAACATCTCTTGTTTGCTTCAAGTACCTCAATATTCTCTTTGCGGCCGTGAGATGACTCTCTCTAGGTGAGGCTTGATATCTAGCACACATGCAAACACTAAACATGACATCCGGCCTTGATGCGGTGACATAGAGTAGACTTCCAATCAAAGACCGATATTCCTTTTGATTCACCATATTGCCATCAAGATCACTATCCAAATTGCCATTTGTACCCATTGGAGTTGAAATTGGCTTTGCATCTTGCATTCCAAACTTCTTCAATATGTCCCTTATGTATTTCCCTTGACTCACAAATGTCCCATTCTTCAATTGCTTTACTTGGAGACCAAGGAAGTAGCTAAGTTCACCAATCATAGACATTTCAAACTCTTTGGCCATCATAGCACCAAATTCTTCACAATAAGCTTGATTGGTTGATCCAAAGATGATGTCATCAACATATATTTGTACTATGAATAGATCATTTCCAATCTTCTTGGTGAATAGAGTTGTATCAACCTTGCCCATCTTGAATCCCTTAGAGAGAAGGAAATCCCTTAGCCTTTCATACCATGCTCTAGGTGCTTGTTTTAAGCCATATAAAGCCTTCTTCAACTTGTACACATGGTTGGGTTTCTTGTCATCTTCAAATCCGGTCGGTTGCTCAACGAAGACTAACTCATTGATAATTCCATTGAGAAATGCACTTTTGACATCCATTTGATATAGTTTGATGTTGTGTGCACAAGCATAAGCCAATAGTATCCTTATTGCCTCCAATCTTGCCACAGGAGCATATGTTTCATCATAGTCAAGACCTTCAACTTGAGTGTAACCTTGAGCAACTAGCCTTGCTTTGTTTCTCACTACAATGCCATCTTGATCTTGCTTGTTTTTAAACACCCACTTGGTTCCAATCATATTGTAGTCATTTGGCCTTTCTACCAACTCCCAAACATCATTTCTTGTGAAATTGTTAAGCTCTTCTTGCATAGCCATGATCCAATCGGCATCCCTCAAGGCTTCTTCTATCTTCTTTGGTTCTATGGTTGACACAAATGATGCATGCTCACAAAACATAGCCAATCTTGATCTTGTTTGCACACCACTTCTAATATCACCAATAACACTATCAATTGGGTGATCTCTTGCAACATGTTGTGGTTGGAGTATTTGCACTTGATTGCTTGAGCTTGGTTGATCACTTGATGTATCTTGATGAGAAGAACTAGCACCAAGATCTTGCACTTGAGAGTCACTAACTAGCTTGATTGGTGAGTTGAGCACTTGATCTTTATCATCATCTTGAATATCAATTACTTACTTTGCTCTAATGTCCCCAATGTCCATGTTCTTCATTGCTTCCACTAATAGAGTTCCACCAATATCATCTAGATTTTCTTCTTCATCTTGTGACCCATTGGTTTCATCAAATTGCACATCATGGACTTCTTCTAGAATGCCACTTGAGTTGTTCCAAACTCTATAAGCTTTGCTTGTAGTTGAATAACCAAGTAGGAACCCCTCATCACATCTCTTGTCAAACTTCCCCAATCTAGTGCCTTTCTTCAAGATATAGCATTTGCAACCAAAAACCCTAAAGTAAGAAATATTGGGCTTTCTTCCATGAAGTAGCTCATATGGGGTCTTCTCTAGCAAAGGATGACAATATAGTCTATTGATGTAGTAGCAAGCGGTATTGATTGCTTCATCCCAAAATGATTGACTCACATTGTACTCATGGAGCATTGATCTAGCCATATCAAGCAATGTTCTATTCTTCCTATCAACTAGGCCATTTGATTGTGGAGTGTACTTGGCCGAGAATTGATGTCCAATACCATAATGATCACAAAGTTCTTCAATTCTTGTATTCTTGAACTCACTTCCATTGTCACTTCTCACTTTCTTGATTCTAATCTCAAACTCATTATGAACTCTAGTGAGAAATGTCTTGAAGGTGTCAAACACTTCACTTTTGTCACTAAGAAAGAATACCCATGTGAATCTTGTGAAGTCATCCACTATGACAAAGCCATACTTGTTGCCGCCTATGCTTGTATATGTTGTTGGTCCAAATAGATCCATGTGCATCAACTCAAATGCTTTGCATGTGCTCATTGTACTCTTCTTTGGATGTGAGCTTCCAACTTGCTTCCCGGCTTGACATGCACTACAAAGCTTATTCTTCTCAAATTCAACATCTTTCAAACCATTGACAAGATTGTGAGTTGTAAGCTTCTTCAATTGTTTCATACCAACATGACCAAGCCTTCTATGCCAAAGCCAACCCATGCTTGATTTGGAGACTAAGCAAGTTGTCAAAGAAGTTTCTCTAGCATTGAAGTCAACTAGGTAGAGATTCTCATATCTAAAGCCCTTGAATGCCACATTTGAACCATCCACACTAATAACTTCCACATCATTATCCCCAAAGATGCACTTGTAGCCTAAATCACATATTTGTGCCACGGATAGAAGATTGAAATCCAAGCTTTCAACTAGTAACACATTGGAGATACTCATGTCATTTGATATTGCAATCTTGCCCAAACCAATAACCTTGCCTTTCTTATTATTGCCAAATGTGATAGAATCAACACCACTATCATTGTCATTTATTGAGTCAAACATTCTTGATGTACCGGTCATGTGTTGAGTGCACCCACTATCAATAATCCAATGCCTTCCTCCGGCTTTGTAATTGACCTACAAGCAAATCAATGAAGTTTAGGTACCCACTTTTGTTTGGGTCCTTGTAGGTTAGTAACTAAGCTCTTTGGTACCCAAATAGCCTTCTTCTTTGGGCCCACAATTGGTGTACCAACAAACTTAGCTTGCACACCCTTCACACCCTTGGTAAGCACATAGCAAGAATCAAAAGGTATAGCATTAACAAGGTTCTTGCTTTGGTTCTTTTTATTGCAATTATGCTCTAGGTGCCCAACTTGCTTGCATCTATTGCAAAACCGACCATTGCCCTTCACAAAGCTAGGCTTCGGAGTTGCAAAGGCCGACTTGCCTTTCTTGGGGGTGTAGCCCAATCCCTCTTTGTTAAGAGAGAACCTTTGGCTACCCAAGCACTTAAGCAAGCGGGCCTCACCACCATAGGCCTTGCCTAGGGCGTGAGTGAGCTCATCCACCTCTCTCTTGAGAGTCTCATTCTCAACCATTAGTGAGGCATCACAAGTGAAACCCTCACTAGTAGTGGAGGTAGAGTTAGTGGTGGTGGGTGAAGAGCTACAAGAAGGATTAGCATTTGACATGATGATAGGTTCATTAATGGATTCATCAATTATATCACACGTAACACCTATATCACATGATACAACAACCTCCTTCTTAGCTTGTTGCTCAAGTAGCAATGAGTGAGCTTTTTCAAGCTTGGAATGAGCCTTATCAAGATCCTCATGGTCTTCCACTAGACTCTCATGAGTAGTCTTAAGCTCACTAAGGACTTTCTCAAGTATTGCTACTTTCATTGAAAGCTTCTTACACTCTTTGTCCTTGGCAATGGCTATGTCTCTAGTTTGTTGCATCAAGTCATATAGTTGTTCTTTAGTTGGTTCATCATCATCATTTTCATTATCATTATCATTATCACTATCATGAGCATATTCCATTTCACTTTCATCATCACTCTCATCATATAATACCTTAGCTTCTTTAGCCATGAAGCATGAAGAGGATGAATCAAATAATGATGGCTTCTTGTTGATAGCAATGGAAGCAAAAGCCTTGTTGGATGATTCTTCTTCTTCTTCTTCATTATCTTCACTTTCCCAAGTGATCACATAGGCACCATTTTTGCCTTTCTTGAATGTCATCTTGGCCTCTCTCTTCTTCTTCTCAAATTTGTCCTTTTTGTTCTTCTTCTTATCATAAGGACATTCCGCTTGAAGGTGCTCGGTGCTATCACAATTGAAGCACTTTCTTTGTTGCTCATTTCTTTTGAAGTTGTCATTTCTCCTTTTAAAGCCTCTTCTCTTAATGAACATGTGACCCATCTTCTTGACTACAAGAGCAAGTGCCTCATCATCAATTTCAAATTCCCCATCTTCATTGTCGTCTTCTTCTTCTTCAATGATGGTAGCTTTGCCCTTGGAGGAGGTGGCTTTGAATGCTACGGTCTTCTTTTTCTTCTCATCTTCCACCTTCTCCTTGTCATCAACATCTTGATCATATTTGTCATAGGTCAATACTTCACCAAGCAAATCATTTGGCTTCATTGCTTCAAGCCCATCTCTTTGCAACATCATGATCAACATCTTGAATCTTCTAGGTAAGCTCAATAAGAACTTGTGACAAAAATCTTGATCTTGAGTCTTGTGCCCTAAGCCCTTGAGATCATTGACTATCACTTGCAATCTATGAAACATTTCAATGATTGTTTCATCATCCTTTTTCTTGAAGTTCTCAAACTCACTCTTGAGCCCATATAGCTTGGCACTCTTCACAACCTTAGTGCCCTCATATGTTTCACTCAACCTTGTCCACACTTCATTTGCCAAATCTAAATCCTTGATACCCTCAAATACTTTTGTGTCAATACCATTGTAAAGTGTATTGAGAGCCATTCTATTGCATGTTCTATTTGCTCTATCTTCATCGGTGAGATGATCGGGATCAATGATAGCAAAGTCATTCTCGGTGACTTGCAAAACTCTCTCATGAATAGAACCAAGGTACATTGTCATTTTTCTCTTCCAATGAGCAAAAGAACTAACACCATCAAAGAACGGTGGCTTGCCCCCAACATGATTGAACACAATTTGAGCCATTTTTCACACCGAAGGATGTTAAGCCTTGATTAAACGGTGACCACGGCTCCGATACCACTTGTAAGGTCCTAGATGGCTAGAGGGGGGGGTGAATAGCCTATTTTAAATTCTACAAGAACCACTAAGCAAACTTGTTAGAATAACAAACGGCGTAAAGCGAGTTTTGCTTAGCCAAAGGTTGTGATGCAAGCCTCCTATCCACAAGTCTAGTAGATTAAGATCTCTAGTTCACACAAGAGCTATGTCACTAAGGAAACACTAGAGAACAAGCTAACACTACTAGCAAAGCTACTACTAGAGCTACACAAGATAAACTAGTGAATGTAAATGCAAGAGAGAGGATTGTGATTATTATACCGACGGTGAAGAGAAGATGTTGCCAATCACCAAGATGATATAAAATCAATCAATATTGACAACAACACAAAATGAAGACCAATCACCGGGAGACAAGAGACACAATATTTGTTCACCCGGTGTTCACTTGTGCACCGACAAGCTACGTCACCGGTTGTGTCGACCAACACCTAGATGGTTCCCCGGTGTGACCCTCAAGTCACTTGCCCCTCAAGGCATGCCCCGCAAGGCACCGCAAGACACCACTCTCAAGTGAGGTAACTCAATGACACGCGGATTCCACTAGAGTTGCTTTTGGCGTCCCGCCGAGGAAAGCACAAGAACCTCTTACAATCAACCGGAGGTGGCCAAGAACAATCACCTTCTCTTGCCAACGGCTCCAACAATCTCCAAGCCGGCTAGGAGCGGTACTCTCCAAGAGTAACAAGAAATCCACCGGCTCAACCACCCACAAGTGCCACTAGATGCCCTCAAGCTATGCAATGCACTTTGGGATCACTCAATCTCACTTTTGATTTGCAATCAAGCAAGAGAGATGAGTGGGAGGAGTAGTTCTAGCTCAAAGGATGCACAAGAGTGTTAGAAATGCCAAGAGTCCTCCCCAAGGGCCGGCCAACAAGTATTTATAAGCATCCCATCCAAAAAGAGCCGTTGCACTCCACTTGTCTGTTTTTCGCGGGACCACCGGACGCGCCGGTCGTAACTGACCGGACGCGCTCAACCGCGTCCGGTGCCTCTGCGACGTCCACGTGTCCTCTGATTTCAAATTCGTCCGTTAGATCCTCCAACGGTCACTGCGCGCCAACGGTCAAACGAGCGACCGGACGCGCTGCTGCGAACCACCGGACGCGCCGGTGCGCACAGTACCCGCTCGCGCGAAGACATCACCGGACGCACTCCTCTCAACCACCGGACGCCACAGTACCCGCGTCCGGTGGGAGTCCAGTAAGCTCCCTGGACCACCGGACGCGTCCGATGGTGTGTGACCGGACGCGCACCGCGTCCGACGTCCTCGGATCCCTCAGGGCGCATGACCGGACGCGCCGGTCCCGTGGGTCACCGGACGCGCCGGTCCCGTGGGTCACCGGACGCGCCGGTGTCAAACCCTAGCTCGCGCGCCTGACCCTGACGCTGTACTGACCGGACGCGCCGGTCGAAACTGACCGCGTCCGGTGCAGCGTCCGGTCACCTCTGTGACCGTGTTCGTCTCCGTTTCTTTTCCGACTTCCGGCGTAGTGGAAAATAGGCATTTCATTTCTCCAAAATTGCCTGAAACCCGCGCTCGCACGCTCGGCGGGAGGGAGAGAGGAACCCAAACCCCTCTCTACCCGCAAACTACAGCGCGACCAACGCCACCTTTGCAAATGTGCCAACACCATCAAGTGTACATCTCCATGTGCTTGTGTGTTAGCTTTTTCTCGATCATTTTCAAAGGTTTTCCAGTTAGCTCACTAGGCCCTACATGCAATGCACTTCATGAATTCACCTAGTGGCACCCATGCGTCGAATAACCGATAAGACTTCCCCTCTTAATAGTTCGGCTATCGACCCTAAACCACTCACACCCTCTATGGTGTCTTGAGTGTAAAACAAAATGGCCCTATGGTTATACCTTTGCCTTGAGCCCATTTTGTTTCTCCAAAGGATATGATCCAATTCACATCATCACATGACCATCTCGATCCATCGACCTTGACTTCACTTGCTCTTCACCGATGCATCTGTCCGTCGGCACCAAGTCTTGCTCAAGCTTCACCATCGCATGGTCCTTCGCTTCGAAGCCTCGACTTGCCCTTCACCTTCACAACCGATCCATCGAGCCAAGCTACATCTTGGTCTTCACCATCTTGGTCATATGAGTCAATGTCATGTCTCATATTCAACGACCACCTTTATCTAAATCATCCACTTAGATACAAAGGTTAGTCCTGGGTTTCATCAATTAGCCAAAACCAAACTAGGGACTTTCACCCGCCCACCTCCGCTCCCGCGCCGCAGCCCCCTGGCCACCGGGTCGCACCACCGCTGCCTGCCACAACCCAGCACCAGCACCTAGCAGTAGCAGGCTGCATGCAACCTTATCCTCCACTCCATCCACTCCCGACCAGCCACCACCAGCCACCACAAGGAGCCAGAAGGAGCGCCACGCCGCTGCTGCTCACCACCCCAAGGCCCGAGTCTGCGCTGGTTGTTACAGAACCTCCTAATTATGATGGTCCACAAGTACACGTCATTGCCATAATGACCTCTGACAGTCGTACTTATGTTCACCATAACTTAAAAGGCATGCTTTCCTCCGAACAAGATCCAATCACAGGAGTATTGCAATATTACAACAGTTTATTCAAAATATTCAACAGAGTAAAGTAGCGGAAGTCTTACAATAACTTAGGTTACAAACCAGTTTTTCAAATCTCAAACCTTATGTAACATTATTACAAACCAGTAGTAGAGAAGTATCGTAGTAACTTTATTACATCACACAAGCGAGATGCCTTGCCCAAAGGCCACACAGTCTACTCGTCGTCGCTTTCTTCAACCACGACGGTCATGCAACAAGGCTCGAAGCAGATTTGTTCATGAACCGCACCTACAACAAGGGGTTCAACAAACCCTGAGTACGAGAGTACTCAACAAGACTTACCCGACTAAGACAAAGACTCCAAGGGCATGCTAGCTTTAGGGAATCAAGGTACGGGTAATCAAGAATCAAATTTTCTTTTGCAGAAAAGCTTACTAAGGTAAGTCCTTATCTTCAATATTTTTATTTTTACCATTGATGGTTCATTAACCAAATCTAGGTGATCCTAATCTAGATCAAAGAAATTATCATCAAAACCTTTCTTATTCTTTCTTTCCATTCCAGTTCTTAACTACGATGTTGGTGCAAGGCCAAGACTCCTTTCTCGTGGAGCAACGACGATTCGAACCGCTTCATTTACCCAGCTGGGGATTCCTAACCACACGACATATGTAGAACCGAATCTAGCATATATCAACTCTTACCCGAATAACCCAAAACCAGAACGTGTCCATCGCCACTCGAGAGCACAGTACTCCTCGAACCCGGCCAAATTCTAGCCCCGAGGGTACACACTACTCTCGTCATCTCTCCACTCCCAGTGCGAGGTTAGACGTTCTCGTAATGGACTAACCAAAGTAAGGCTTACCCGACATGGGCACATGGCTAGTACTAATAAAAACTCCATGACGCGAGGGCCAACAATGTACGGTCCTTAACTGATAAGGCGGAAACAATACATTGGGACTCCTCTCCCAATGCACGTTAGCAGTGGCCAAATCACCCGCCCGATCTTACAAGTTCATTCACATATTTCAATATTCATTAAGGATGCCGTCATGGCCGAGTAAACATTTATTTAAAAGCTTAACTTCTAAGCATAGTGAAGCATGCTACGCATTTTCTGTAAAGCAGGTATCAAGGTTAATATCGTAATAATCAAGGATGATAATGCAGCAATTAGGTTATCACTCAACTCCTAATTACTTAATGCAATAAACCATAATATAAGTAATAAAATATTTGTAAAATTCAAGGTAGGGTTTAAATGCACCGGGGCTTGCCTTGCTCAGACACGACGACTGACTCAGACTCGGAGACTCCAACGTCTGGTCCGGAACCCACTAACGATCGCTCTTCTCCGGAAGCTTGCTCGATGACTTCGGCTTCCTCGAAAGCGGTGACTACACGAATACATAACATGCTTTAACATGATGCTCGATGATAAACATGATGCTTGATGATAACATGCCACGGTTACGATTTGAGTACAACTTCCCTTCACGGTACAGTCGCAAACGGAAAACCTACTAACTCGTATCGACGATTGCAGCGATACCAGCTTTTCACCTAACAAGTTACTAACGAGCTCAATCATAAAATTAAGGTGCTAGAGATCACAAAAGGGTAGTGACCTAAGGACATCACTCAATCAAAAGGCACACAACACTTAAAGTTCTCAAATTAACATTTATTTATTATTTAAATAATTAGGGCATCATTAAAAGTTGATCAGACTTTATCTAAACAAGCTCAAACTTTTTCTATGGGTTAAGAATGATTTATAACAGTGCCAAAATAAATTTCATAATTTTTGAATTAATAAATTAATTATTAAAATTACTAGAAGTTGCATTTAATCTTTAATGAAACCAATTAATTCTACTGCCCAAAGTATTCAAGTTCATGATTTAATATTTTTCCTAGATAGTTTATACATTGAGAAGCTTACACAAAAATTTTCAGGAATTTTGAAACTCTACACAATTTTTAATGAAATAAACAAATAATAACACTATTCATTTATTTGAAAAAGAAAAACAAAAAACGAAAACAGAAATCGGGCTGCTTCTTTTCCTCCCATCCGATCCGGCCCAGCCCAAACGGCCCGCTCACGCGCGCCCGCACGCGCGCTCAGCCCAACCGCACGGCCCAGCCCAGCATCGGCCTGCCTCGCACCCGCGCGCGTTGGCCTCTCTCTCTCTCTGACGACGCGGTCCCACATGTCATCTCCTTCCTCCCGCTCGCTCTCGCTCTCCCGCGTGCCCGCGCTCTCTCTTGCGGTGGCCGGCCGGTGACCGGTGCCTCGGTCGATAAACCAACACCACCATCATCATCTACACTACCCCACGGTTCTATTTTGCTACTAAACACCATGGTTCGAGCTCCGGCGACAGCTCACCGACGACGGTGGCGGCTCGACGGCCACGGTGACCGGTGACTCGACGGTACAAAGCGGTAGCGATTAAAGCGAGTGGTCAGGGAGCATCAGGGGCATACCACAATCACGACGGAGTGATCGGTT
Source organism: Saccharum spontaneum (assembly GCA_022457205.1). Classification (NCBI taxonomy): domain Eukaryota; kingdom Viridiplantae; phylum Streptophyta; class Magnoliopsida; order Poales; family Poaceae; genus Saccharum; species Saccharum spontaneum. The sequence goes on from CM039591.1 coordinate 6,123,569, forward strand.
GAAGCTGAGAGGCTCTGGAGGTGGCTGGCCACGGTGGCGGGGCTCGACGGGAACAGTGGCGACCCGAGGTGAAAGACGACGGCTCCCCGGCGATCCAGGCGGAATTGGGCCAACTCAACTGGTTCACGAGGTGCGCAAGGATGAGGCGGAGCGATTGGCGAGATGGAGATGGCGGCGGTGGAGTAGGGAGGGCGAATTTAGCCGGCGAAAGGAGGACGGTGGCGGCGGCGATGGTGAAACCGACGGCGACAGTGGCGGTGACGGTCCTTTTTATAGAGCTGTGAAGCCAAAGAAGCAGCTGGAGAGCGCGAGGCGGGCTCTGTGGTCGCGGTGGCAAGCTGGAAGACCGTGGAAGCGGCCAGTGCGGCGGCAGCGGCTCACCGGCGCCCATACCGCGCGGTGGTCGGCGGTGATTGGCCGGTCATTGTAGCTGTCCCCCCCCCAAACTTTTGAAATTCAAACTGTTTTCTCAAATTACTCTCAAATTTGTATAGCAACTTGAAAAACTTCCAATGTATGAAATCTTTAGAATTTCAAGCTCTACAAGTTTTGTATTGAACACTTTTTCAAATTCTCACTGGATTTTGAAATTTGAGTTTAAATTCAAAAAGGGACACATTTTTCAGATTTGGTAATTTAGAAATTACTTTTGATTTTATATTGAAACTTCAAAATCTCCAAACATCAAAGTTGTATATCTTGACCAGAACTACAACTTTGCTGTTCAAAACTTTTTCAAATTCAGCATCCATTTTGAAATCTTTGTTTGGGGACAAAAATGAATTAAATCTGAAATTTGTTTATTTTCAAAATTACTCCACATTTTACACTAAAACTTTGAAAACTCAAAACACCAAAGTTGTAGCCCTTGAAAAGTTCTACAAACTTGGTTTTGAACTTTTTCCCAAATTTTTCTTATATTTTTAATTATTCCAAAAGGGGTAAAACAGGGTTTTGAAATTTAGGGTTTTCGGAGGGATTTCAAATTGGAATTTGTTGCTACTTTGATTTGTGATTACTTAGTGATCAAAACCTCACCCAAGGGCATCATTTGGACCAACATGACATGGTTAACCAAATGCCACTCTTGGTTGACCAATTAGCTTTTGAAATTCTTTTACATTTCTCCCCAGATTTGAATTTAAATTTGAATCGGAAAACTCGTGACAAGTTCTGGGACTCCAATTCAAACTCAAATTTGGAGTTTCATTTTAGATGTTGTACTTGAGCTCATACCCTACACTTGACACTAGTGTGCAACACAGTCGCGCACCTCAAATTACGCAGGGCATGGACTAAGTATTTGCGGTGGTATTCGAAATTAGGGTTTTCGGCTTCGAAGCACACCACTGAGAAACACATTCAACCTAGATAAGTAAACTTGTTTTAGTTGATGCATAACAAGGTTAACCTAACAGGGATGATTAGCAATGCATTATGATGACATGGCAGATTAATTAGCACTATAACACCCAGGGTGTTACACTGGTGGGCCGTGTTCGCGGCTTCGCCCTCCGAGGACAGAAGATCTGAGCGAGCCCCGATGTGCTACTACATCCTAGACGGAGGGAGCACGTGTACCTTCTGTCCTTATCCATCCAACTGCTGCTCCTTTCCTTTATCCATCCGACTCATTCCTTTCTCTTGCGTATGAGCGGCGAGCGGCGGGCGGCACGAAGGGCGGACGAGGGACAGCGCTGCCGCTCGCGAAGGGCGCATGAGGGACGGCTTTGCTGCTCATGCAGCTGCTGCTCCGGCATGGCAAAGGGAGGAGCTCGACTAGGCAGACCAGCCGCGCCATGGCGAAGGGCGGCCGGGTGGAACGGCCTTCGTGTGGCCTGGCGCAGAGCACGATGAGGCAAACCTGTTGAGCACGGCCGGTGAGTGTGCGATTCGTTCGTTGTCGCAGCTGACCGCACCGGATCGGATGAAACGAAAGAATCGGCTCAATGCAGGTTTCACCCATTTTCCAAGGTGTGGGAAACGATGCCAGCTTGTTTCATGGCCATGAAACTTCAATCTTCTCTAACAGTGGTTTTTCTAACATGTCACTTCATTTAATGTCTATAAAACTCCCATGACATCCCGTTGAGACTGGCCTTAGCTATTACGTATACATACCTGAGGGCCCATCCCTTTCTTGGGCCTGGGACAGATGTCCCTCCCGTCCCCCAGGCCGGGCCTGCTTCTCCACATGCCTCGATGCTGGTGACAAGCTCCTGCACTGTAGACTGCACGGATGATGAGGTGCTGTCCACTGGTGGGGCAGAACGGTGACGCGCACGAGCATCGGCGAGGTGATGGCAGCTACGACGTCCAACAAGCTAGGGTCAGCGTGAGAGAAGAGGAAAACAAGGATTCATTCGCGTGAAGTGGGAAGGAGAGAGGGTAAATTTAAAAAAGCATGTCATGTTGGCATGTCACATCAGCGAGAAACATCCATGCTATTGGTGTGGACCTACAATACACTACTTAACAAGTTTAGAGCCTATTTGGAATGCAGGAATGCAAAACAAAAGAATGAAAAAACATAGGAATAGAACATAGTGCAAATTAGAAAACTATAGGATTTCGAAATATAGGAATAGAAACTTTTGTGTGTTTGGATTGCAGGAAAACAATAATGTCACATGTGCCTAAGAAGCAAAATTCCAGACATCAAAACTTGAGAAAACATTGCACGAAATTTTCCTTTATGTTTCCTTGAACGTTTTTTTCTTTGTTTTATGAAGCAAGGCTTGCCTTTCCTCTAGAAAGGAATGTAGATTTTCTTTGATCCAAACAATAAGTTGAGAAAACTTTTTTTAAAGAATCTGTTCATTTGTTTTTCCTTTGAAAATCCATTCCAAACAGCCTCTTATGATCCATAAATACATTTTCAAAGTTGGTGATCCTAAATGATACATCCTTATAAATTTAAGGACCGTTGATGCATTTAACTCTTGCCGAAAACACATGGGGTTATGATGCAGCATTTGTGTCTTCAGTTTTAAAATGCGCTGTATCTTTCCTCGAGGGAATGACATAATCTGTACCTCAAGCTTACACGCCATCATCTCGGAAATAACGATTCATTCAAATGGTTAGTCTAATTTAGAGTTCAAACATAACAATTCATTCAAACACAGAAGAAATCATAGGAAATTGATTTAACCTCAAGAACTATAGTTAGCAATTGCAAATTGAAAATAGTAGTTCATGATCTGTACAATTAAATTGCCTTAGTTGAAAGTAACAGTTCATCGCTGCACAACTTAAATGCCTCAATCAAAATCAGATTTAAAAATATCATTTTTGCTACAACAAAAAGTCCCTTGGGTGGCTACCAGCCTACCACACCTGCGCGCTGGAGCCACTGTCTCGGGCCTGACCATACGTCGAGCCCGCCGCAGCCGTCGTTGAGGCTGACTTCAGAGGATCTCCATCGCGTCCGGCCTCTTCCCCGCCGCCGCTGCTGGATTTCCCCACCACTGCCGTTGGACCTCCCACCCTCTGTCGCCGCTACATCTCCCAACCGCAACTGGATTTCCCCCTCGTGCCCGTAAAATTGTATTTCTCAAGTTGCAATCAGTTCCCAACAACTCGATTGGAAATAGAAATACTCTCAAATCCACCGCGAGAAGCGCAGCAGCCAGCAGATGTCGCCGCCGGTGCCGCCGGAGAAGCAGAAGCGGAAGCTCGCCCGCCTCTGCGACCTCGTCTCGTCCTCCCTGCTTCTCCACCTCGTAAGCGAGCAACTCCGCTCCGCACGCCGGCATTGCTCCCCTCCTCTCCTCCTGTAACCAGCCTACATCTAACCCCATTTGCGCCGTTGCGCGCGCCTCTCGCTCCGCAGGAACCCGGGCCGTCGCCGCCCCGGCAGTTGACGCGGAAAGACGAGCGGCAGCTCCTCCTCGCGCTCTCCACGGTAACTTCAGGTCATCTTCCTCCAGCTTATAATCATTTTTTCGCGGTTGTTTGATTGGGACTTGATGTAGGTGAACAAGACGATACGACGATGGGACCAGGAGGAGAGGACTTGTGAATTGGTTCAGGTACTGCTTCGAGTTTTAGCAGTTTCTTTTTTTTTGTTTCACTGTTAATCCGCCGATGAAGCTTCATATTATTGGTAAATTTTCTCTGGCTAGTCTTACTATAATATTATCTGTTACGAGTAGTACTATAATTGTGCTTAGTCTCACAGCTGGGGACTGATAACTGATAAGTATGCAACCAACGTTGGATACTTGACTTCACTCTGTGGTTGGTTTTGGGTTGTGAGAGAAAACTTTTTTTGCCCCATTTCTGTGAGAGCAAATTTAGCTCATGGCTGACCTTGGAGCAATTGCCAGTCAATCTCCAAAATTTGTGTTTGATGCTCTGTAACCTTCGAATCTCAGACCACGATGGATGTAATGCAATCAATAAATTTTATGTTTGATATTTACAAACCCTTCCAATGTCAATCCACATTGGATGATAGCTTCCATTTCTAAAGCAGTAGTATTTAGTGACATCTAATTTTTCAATACTTGGTAGCTGATTAAAACCAGAAAAAAAACCCTAATCCTTGACATCAATATACTGGCATAGGATAACTTATAACCTTTTGCTCTACTCTGTGTGATCTTTATGAGCCACTGTAATCTTAATGAGATGTCGTTTTTTCATGGTGGAAGTATCTCTGTTGACTTATCTGTGTAAACTTGTGGATGATTCTGGAGAAGTGAATCTGACATCTATACTTTTCAGTCTTCACATCCATTTGCTGTGTTATGTGTACAGCTGTCACAGGAGATAATAACACATATTCATATTTCCTCTTTTCATTTAGGGAACTCTTCCTGATTCTGGAGAAGTTCATAATTGCTGCTTACTACTTGAAGAGCATCCATATGATGGATTTGGTTGCCTGGCGAATATGGTCTCTGTTTTGGTAAAAACCTTTTTGTATGGCAAACTATATGAATGTTTCACTCTATTCACTTCAATTTTGTCTTTAGCTAGTATAATCCTATTTATGTTGCCTGTACATTTCTGGAGGACCAGTATGACTAGTAGGTTACTGAAACTTACATCTTATGTCATCCTTTTCAGGTTGGTTTTCTTGATTTCTGCAGTGACTATGTCAAACACTCAGCTGGCAACATCCTAATTTCCATATCTAGTACCCTAATTAAGTTTGTATGCTTCTCTTATGTTTCCCTTTTCTTCTTCTGATGCGTTCAGTTTTGTTTTTTGTTGACTAACTATTTACTCCATGGCTGTTCCTAGGAATCCATTTGGGTTCAGTTCATTGAGCTTGTCTGGGTGGCTATACATGCAGCATCGAAATGTGTTCATAGCACTTCACATTCTACAACAGACTCCAACAGTGATGACATCACTAGTTCAAGCACAATAATCACAAGCTTCATGACAGTACTTAATGAGCGTCGTCTCAATATCAGTGGGCAAACCATGTCCAGTCTCTTTCGAGTATTGCATGCTATCTTGAAGTTCCTTAAACACAGTGACAGTGATTTCAAAGATGACTTCATTTGCCTATCCATTCATCATATTCACAAGATGCCTTGGGATTCTTTCCATCAATTACATACCAGAGGACTTGCCAACTGTGCCAAGGATAGCAGATTTAGCTTCTGTAATGATGTAGCACAGTCTGGAATTCTGACTGGCAGTCTTCTCCAGCTACTTGGCTCTTTACTTGACCAGAATTACCTGGAAGGTACAGATGGACAAGATATGTTTGTGAAACTTATTGATATAGTTCCCAACATAGCATTTTCCTTACATGGGCAGCATGATGGACCCAAAAGTCTTTATCAGTACTTAAAGCATAAAATTCTGGTAAGCTCTGACATTCAGAGCTCTTCTGTGTCACTTGTTGCGAGTTAATTTGGCTTCCTAAACATTTTAGAACAGCTTAGGATATGTTTCATTTTTGAATGCAGATGGTAATGATGCGGCTTAAGCCTTACATACAGCAAGATTGTTCACATATTGTTAGTTGGCTGAAATTGCTTCGACATTACTTTGAAGACCTTCTTCATGAGCCTATCTCACAACATATTGCTAAACCAGAAAATTGTTTAGAAGGTTCTCCGTTTTTATTGGACATGGTTGATTTAGTTGAGAGTCAGGATAACTCAACTCGGCACTTGCAAAGGCAAGCTATCTATTTGTTCCTTAGTTGTTCCATATGCTTGTCTTACAACAGAAATGATGGTGCACTTCAATGTTCATGCAAGAGGGATGAGTGTTTGTTGGGTCACAAAGTACAAGGCTGCAGTAATCACTGCAACTGTTTTGGCTTATCAGAATTTTCAGACTGGTTTCAGAAGTGTTACCTAAACTGGAGTCTTGACTCAAATTCATCAAATTTTGCCTTATCCTTTCTGGAATTGTATATGGAGGAGGTATGCATCTATGCAACTATGCCCAAATGATGGTAGCTAAAAAATAACTTATTCATTGTTCTGGGAAACACATCTTACCTTTTTAAGTCGTTTGATTTTATTTACATGTGTTAGATAATGTAGGTTGAAATCAGTTCTATGATTCTAGTTCAGTTTGTCTTTGCAAGTGGTTTCTTGTTACCCCAGTGTGGGTAGTTTCTTTCTTTTTTTTTTCCTGAACAGGGTAGTTTCTTCCTATACAGTTGGACATTTGGATTCTAATATTGCACATGGCTAGTGAGTTACTTTATATGCTGGGCATTTCAGTGAAAAGTCAAGACCAAATGCCCAACCCCCTTACTGCTAATTGCTAACTAAGATAATCTGTCTACTCTATTCTCCGTATCTGTCTGATAATAGTTATCTGCTGTTTTTTTGCTCAATTACTCAATATTAACAAGTTCATGCTTCATTCTGTAATCGAAAAGAAGGCTTACCACTGGCTTTATGAACTCTAAACATTCTTGGCAATATGTTCAATGTTCATTCATATTTCAGGATGACATGCTATTCAGCATTCTCTTACAACTTTTAGATGCACCACTCATTTTTCTAAAAATGTAAGTAGAAAAATACAGTTTGTTTACTGAAGCAAGGAAAAAGTTATCCAGACAATAGATGCTTCTAAAGTTGTGACCTTTTTGTCCAAACTTGCAGAGCTAACTTGGAAACTACTGAACTTGTTGGTGTAAAACTGTTCTCAAGCATTTTCGACCCAGTTCACCTTTTTCATCTGCTGCTTTTTCTGGTGAGTCGATCAAAATGTTCTCACTGGTTTTTTAGGTCTGCTGGAGGCACAATGATTTCTGTAAGATAGCATCTTGACATTCAGTTCTTATTTATTTTGTGGTACAAGTGAGTGACTTTATTGTATGGGTTAATTATTTAGTGCTGTAACCATGATTGAGGACCTGGACAACCTTACCATTTGTAATTAGACATACTAAACAAAATTCAGTACTTTAGGAATCATAGCTTTGCTCACCCATAGCACTTTCTTCTATTTGATCTTTCAATTTTTTCTCCTGTTTCACTCCATAATGCCTATTTTTTGAGTATAATATTTTTTTGTTCATTGAAATTATTCTGCAGCTGCACTATGATCACATGGTACTTGTTGATTACCTCATATCTAAGGATGTTGGTGTGCATTGTGCTCAGTATCTATTAAGGTTGGTACCTATCTTACAATTTTTTAATTATTTTTGCCGACGTCTTCAGACGGGACGGAACGAGCGTCTTCTGAATTGTGACCTTTGACTTCTCTTACACACTTGCACAGGTGCTTACGCTTAGTTTCCCAGTCTTGGCATGCTTTTGTTGATGATTCTGTTTACTCAACAAAAATAGATAAGCTTGACTGTAAAAGGCAGAGGACTTCTGGGGATAAAGATAGTGACAGAGCCAGTGCAAGTAAACAGTATAAGAATGGTTCTGGTTGTGATAAAGAGGCCAAGAATTCACAGAAGCTTTTTCTTGATGCTAAAGAATGCCTTTATTCATTGAAGAGAACAGTGGAAGATCTGCAAAAGAAGGATTTGTTCCCTTACAATCCGAAGCCTCTTCTTAGAAGGTCTGTTATATGACCATGGTTTTTGTATGTTGTCTGTACTTCAGTGAAATCCTTTTCTTGTTCCTGCATTTGCCTCTTCAATTTCTTTTGGCATATCATCAGCTCAATGGCATTGTCAACCTAATGATTGAATTTGATATTTTGGCATATCAACTCAATGGCATTGTCAACCTAATGATTGAATTGGAACTTTGGCACATCAACTCAATGGTATTGTCAACCTATGATTCAATTGGAACTTTTGGCATATCAACTCAATGGCATTGTCAACCTAATGATTGAATTGGAAATTTTGTCATATCAACTCAATGGCATTTGCCAGGCAGACATGTTAGCTAACAAAATTGTGGTAGATGATAACTCTTATTTGCTTGAAACTGAATCTTAATTTCTTGCTTGGACATGTTATTTTATCATCTGTTCATATGAATCATGCATATAGTTTGTTCTTGTAGCTTGGCCCGGTTTCAGGAGCTGTGTGAGCAGGGGTGAAATTTGAGTTACACCTGGTGAGAAAGCTACTGCTTGTCGAGTTGAAGAATGACCCTTTGGCAGATAGTTGTATTTCCATTATCGGTTACTCATGGCTTAGTTTGGTTCAATTGATATAGTTAGTAAAAGGGAACTCTGAATATATCTTCCAATTCATGATCTGGTCTCAAACTTGAGTCGTCTGCATCATACAGAGAAATTTCAGATGCTGCTACTTTTTTGCAAGTTGCCTGCTACTATGATGCTTTGGGCCATGCGAGGAACCTATCATGTAAGGCACCATTGTTCACTATACATTAAGTAGCATCATATCATTGCTTTCAATTAATACATCAATCATTTTGTCCTGTCCTCTTACCCAGGTCAATGTATGTGAACATGCTAGGTCTTCAATCTCTGAAATCCTAAATACGTGGAATGGTGCATGGTTGCATGAGGTGGACTTCGATCCATGACCATAGTCACATAAAACGGGTTCACCACCTTCGACCCTCGACCCGGGTTCGTCGACCCCGACCCAGGTTCATGGGTTCATTTTCGATCTTAAGTGTAAAAATCTCTCGCAAGTAGCGTACCACATACCGCGACCCCGTACCTCGACCCCAGCGACCCAGAAACTTTGTGACTATGTCCATGACCTCAGAAAGATGAAGGGAAAGGATCATCTGTATACTTTGGCGGTCTGTGCTGGGTTTGTAAATTGGAATGAGAATCAGACGTTTACTGAAATAGCCATTAGAATTTAGACTTACGGTTTTTAAATGTGCCTTTTTTTACGGTAAAAAACTATGGGGAAGGTCCCCACAGTGTCAAAGGAGCTTTTTTTATATATATTTTTTATCAAAGTCTAGGGGTACTTACATCGGGAATTTATAAAAGTCTAGGGGTACTTACATAGGGATTTAACTGAATGCATCTAACCAAAAACAGAAAGCTGACCTAAGGTTGTGTTTCAATCTAAGTGACTGGAGAGAACACCGACTTTTAAAATTACAAAGCCATCTGGCTTGACACGGATCTCTTCGCTCAAAAATCTTGTCATTACGCATCTTCCAGATTTCCCAAGCAGCAATAATAGAGGTTTTTAAATGTGCCTTGTCTCGCTATTATTTGTATTTGTACTAGGGAGACTAGAGAAGACAGCTGAAGCTGATCATGGGCACAGTTCACCAAGAAGAGTGTTGGCAGCGTATCCTTTGTGGGAGCGTGGGATTTCATTTGAGGTTGCCTTTTTTTTTTTGGAAGGCGTTAGAGGTTGCTAGTTGAGCAATTTTGAGCCATCAACTTCTTGTTGAACACTGATGATTCAGGCGGGGTTGTATAATGTACCTATTGCTTAGTGAACTATAGAAATACATCTCTTGTCGGCATTGTAACTCAAATGTATCGTTCAAATTCAATGGCTTTCAACCATAACTTATATCACACATATTGCCCTCTCTAGAAAGACTATGCTTTTCCTTGTAACAGTTCAAGGTGCCCATCTTGGCCCTCTTAATAATAAGGCCAAGGGAAAAACAAAACCTAAAACAAATCTATTTGGTCCCTGTCCTTAACCTTAGCACGTATCCTTTGATCCAATTACCAATAAATAATCTTTTTCCTTTATGATTTTTTTCACAAAAGTTTCTCCTAAAATTTTTTAATGAGCAATATTAATATAAGAATATATGTAGTATCTACTATTTTCCTCACTGAGGATTCAAAAGGGAAAATTCAAGGCATATTATGTCATATATCTTTTATTTCTCATATAGGGTTTTGAGAAGGTACCAAAAAAATATTTGTTCCTCCTCATATTTTCCTTCCCTTGAGGTTTTTGGGGAGGTTATACCTGCATATCATACTATTGTTCTCTGGATTTTGCTCATGGATTTTTTCCTTTCAAGGTTTTTCCATATTAGTTTACAGTAAGACAACAATCCATATATGCCATATCATTTCCCTCTTATTTTTTTCTAATGGGTTTTAAATAAGTTTACTAGCATATAAAAGCTTTAGTTTCTACTCAATTTCTTTCCACAGGATTTTTAGAGAAGTTATCAATATAAGCAAAGGATTATCGAATTAAGATTATAAGGAGCAAATTGATCAAGGAGTCTTAGAACTAGCTAGTCAGTGATCAATTAGCAGATGCTGGTGATGAAGCGGATGGAAATACTCGACGGACAGAAGAATTCCATGGCAGCGAAGAATGCCTACGACAGTATCTTCGTCGACCAGCTCAACCCCTCACATGCTGAAGCAATGCGATAGCCCTTCTCTAACTCAGAAGAAGAGCGGCGAGGCGCCGCAAAAGCCAGTGCGTCTGATCGCCAATGCCAATGCTAGTTAGGTAGTATGATTAGTGAGTAATAGCTCTTGATCTCCTTCTGTCAGGTAGGGCAGCCGATTTTATAACACTACTCCCTTTAGTATGCCATGTTTGTAGCGCGTCGTTATAAATTTCACTATTTCTCTATCTCAATATAAAGATGTGCAAACCTTTTGCGTGTTCAAGAAAAAAATGATCAATTAGCAGATCATTATGCTATTAGATGGTTGCTAAGAAGATTAGTGCTACCTGTGTATACAGGACCTTTCGGGTCTATCCCGAAAGGACTAGTTTGGGCACATGTATTCGTATAATCGCTGTTTATTCAAACACATCAATCAATAAAATCATGCACTTTTTCAATCTCCTGCTGTCTTTATGTCCAGACTCTATTTCTAATAAGGCCTTATGTAGTTTCTCTCCCTAAAGTTTAATCTCTATCCCATTGGATGTTAGACACACGTATGGAGTATGAAATATAGATTAAAAAATAACTGCACAGTTTGCGTCTAATTTGCGAGACGAATCTTTTAAACCTAATTAGTCCATGATTTGACAATGTGGTGCTACAGTAAAGCTATAGTAAACATGTGCTAATGACGAATTATTTTTTTTAAAAAAGCCATCGACAAGAGTACGCCGGGCATATATTAATAGAGAAGGAGTCAAATACAATCAAAAGAAAAGAAAAGAAAACTCAAACACTCACAAAGGTGACAACAAGACCACCACCAATAAAAAACAACACCAACGAAACCACCAAAGCAACGACTCAGACACCACCCTGAAAGCCACGAGAAACAAGCTTAGCAGTAGGATGAGGGAGGAGGTTTCCGTAGCGAGTCCTCCAAGGAGGGAACGACACCCACAAAGCGCTGCAAACGCCAATTAGAGAACCAAGGTTTTTCAACTCAAACTCCTGTGCCTCCAACGAGGGGAATGAATCCAAAGGCGTCACTATTGCCGCCCAAAGCCAAAGCCTAGGCAGGGCTTTCGCCCGAGAACCCCAAACACCTTAGACCCAAATCCTGCCACGACGAGAAACCTTGCAGCTGAGCCGAACCGTAGTAAACCGCCGCCAAGTAGGAGATCGCTAAGGCACCGATGAGGTCACAGGCATGCGTGACCTATCGCCGCCCCGCCGCCTGCAAGGGCCGCCTCCATCCTGCAAGACACCGACCACCACTTGCTCTTGCACCAAGCCAAGGTAGCTGCTAGCGCTGCTTGCACCACGCTGTCCAAAAGCTTCTAGAGAAAGCAGCAAGCGTTCCTGTCTAGACCGCCATCCACGACGAACCGCCTTCTGTTGGTTGTCGCAGCAGCTGTAAGCCTGCCACAGACATGCGTGGCATGTCACAACCACGCCAGTCGACACAGACCGCAGCCAACCAAACAGTCGCCGACCCAAAGAAGATCGTCCAGGAGGAGACCCGCCACAATCACTGTCCACTTGCCTCATACAGCGCCACCGAACACCATCCATCAAACTCCAAGATTGGTAGAAGTCGAGTTGTTGCCACCAACGTAACCGCTAAGCCCCATCAACAATAGGAGTCATCGTGGCCACACGAACTGACCGCCGCTAAGCGGGATGAGTCACCATGGACACGACTCCGAGAGGCCGCCGTAGACCTACTGTCGCTGCTGCATTAGATCAATAGCGCTGCGGGGGTAGCACCACCTGTTACAGCGCCGGTCACCGAGGGCAGCTGCTAGCATGGTCAACACCGGCCATCGCGAGATGCTCCATGAAGGAATGGGGCACCCAACCGAGCAGCTTCGCAGAGCCTCACTCAGCCATCGCTGGACCTCGCACCAGCAACGGGGGAAAGCTGCCACAACAATGCACCACCACCACCTACAGGCCGGGGCGCCGCCGCACCTGCCACATGCGCACACCACACCACCCACCGCCATCTTGCCGACGAACAGAGCGGACGAGGTGGGGCGCCTGCCTGCGCCACCGCAGCACGTACACGCCGCTCCGCCTTTGGCCAGATTCGGCGAAGGGTGCACCAGATCGATGGAGGAGCACCGGAAGCAAGCCGCCGACGGTCGTCTCGCCGTGCCGCTGTCGTGCGCTCCACACCGCAACGCGCTCGGCCTACAGTGTCATGCCGCGACGCGCACTCGTTGCCGCGTCCACCTTGTTGCGTTGCCGATGCCGGCCGCCATCATCGCCCTCTCGCGCTGCGGCCGCGCGTTCTCCTCTAGCTCGGATCATTCGCTAGAAGCTTGCCCCAACCTCGGAGCAACAGCAGAGCCACCCCATGCCGCCAAACGTCGTTGGAGGACCAGATCTGAGAAACATGAAAAAATAACTAGCTTGTCGCAAGGTAGAGCGCCAAGCGCTAGCACGCTTCCCATGATCTATGGTCCTGCCAACCCTTTTTTTTCATTAGCGTTGCAGCGGGTCTGAGAGATAAAGGTGGGAGAGAGAAAGTGAACAAGTCCCACATATAACAAAATAACTATATTTTAATCTAGTGAAGAGACTAGATTATTGTATGCCTTACTGTTATATTGACCTACCGCGGACTTGGCTTGGCTTATAGCCAAGCTTATTAACCCTGCTCTAAAAGCAACTCGCTAGCTCGGAGCACACGAAACGAGGAGGTGGGGGACTGGTTTAAGAGGAGGGAGCTTTTATTAGGGCGTCCCCTGTGCAGTCTCAATGCTAAAAACTAAATAGAATTTCTATACCTATTAATTTGACACTACATATATAAACCATGGTCCCCAATGAATATAGTTTCTACAGAATAATTTTCTATCCAATCACATATAGAGCCTGTTCGTTTCGCTGAAAAGTTATGGCTGAAAGTACTGTTCGCTGATTTGTTGTGAGAGGAAAACACTGTTCCGGTTGAAAAAAATAAGCTAAAAAGTACGGATTATAAAACAAGCGAACAGACTATATTCTCTCTTCATTCTTTACCAATCACATCCCTTTATATGTGGACATAGTTTATAACTTCGACCCAGTTTCTATGATTTTTACTCTTTCTCTTCAATAACTACCTTACCACATCAGCAAAAACATTTAAGTTTTTTTAGAAAAGGAAATATATTAAAAATACTTCAGCCTCTGCAAAAACATTTAAGTGATAATATAATTAATGCTCATAGAAATTACGGTGATTTCTGTGCTGGGAGTGCTCTCGATGATCGAAACGAAATCGCTAGCTGAGTGCAAATAAAAAAAGAAAAAAATTGCTACCCGCATCGTACAGAGGGAAGTGGGTCATGCAAGGCAGAGACAGGAGGTCCATCGGAAACTGAGCGAGACAAGCGACGAGCTCATCGCTAGCTAGCAGATTTTCCAATCTACTCACTCCTCCACGTAGGCAAATAGCTAGCTAGAAAGGTCTTGTTGGGACGCCCTTGCTACATGCACGATTCTTCGTAATTGGAAGCAGTGACGGATCTAGGAGGAACGTTTAGGGGGCTTAAGTTCACACGATGAAAAATATGAAGCTATGCCTATAAAAATCTATATATGACAAAAAGTAGTCCACACTACAGTAGCAACTATAATAAGCTCTGGTCTCTTAAGCTCACAAGAGCTTGGCGACCCAGCTATGCTGGCTTCGTAAAACGCGGTGTCGGATCTACTCTTTTGGCCCCTATCCTGAGCTTGATGGGAGTGTGAGTGTGACGTGTGAAGCTATTTCTCGAGTTAGGTTAGGTTTCTTTGCGTTGGGTTGGGTTTCATGTAAAAAAACTACACTCTGTTCGTTTGGCTGATAAGTCATGGCTGAAAGTACTGTTCGCTAATTTATTGTGAGAGAAATAAACATTGTTAAATAGCTGGCTGATAAGCTCAAGCGAACAGGGCGACGACCGTAGCCAATGTAATAGTTGTTGACTTGTTGTGGGTACAAAGTTATGATAGGAACCCATCTAGTAATATGTGCTAGCTGGGTTAGTTTTTTTTTCCCGGTGGGGTCATCGGATACTGCAACCATGTCTAACTAGCTAACCGTTGTACGCCGCTCCAGCGAAGCAAACCCATGGGATTTGACACGGGGCGTGTCTCGGCCGTGTGGGCGCTGCGATTGCCTTGGCTGCACCCTAGCGCCTCCAACAGGACGCAGACTCGAAGCTTCTGCTTGCCGCGCGCTCGTGTTGCGAAGGCACCGTGTCTGCTGCAGCTTGCATTGCGTGCCGTTGCCAGGGCACCGCTCTATAGGGCGGCTCCACGGTTGCTTCGTCCGTTGGAACGGGGACCGATATAGTCGTGGAGTCGGAGCTAGTGGCGTATGTCAATTGGACAAACTGGACCAGAGTGGGCTTTTTCTAGCTTTTGAAGCCCAATTGCGAACTAAGAGAGAGTCGAGTGGGATAGCTGGCCCAATATCACGGATTGAGGGGTCGTCTTCAACCTTGGGCGAGCTTCAGCCCCTCCTCAAAGCAGCATCCATGGCAGAAAAATTAGGGGGGCTGAGGGGGGCTCCAGGGATCCGGTGGCTGTAGGGGGGCTGAAGCCCCCCCCCAGCCCCCTGTGGATCCGCCCCTGCTTGGAAGGAGAGATAAGGTGAGGAAAGGATAAAAAAATTAACACTTGGGACCCATAGTTCTTTGCAGCTTGTGCTGTGGGTGAATTGTTGGGTGGGTGTCTTTTGAGCTAACAGAATCCAAATAGGGTCTTGTTTAGGTGTAAAAAAATTAGAATTTGGCTCTTACGTTTGTATTTGACAATTAATGTCCAATCATGGACTAATTTGGTTCAAAAGATTTGTCTCGTGATTTACAACCAAACTGTATAATTAGTTATGTTTTATCTATATTTAATGTTCTATACATGTGTTAAAGATTTGATGTGACAGAGAGAATACAAAAATTTAAAATTTTGAAAGCATCTAAACATGGCCTAGCTCGCAGTCAACTAGGACAGTTGGGGACGCCCTAACATACCCCTTCAAATCGATAGACACAAGAGACAGAAGAAAGTTAAAATAATAGAAGAAATTAAAACACTAGTGCGCATGGCAGACGGAGGGGAATGTCAGTGACGGTAAGCTTTTCGGATTCTATGCTGAAGCTACTACCTGAGCAAAATAAAGTTAGAGGAATTCCCTCGTTGCCATTGAAATTTATATGGATTCCCTCGTTGCCATTAAAATTTTCAAATTTTCTTGACAGCCACTATCTTAAGTTTGCATTCCCTTGGTTGCCATTCCGGTTAAGATCTTAAGATCTGTTATGTTTCACTCCCTGACACCTTGGGCCCGCAACAGCTCCCTCTGTTACCCTTCCTCGGCCGCACGCTGCACGCGCACATCTGACCCTTCCAATTTGGCGACATAAGCATGGAGGGCCGATCGCATGGCCAAGTCTGAGCTAGTTCTAGTGGCCTTAGCCAGAGGGCGGCGCCCAATTCGAGTACGCGGCCACCGTCGCAGGTGCCGGTCGCCTAGGCGCACTCGGCCGCAGGGCACGCACGTCGAGGCAGCAAGCCAGCAACGACGACCACCTCCGAGGTGGGCGAGACCCAGCTTGTGTTGACGTACGGATAATCGTCGAGAAGACATGTGTGGGCATGGCCGTGGCTAGCTTCATCCTAGGTAGTATTACTTCCGTACTTTCTGCTTGACTCGGCTCTCTCCCTCTCGTTTCCATTGTAAGGCGAAACGGAGTCACGAGACATGCGCGTGGTTGCACCTAGGTGAGGGAACGTGAAGGACGCAGGCCTCGGCGTTGGTGGACAAGCGGACGCTACTCCAGTGCATGCAAGCGGTCCTCCTTGAGGAACGCCCTAATGTCGAGCGAACAGGCAGCCCTCCGTGTGAAACACTGTGATGGTGCTGAGCTCCTCCAAACGTCGTTAGGCATGAAATTGACGGAATGGCAGCCAAGGGAAAGGAAAACATTAAATCAATGGTAATGAAGGGAAGATCATTTTTTCAATGGCAGTGAAGGAGTTGTTATAATTTCCAGTGGCAACCAAGGAATTTTCTCATAAAGTTAAAGAGTAAATTCACGCATCACGAGCCAGGTGAAACTAAGACACAGTGTTCATTGATATACAGTACTCTATCCGTCTTAAGATATCTGTCGCTTTCGCTTCCCGAGAAACAACTTTGACAAAATATATATTAAAAATATTAATATTTATGATACATAATTGATATCATTGGAAAGATCTTTGAATCTACAACCTGTTTGCTTGGTTGAAAATAAGCGGTTGAAAGTACTGTTGGCTGATTTGTTGTGAGAAAAAAAAATACTGCTGGTTGGCTGAAAATAACCGGCTGAAAGCTCAAGCGAACAGGCTGCTGATTTTTTTTAATAAATTTATTTAGAGATACAAATATTGTACGTATTTTCTATAAATCCAATTAAGTCTGTGACAAAAAAACCGAAAACGATAGACAGATAAACTATGACAGACGTGCGAGAATATCGCTTCGTACCTCCCAGTCTATTTTCCTCTTCCTCATTGGACAAAGTCTCACACATGCTAGCGACTTCGACCACCGTTGAGGCCGCCCTAAGCCTACGTTGTCAATCGGAAACTTCCGTGATCCACTGCAGACAGCAGCAAGGTTCCATTTCCACCCAGACGGCCAGATCATGTTCCCAGACTGCACTAAAATTCCAACAAGTGGCAGGAAGAATCGTCTGCATTCTGTATTTCTTCTATCCTTTCCTTTTCAGTTTTGACGACGTGCATCAGTTTGATACTGGAGGAATGACCGTACCATCGACGGCAAAAAGAATCGGTCAGCAACAAGGTAGAGTTTTCTTTTTTTCTCGAAAGGGAGCAATATTACTTTGTACAGTAGCTGTTTTTCCGTCCAACCGGCAGGCAATAATTTTTAAACACAAGATCGACAATGCTTGCATATACGATTGCACACGCCCACTCTTATAAATGAAAATAACATCCTACCACAGGTAGGCAAATCTTATGATTGATAAAGTCATCGTAGACGTATCCTTATCGTTGATAGGCACGCTAGATATCAATGAAAGGATAACATCGTTAAGTTCTACGTCGACCTAGGCATGTACCATAAGTAACCTAACCAACTAGGCCAGATAACATTTAAAATGCTACACAACACATCTTTAGAAAATGACAGCTTGTTCTAGAACCCCAATCAATACTAGAAAATAAAAATTCTAGATATGCATCTCGATCTTAGCCTTTTCCACATGTGACTCGAAGTTTGGAGAGCATATATAGATATGACGGAGGCCATCCCAGGTTATGATCTGAACCGCGTGTGGAAACACTTACCACATGTGGTTCCTTAGGAAAACCTCCTATGAAAATTGGACAATTATCACATATGATGCTTTCTTAAGGATATACCTATGGAAATTATGCAATAACTGTTTTTTTTCATCACCACGTGACTAGACTTTTTTGTCGATCACGCAAAAGACTTGCGCGTATTTGTATTAAGAGAAAATTAGTTTAAGTACAAGGGGAGAGTTTTTTTTCATCACCACGTGACTAGATTGGGTTGCACACTTGCACTTTACATGGTAATAACGTCCTGAAATGTGTGAAAGCAAGGGTGGTTATTTTGATCTAAAAATCTTATTTAGCGTTTGGTTGCTAGAACATCAGAGACAGGACGGGATGTACCTGGTTTCAGTGATGTTTGGATAAGAGTCATCCAGGGACGAAGTCATCCCATGAGGAATATTCCATGAAGATGTGGAACTCGCCGGTCCCTAGAAATTTGGTAGACGCGCTCGTCCCACCTGGACAAGTGCTCCATCATGCAAGCGCGCAAACGAGGGGAAGACGAGTGTGGCCACGTGCAAGGCTAATGGCGGCGAGGCCCAGTCGCGCAGTTGTGGGAGTGGGGCAAAAGATGGAGGCACAGGGAGTGGAGGGCAGAGGCACGGTGTGCAGGCGGCCACATCGGGGTCTGTAGGCGCCCGCGCAGGGTGCGAGCGGTGATGACACGGAGTGCGAGTGGCAACGTGGGATGCACTCGGGCTTGAGATACGGACGGTGGTCGGTGGCTGGAAGATGAACGGATAAAGTAGGGAGGAAGAGGGGCAAGTGCTCGGGCTTGAGATACGGACAGCGGCTGGAAGACGAACGGATAAAGTAGGGAGGAAGAGGGAAATAGAAAAAATGTTGATATATGGAGCTCATATATCAATGTCTCATCCTACTTTCAAGGTTCTTAAACTAAACAAAAACAAAGATGACCCCGTCCTCCACAACCGAACACGAGACGAAACCATCACATCCCTCAAAACTGAGACATGTTCATTTCATCCCATGTTGTCTCCAACCAAACGGACCCTTTAGAGGACCATGTAGGTTCAAAACTTCGATATTAGGCTTTAGTTCTAGGTATGTAAATGGCGTGCTAGCCATTTAGAAATACTTAGATAGAGAGGGAGGGAGAGAATATGAGATGGAGGTGTGGAGAGAGGGGGCGAAAATGGAGAGGGAGAGAAATGATATCTCTACCCTCCCTTCTTTTAGATATAGGCCATGACTTGGAGGGCTTCGAGTAGCTCCATCTCTATGTTGTAGTACCACGAGGTAGAGCCGGTGAAGCTAAAAAAACTTAGCTTTGCCGGCGCTTAGTTTATTTAGAGGAGAGAAAGAGGAAAATTGCTCCTACTACAATATTGTAGATAGTGTGTAAATAGTGTCGTGTTGAAGGGAGATGAAGCTAGTTGTTTAGAGCCCTTCTAAGGCCATATAGAGGAGGGATCCCTCTCTCTCCCTTCCTTTTCTCTCAACCAATAGGAAGCTCTCTTCCTCTCTCTCTCTCTCCCCCTTTCTCTTCTCTCTCATCCACGTCTCTAATTATTCTAGATGGAGATCTTGCTTTGCTCCCCCTCTCTCTTCTAATTTCTTCCTCTCACCCATGTGTCTAATTCTAGAGAGGTTTCCCTTTGCTCCCTCTCTCTTTCTTCTCTCATCCTCTTGCCCACATCTCTAATTATAGAGGGAGGTCTCCTTTGCTCCCCCTCTCTTCTCTTCTATATATAATATATAATAATATAATATATCTTAGGGTTCTTTTACATTTATGCTAGAATCATATTTTATTTATTAATTTATGGTACCATTCTTTTGTTAAAGAATTTTATTATGAAAAATCCCTGACAAGAACCATCACATGGAAAGTCGAGAGAGATCTCCCATCATAATTATCAGCAGACATAGCGGTCCTAAAAAAATCTTGGAACTTGATATTTAACCGTAGAAACATATGAATATGATGAAAATTAAGGTTATGATATATTTACGAGTAAATGGCATGTAGTCTACTTGTTACAAGAGCCTGAGTCATACTGTGTAGTCGCAAAAAATATTCTTAACAATTTTTTTCTTCAACTGTAATGCACGGGCATGTTTGGTAGTAGTATATATATACAGTGGTACATACTTGTTACATATCGTAGACAAATCAAATACAAACCGTGTGGTACTGGATCAGCAAGTAGTACCACTTTATTATTGTTATTATTATACATAATATTCACGTAAAAGGTGAAGGGAAAATTAAGGCAGAGGGAATGCAACAGCTAGCAGTAGTAGGTAGGGGCACACCCGGCCCGGAAAAGCAGCACTGCACGGCACGGCACGGCACGAGCGGCGGCCGAGATCGAGCAGTCTTAGACCTTGTCGCACTGAGCAGGGACGAAAGAGAGCGTGTTGCCGGCGAGGTCATAGAGTACGTGCAGGTTCTGCTGCTGATAGTTGCCTATTATCGTCATGTTGTTCCCGCCGGACGACTCTAGTATCACAATGCACGTGTTGTTGTCCTGAGGAAACACGTAGTTGCCCTGCGGCAGGTCCAGCGTCGCACCCTCGAACTGCAGCTGCAGCTTCGGCATCGTCGTCGTCGACGCCGGGAAGCAGAGAAGATCAGGTTGGGCCGTGACGGCCACGGGCGTCATGTTCAGCTCGGAGACGAAGGCGTCGCTTAGGAGGCTGAAAACGTGCGGCGGCAGCGACGTGATGGAGGTGCCGGAGTCGATGATCGTCCCGCCGGTCCCGTCGGCGTTCAAGGCGAACGCGGACTCCGGCACCTGCAGCGTCGTTGACCCCACCGTGATGCTCTTCAGATTCAGGTAGTAGTAGAAAGTTGAGGTCGTGTTGAGCGGGGTAGTCTGCACGGCAGCTCCACTACTTGCGCCGCCGGAGAGGTTCGCCGGCAGGCCGAGCAGCACGGGGCTGGACGTCGACGTGTTGTTGGTGAAGCAGTAGGAGAAGTTGTCGACTTTGAGCTGCGACGGAAGGGACAGGTTGCCGCGGCCGAAGCCGGCGATGCCAGTCATGATGGGCGTGAATGATCTGCCGCTGTTGTTGAGGCCGCAGCCGAAGGACAGGTTGGGCACGGCCGTCTGCCCTTGGGCGCCCTGGAACACGAACGTGTCTGCCACGAGTTTGCCGCTGGTCGTCGAGTTGTCGCCGTAGGAGTAGCTATTGTAGGCGCAAGTCTGGTTGACACACGACGACCACGGCCGCAGGTCCTGACACGCCGACGAGTCGCAAGTGAGGTTCACGAACGTGGAGGACAGGGACGGGTCGAAGTAAGGCAGAGCCTGGGGGAAGCAGGCCGAGGCGGCGGAGCTGCAAAGGCACTGCGTCCATGTGAGGTCGCTGCCGGTGTCTAGTACAAGCTGCACCGGCTGCGACGACGGCGTGCCGATACCCAAGTGCACCAGGTAGTCCGCGGTGGTGGGGTACCCTGGTGTCACCGGGGCGCTCGCTGATGAGCCGGAGAGGAACCGCGCGGCGCGGGTCTTGCTGCGCAGCGCCATGCGTTGCAGCAGCTCGCCTGGGGTCAGGCCGCGGCCGGCGTCGGCGTGGCTGAGCTGCATCCTAATAACCGTGCCCGTGCCGGCGCCGGCGCCGCTCGTGGATGAAACAGCAGCCAGCGCCGCCAGCAGCACGAGTAGGACGGCGGCTGCCCTCTCTCTCTGCATGTCGATCATCACTTGCATGCATGGAGTATGTAGTAACTAGTATAATGCGCGCGTACTGTCTGCGTCTTAACCACTTAGTTAACCCTACCTATCAGCTAGCCCCCGGCCCTATTATTATATATAATACGTCGACGTTCATGCATGTTCTTCATTCACCAATTAATTAAGCACTGGTTTACAAATCAACTGGCATTCGAGATCGCTGGTTTACAAATCAACTGGCATTCTAGATCGCTCCGTACCACTAGCTTATTTCTTTGGCTTCTCATTGATCTACATCAGCAAAATGATGTCATCCGCCCACTAAACCTCATTTATCTTCCACTAGCTATTTCTTTTGAAATAGAAAAAAAAGTCGTAGCACCTAAACCCCAAGTATCAAAATTAAAATCCAATTGCACCATGGTGTTCCTCGCAATAAACTCTTCAAAAAAGACCCCCCATGGATATATTTCGATAACTTTTTTGCAAACATTTAAATGGCCGTTCCTAAGAAAAACCTAGCAAAACTGTCGTTTCTAAGTAAAAACCTAGCAAAACTGCATATCACATGGATTACATATGGTCCTCCGAAACATGCATGATTTTGTGAAGGAAAAATCCTAGAACTTTTGGGAGGGGGATGACCCTCAGGTATAGTAGGGGTGAGGGGTGAGGGTGGATGAGGTTAGCCTCCCGTATTGGCCGATCCTATAGGTTAGTGATCGTGTTTTCTTTGATAACCGTTTCTAAGCAAAAGCCCGTTTCTAAGAAAAACCTAGCAAAACATGGATTATATGTGGTCCTCCGAAACATGCATGATTTTGTGAAGAAAAACTCCTAAAACTTTTGGGAGGGGGATGACCCTCAGGTATAGTAGGGGTGAGGGGTTCTGATGGATGAGATTAGCCTCCCGTACTGGCCGATCCTATAGGTTAGTGACCGTGTTTTCTTTGATAACTGTTTCTAAGCAAAAGTCCGTTTTTAAACAAAAACCTAGCAAAACTACATATCACATGGATTATATGTGGTCCTCTGAAACATGCATGATTTTGTGAAGGAAAACTCTTAAAACTTTTAGGAGAGGGATAACCCTCAGGTATAGTAGGGGTGAGGGATGAGGGTGGATGAGATTAGTCTCCCGTACTGGTCGATCCTATAGGTTAGTGACTGTGTTTTCTTTGATATGATTTTTGTTGTCTTTAGTTACACCTTTAACAAAAAAAACTAAATCTGTTCTCTGCTTATATCGCATATATACTTATGTATTATACACCAACGAGATTCTTTCTACATCCTATTTCTCCTAACTCAATTCAAATTACTCTTGCATTCCCGCAGCAATGCGCGGGAAATCCACCTAGTTCCTAAGTGACCGCTACCGTGAGCAGCACGAGTAAACATCACTAGCTAATTAACCACACGGTTAGCTAGGACTATAATAGTCCGTATTCGTATTCTAGAAGTTGTACCTACACCGATCGAAAAGTAAGGTCCAGGTCGTCTCTGGACCGAGCAGTAACCGATCGCTCCAATTCACATGCATGACGTACGAGCACGTGTAGATACGTGGCAGCGGTTACGAGCCTTTTTTTCTTTTCGTCAGTAGATACAAGTAGAAGAACAAGGAGAAACAAAGTAGAACTTGTTCATTTTACCAGAATTGGTAGTTACATACCGTGAGGCAATCATGGTCGTTAGCTACCATCAGACTATGACTTGGAGAATTGATAGTTACATTGTAGAGCTCTCAGGTATATATATACTCCGGACAAGGTTTACGAGTTTAATAAGAGCCCTAAGCAAACAAACTAGTTTCTCTTCTTCTTTTTCCTCCTCCTTCCTTCCTAGCCAGAGTCCCACTCCTCTTTGGGTGACTACCATGATATGGGCTTGTTTCATTAAAAAACTCTACCTAATAATAAAGAGGCAAAATTTTTAGTCATTTTTTTCAACAATCTATTTTTTCGTCCACCTCCTCTAACTACCAGATAATGAAGAATTTCTTACGTCCAAATTTATCTATATAATAATTCATGCTCATACGAGTTAGAATAGACCTATGCGATTCCAATAGGAATCCTAATCTAAATATTTGGTTGCATTGGATTTGGCCGTATTATTTTCCTTTGGTATGGTGATAAAACAGAGACCAAAAGCGACGTTAATCTCTCCGACGTGACCACCGCACTTTGCCTATCATATTTTTACACTAGAAA
Organism: Saccharum spontaneum; assembly: GCA_022457205.1. Classification (NCBI taxonomy): domain Eukaryota; kingdom Viridiplantae; phylum Streptophyta; class Magnoliopsida; order Poales; family Poaceae; genus Saccharum; species Saccharum spontaneum. Next base: position 6,147,506 of record CM039591.1, read on the forward strand.
ATTCAACAAGCAAGTAACGGAAGCTCAACGGAGATGCTGGGAAAGAAAAACTAAGCAAACCTATATCTATTATTTACCGAATGTCTTCCGTTACATTCTTTCTCCATTTGTATTTACTATTTTTTCTTATTTTCACCATAAATATAAAAAACTAATAATAAATAAATACTAGCAGGGCACCCGTGCAAAGCACGGGGTGTGTTTTTTTTGAGTGGAAGAGGGGAAAATGGAAATTGTGGAATAGTAATGGGTCTGTGATGCAGTAAGAAACCCGAAAACGTTCGTTAACAGGTATTTTGGAACAGAAAACCCATTACTATTACGGGGTTTAATGGTCTGTACTACATTAACGAACCCGGGAAAGTGCGTTAACGGCACTTGGAAAAGTAAAACCCGTTACTGTTATGGGTTGCTGTTACAAACGGGTACATACTGTCCTTACCGGGCGGGGTACTGTTCATAAGGCCTGGTACTGTGCTTAGAACAGTTATGAACAGTTATATGTGAGAGGGGTCGGTGCCACCAACCTGTATATATATATGGTTATACTTGAGCACTTAACCTCTTTCTTATAATAAAATAGATATTTTCACCACTAAGTTATTAATGTGGTAAATCATTGATGTGGTTTTAAATTCAAACAAATTTTATCTTATTACAATATGATATAGCCAATGGTCCAATTAATCAAATCGTAAAATGAAATCCTGAACAGTTTGTTGTTCTGCTTATAGCCTAGACAAATGTGACTCTAAACTTTATGCAAGTACCATTGAAAGACATGAGGGGGCTACCATGTGGAAAATCGGGATTGTTCTTCTATTGTAATTATCAGCAGATAGGTCAGTTCTTGACATATCAGCAACTAACTCCTTCTTGACTATAGATAATAAAAAAATAGAATTACAAAGTTTTGTGGGTCAATAAAGAAAGTCATTGGAGCTCGATACTGAACCGTACAATGAACGGATAGTATGAAGTTAAAATTATGATATATTTATAAGTAAATATATTTGTGCTTTGCAATAGGAAAAAAATCTATCAAGATTGTAATTTAAATTTGATACACTTATTAAGACATTGTCATATTATTGCCAACATTAGCTTATATATTATAGACGTTATAGTATTCTTAAAATAAAGTATAGCTTTAAAAATGTGTAAAGAGATAAAAACATAAATAGGTAAGTGTTATCTTGGCCCTTATTTTTCATGAATGGTGATAGTTTTTTTTATATGAACCGGGTGGCCGGACGCATCAATCCCCCGCTCCCCCGCACGCACTCGCTCTCCCCTGCTCCGCCCGCTCGCTCTCCGGGCCGTCCCTGAGACGGGACACTGCGCCCGCACGCAAGCTCGCTGCCACCCCCGCTCGCCCGTGCTCCCTTCCTCCCTCCGTCCCTCGCATCTTCCGCGACCTCCATGCGACCCTGCACTCCCAGCGACCTGGGTCCTGCTCCTCCCCACCGGAGACGAGGACGACCGCGGCGGCTCCGACGAGGTAGATTGGTCCTTCTTTGGATCTGAGCCCTTCTCCTCTGGATCTGAGCCCTCGTCCTCCTCCTCCTCCTCTGGATCTGAGGGACGCGGCGGTGGCTAAGGTTCCGGAGAACTCTGGGGTACTATTCCCTCCTCCCTCCGGCGAGCTCGAAGTTGATGGGCCAGCCTGCACCTCGAACCCATCCCCTTACTGTTTGTATGCCATTTGTTGTTTCTCCGTGTTGCAATGTGTTTTTTGGGATGTTGGAACAGATGATTTTCGAAAGTTGCAATGAGATGTTTTGTTTGTTGCACTAGATTATTTTCGAATGTTTCCATTTTTCATGTTTCATGGTTGATTTTGTGATGTTACAGTAATACTGTTTGAGAGGTTGCAATACATAATTTTCGATGTTGCGGTACATAATTTTCGTTGTTGCAGTACATATTTTCCGATGTTGCTGTATATGTTTTTCGATGTTGCACTACATATTTTTTGCGATGTTGTACTACATAGTTTTTTTCCGTATGTTTGTGATGTTACACTTAAAATGTTTCGTGCTCTTTGGGACAGGGGGCAGTGGGGGAACGGGGTGCGTTGGGGAATAGGACAGGGGCGCGGTGGGGAACAGAGGTCAGGGACGCGATGGACGCAATTCCATTCTATTCTGTTCCGATCTGATTCTGCGCGCGGGGGGAGGGGGAGGGGGAGGGGGTGCAGTTTGGGAGGGGGAGCGCCCAGATGCAGCGCCAGACGATCGAGCGCTAGGATGCCCGCTAGTTTTTTCTCCCCGTTGCAACGCTCGGACATATTTGCTAGTTATATATAATACGTCGACGTTCATGCATGTTCTTCATTCACCGATATAATAATTAAGCACTGGTTTACAAATCAACTGGTATTCTAGATCGCTCCGTAGTCCTAAGTGACCGTGACCGTGAGCAGCACGAGTAACATCTCTAGCTAACCACCGCGGTTAGCTAGGAAGTTGTACCTACACCGATCGAGAAGTAAAGTAAGGTCCAGGTCGTCTCTGGACCGAGCAGTAACCGACTAACCGATCGCTCCAATTCACATGCATGACGTACGAGCACGTGTAGACACGTGGCAGCAGTTACGAGCCCTTTTTTTTTTTCCGTCAGTAGATATAAGTAGAAGAACACGGAGAAACAAAGTAGAAGAACCTGTGTTCATTTTACTAGAATTGATAGTTACACACCGTGAGGCAATCATGGTCGTTTGCTACCATCAGACTATGACTTGGAGAATTGATAGTTACATTGTAGAGCTCTCAGGTATATATGTACTCCGGACAAGGTTTATGAGTTTGATAAGAGCCCTACTATAGCAAACAAACTAGTTTCTCTTCTTCTTCTTCTTCTTCTTCTTCTTCTTCTTCTTCTTCTTCCTTCCTAGCCAGAGCCCCACACCTCTTTGAGTGATTACCATGATATGGGCTTGTTTCATTAAAAACTCTATCCAAAAACCTAGTGAAAAAATTAAAATGATTGTTAGAGAAAAGATATATCACATTTATTGGTTGAATTGCACATGTTATTTCATTAAAAACTAATATGATAAGCCTTCATGTAAAACCTCACATGGGAAAAAAGAGTGCAACGCTTAATTTTTTGGGCATTTATATTTTAAGATATTCTATTTTTCGTGATTAGATATTGATCTTCGTGTAATCTAGGAGACTGTATCATTCTAACTTGCACCAGATAAAATGAAAATTGAGGGAATATATCATTGCCAGGTCTAAACCAGACATCACTGTTGGGTCTAGCCACGAACATGCAATGATAAAAAAAATGTGTTCCTAGGATTCAAACTCAAGACCTTAGAATTCTCTCTAGCGTTCATACCATTTGAGTTATGTGACACTTATGATAATACAACTAATGCTATTCTTTTAACTACATATTTATGGATATTATATTATATATTTGACACTCCACATGATATCAAATGATAAAGTTATTAATTGCAAAGATGTAGATCTCATCAAGTACTACAACTTTAATTTTGACTTTGTCTTCATTTGACATTGTCAATTGTCTCAAATCCAACTTGAGAACTTATATTGAATATTTGGACATATAAACCATCTCAAATTAAAAGGTTGTCAACTACAAAATTTTAGGTAACTTTGAACTCTACAATTTTGGCATAATGTTTATCTTGATTCTCACATCTAGCCAAGCCATAGCCACCAACAAATGATCAAGATGTGCAGGAGTACTAGCAGTGGCGAATCCAGCCCGAGAAATGACCTAGGGCGGACTCATACTCTAAAATTTTGGCTCCCAACGTTAACTTGTATGTTTTGAGCAAAAATGGTAGAACAACCACCAAGAATAAAGATGTTACCTTGTAATAATGTACTAATTATTAATGATAGATGTTTCAATAGACAAATGAAGTACACAACCTATCATTTTTATAGATAAGTCAATTAGAAAATGGCATTAATCATAAAAGCATTGAAGAACGTAAAAAAGACATCTAGACATACCTTTTCTAAAACACTAACAACATCCGGGCCGTTTTTTGAGGTGGTAAAATCTATCTTCCGGTCTTTCAATGGTTGGAAAGTCCTCTTAATTTGCTCCCCCATCCATCACCAAAATCACCAAACCACAAAAATTCAAAATCCCAGCAGTAGCAGCCTGCAAGCAGAGGCTTGGCTGGAGCCTGACTACCTGAAGGTCGGCCGGCTGGGGCCTGGGGGAGAGGCGGCGGCAGCCACCTGGGTCCTGGGAGCTGGCTGCTCGCTGCTGGCCGGCGCCGAGCGGCAGCGGCAGTGGCTAGGTGGGGGTGCTGCGCGGGGCTGGATCTACCAGCGACTGGAGCGGGCACGCTACGCGCGGAGGCAGCGAAGCGGCGCAGTGGAGGCGGACAGTGGTGAGCCGTGATCCTGGAGGAGCGGAGAGCGGAGCCATGAGCGGGCACGCCGTGCACGGAGGCAGCGAGGCGGCGCAGTGGAGGCGGACAGCGGCGAGCCGTGAGCCTGGAGGAGCGGAGAGCGGAGCCATGGAGGCGACGAGCGGAGTGGGGAGTCTCACAGCCGAGCGAGCGGCGCATGGCGCACCCTAAACTGGTCGCCTGAACTGCTGCTGGGCCTGGGCTGGGCCAATGTGAGTGTGATCGCGGCCCATGACGCATGACGCCGCCCTCGTGAAAAGAAAAAACATTGTGCCGCACGCTGCAAGTCCGCCGTCTTCGCCTCTTCTACTCGGACTCCAGCAGCCTACAGGGAGTGGGGATATGGTGCTCGGCCAAGGGGACCTAGGGTGGCCGCCCTAGCTCGCCCTAGTGGTGGCTCCACCTCTGAGTACTAGCTTTCTAGCAACTCCTCGCCCCAAATCACATTGAATCCATAGGATGTGACCCGGGCAAACATGATACTTGGCTTACCAATCCCATACTTGATGGTCTTTATGAAAGTTGTTTAAGATTCAATATAATATATGCAACAGTCCTTAAATCAACTCAAGCGAGTTATGCCAACCGAGACTGCAGCTTACCGATGCTAAATCACATTCCTTACTCTTAATCATCTTTTAGCTCTTTCCTACACTAGTTGCTCATTATCTATCTTTCCTACACTAGTTGCTCATTATCTAAACAAGCAACTCATGGTAAAGGGACAATAGAGTAACATTACTACCCAAGACTCATGGTAAAGTGTGATTGTTAGCACATATGGACTGTCCGTTCGACGTTGGACCATCTGCCAATACTAGTTGGATTGTTATTAGGTGTGTAGCGTCGAACCGCCCGCTTAGGACTTGTGTGTTTCCGGACTCAGTTAAGTTCTCTCAATCATCATTGGACTATCCAAGTGGACCAGACTATCTGGACTAACTCAGATGCTTCTATGCCCTACGTGATCTTAGGGTCATGGTGGAACAAGTCATGCACTCACGAACTGTTTGATGCAACAAGTGGTTAGATTGTATCGAGGTTCTAAATGTTTTGTTACATATTTTGTCTCCTAATCTAATTCAGAATGTTTATATTGTGTATTCATTCAAGTTTGTCGCTAGAATTATTCAAAATAGTTCTAAAAATTATGAAAGATTTGGGATGATCTAATATTAGTGCCGGTGAAATTCGTAAACCGACAGTGAATCTAGGCATACAAAAAATTAATTTAAACTATAGAAAATATGGAATCATTTGAAGTCTACAAACACGGTACAAAGACTACAAACATACAACCATTTAGCTCAATATTACATACAAACAATATAACCACCTCACAAACATTCTTCTAGCACTGAGTAAGGTCTAATAAGTGCAAGAGCATGCATGCCAGAAGGGGTGGATAGAGCCAACCGGGCTGCATAAGGGTTTGGACCCCGTGATGAGCAAGTGGCTGCTGCTATCTCAACATAGAACAACAACTGTTGGAGCTGTGATGAGCAACTCAGAGCCTCTACCTCAACGCAGACCGACAACCAATCGGGCACCGATTGAATAGCATTACATTGCTAACTTGACACAACCTTTGGCGTCTCTCTTCATGTTCATAAATATTCTTTTAGTACCTCTCGTGTGCATCATCTTGATTACGTGTAATGAAATATGTATGTCGAGGACTTTCCCACATAAAAGAGCCATATATGTGGATATATATAATATAAGTGGCAAAAACATCATGACAAGGTATCTTCCATACTAAATCAACAGGTGGGAGGGGACCTCATCTTTGGCTGTGGAGGCATCCGAACGCCGCTTTAATAATCAGAAACAACAACGGTAGGTGAGATCAACCGTGAAGAATTAATAATGTGATAGTTAGGTGTATCCAACGACTGAGAATAATGCTAACTGGTAAGTAAAAACTGGCAGTGATATGCAGAATATCACTGTTGGGTTTTACCATGAGCTGGCAGTGATACGTACCATCATTGTTGAGTGATTAGCTTCCCGACATTTTAGGCTCACCGTCCCGTGATGCTTTGATAATAATTGCGTGTTCTGCGTGCGTGGTGGTCGCTCTCCAGAGTCTCATGGAGGTCGTGCTCACCGGTCACCAGCGTTTGGGTTTTCCACCGTCGATACGCGTGGAATCTTGTGTATTATCTGGCGGCAATATCAAGTCCGGGTGCAACACATTCATATTGAAGAGGTACTACGTTTTTTTTAATAAGACGTTCATGTTTCCTTGACTAGTACGCAATTTTAGTTAATTACAAGAAGCCAGGTGAAAACGCTGATTACAGAAGGAATTGGCAAGAAGCTAAACAGTAAAAGCAGAATCAGGTTTGACTAAAATCACACAGCAATAACTGGAGCCGTCAGCCGGGGAGATCCAACGAACGGAGGAATTTTAGGAGACATGCATACGGCTTCCTGGTTAGAACCCCTCAAGGTCTATAGAGTTAAAATAAAACTAGATGGGTACCCCGCTCGCGCGGGAAGGGGAAAAAATGATGCAGAACCCAGCACGGGGAGAGAAGCGAAAAAAAAAGAAAGAAAACGAAACTGTACAGTAATGGGTCTGGGTGGAACAGTAACGTGAGGGATAGGGATGAAAACGATCGGAAACGATCGATAGGAGGCCAAATCACTTTCGTTTTTACATTTTTTCTCGAAAACGAAATCGATACGATATTGTCGAAAACGAATACGGCGTCGATATTCCGGTAATTTCGAAAACGACAGTAGTCGATCGGAAAATACATCGATAACGATCGGAATCCATAAGAACGGTATCTAAAAAATGATAAACACGTCAAACTGTAGAACATAAGAAGATCCATATAACTCGACCTATCTCATATGACAATAGTAAATAAATTCACAATTGACAAGATCACAAGCTGAAATCGCACAATTCACACAATCTTAGGTCTCAAATAGTGGCAAACCACGCAACAGTATGGCAATTCTTAACAAAGATACAAATAAACGATCATGTTCTAAGTTGACTCAACATAAATAGTGATCAAAACATGAATTATTAGAGTTTCTTTTTCAGTGGAGGCTGTAGCCTGTAGGTTTCTTAAAGATGAACGTCAGGCATGTCATCGTCGTCCCCGGTCACATCTTCTCATCCATATTCTGAGTATTTATCCTACATAGTTTATGATGGATACATACATATGTTAGTTCTCATACAAGGCAACTGTAGATGAGTTAGTAACAAGCATCATATTAATGTACGGAGATATGTAAGGCTCGTAGCAATAGATGTATTAGCGCAATAGTGTTAATAAAAAATAAAAATCTGAGAAACACATAGCTAATAAGAAGCAAACACAATATATGTATGTGTCGCAGGTAGCAGCCAACACATCATATACAAGGTAAAGGCTAGAAAAAAGAACCTCGAGTGTTGATTGCTTTCTTGTTATACACATGAAATACTTCTGTTAGATAGTTCCTTTCCAAAAATTATTTGCCTTGTGTGCAGATGTGATCCTTTCAAAAAAAAATTGTCTTGTGTGCTTGCAGCTTGCGTGTACAGATGTGATCCTTTCCAAAAAAAATTGTCTTGTGTGCTTGCGTGTGTAATGCATTGTATATCTATAAATAAATAAGGATTCATTAATTAAAGGCCTTTGAATCGGTAATTACCGACGGTAAATTACCGGTTAAATACGGGAATCTTCGAAAACGATCGGAAGAGGGCAAAATCATTTTCGCTTTCGTTTCCGATTATTTTTACCGTTATCATTTTTGTTTTTTCGGTTACCGCTATCATTTTCGTTTAGGCATAAAAATCGGAAAAAACTCGAAAACGATTTTGGAAAATCGGAGATTATCATTTTCGTTTTCATCCCTAGTGAGGGAGTTACAGTAGCGGGTTTCACTGTGGATCCGACCAGTTACTTGTGAGGGATTGCACCCGTTACTATAGCTAACGCGATGTTACTGTAGCTAACGCGGTACTGTAGCTAACTCAGCACGTTTAAAGGATATAGATATAGATTACTTGGATGAGCCTACATGCAATCAGAGGTGTCATAGGGCTAAACGGATGGATCGGAGCACGTCTGATCACAGAGTCCATTTAGGATACGTTGGTTTTTTTATTTGGTTGGGAACTGGCCGGTTATGGCAATATCTGTATGGAGCACGTACAACGAGATATGACTAGTGTTCTTCGATTGAGATGATAATGTATGGGTAAGGAAACTTTTATTTGCTCCCTTGTAATTCTAGATCTATTTTTGCATTTATACGGGACACACGGGGTCAATTGACACACACATAATCAAACCTATCAATACATCTATCTTTTATCTTTTGCCTTACATTCTACTATTTCTTCTTGTCCTCCGTTATCAATGATGTTCATTGCTTCTTCCGATTAGAGCAGTCAGACTAACTAGGGCAGTCCGTAGTCGCCGCACGCCCTTACAGTCTCTCCCAGACGTGTGGGGTTTCGGTATCAAGAGACCTCGCCGCTTGTCGTGCGTATCGTGGTTCAGTGAGGCTCCTCTGACGTGTCCTGCGTGCGAACAAGACCTTACACGTGTACAGGTGTGTGAACCAGCGTGCAGCGAAAAGAACATCTGCGGTCATGCTCATGAACCAAGGGATGAACACGCAGAGGGTAGCCGGCTTCCTAGTCGCGCTGCTGGTAGCGCTGGCTGTCGTTTCATGCAGCGGCACGGGCGCCGGCGTCGGCCCGGTGATTAGGATGCAGCTGAGCCACACCGACGCCGGTCGCGGCCTGGCCCCACGCGAGCTGCTGCAACGTATGGCGCTGCGCAGCAAGACCCGCGCCGCGCGGTTCCTCTCCGGCACATCGTCGTCGTCGTCCACCGTCTCGGCGCTCCCAGGGAAGGGCCAACCGTTCGCAGATGAGTACCTGGTCAGCTTCGCCATCGGCACGCCGCCGCAGCCTGTGAAGATGACGCTGGACACCGGCAGCGACCTCATCTGGACGCAGTGCCAGCCGTGCGTCGCCTGCTACGACCAGGCCCTCCCTTACTTCGACATGTCAAACTCCAGCACGTTTGTGCCGTTCCCTTGCGGCAGCTGCCGTGGCCGTCGTGCGGCAACGGCACCAGCACCCAAGCTTGGGGCAACCAGACATGCGTCTACACCTACTTGTACGCCGACATGTCTGTGACGAACGGGCTCCTCGCCGCAGACACCGTTCACGTTTGACGGCGGCGCGGCCGTGGACGGCCTGGCCTTCGGATCCGGCTTGTTTAACCAAGGACCGCTCGACTTCAACTCGACCGGTACCGGCATCGCCGGCTTCGGCCGCGGCCCCGTGTCCCTTCCGTCGCAGCTCAAAGTCGACAACTTCTCCTACTGCTTCACCAACATCACGGGGTCCACGCCCAGCGCCGTGCTGCCCGGCCTGCCGGCGAACCTCTAAAGCGGCGGCGGAGGCGCAACCGAGCAGACTACCCCGCTCAACATGACATCGACTTCCCCCTACTACCTGAATCTGCAGAGCGCATCACGGTGGGGTCGACGACGCTGCAGGTGCCGGCGTCCACGTTCGCGTTGAAGGATGACGGCGTCACCGGCGGGACGATCATCGACTCCGGCACCTCGATCACGCTGCTGCCGCCGCACGTTTTCAGCCTCCCTCGCGACGCCTTCGTCTCCGAGTTGAACATGACGCCCGTGGCCGTCACGTCCCTACCTGATGTTCTCTGCTTCCCGGCGTCGACGCAGCCGGCGACGACGATGCCGAAGCTGCAGCTGCAGTTCGAGGGCCGGGGCGCGACGCTGGACCAGCCGCAGGAGAACTACGTGTTTCCGCATGACAACAACACGTGCATTGCGATGCTGCCGTCCGGCGGGAACACGACCATAATAGGCAACTACCAGCAGCAGAACATGCACGTACTCTACGACCTCGCCGGCAACACGCTGTCTTTCGTCCCTGCTCAGTGCGACAAGGTTTAAGACTACTCTCTGTTGCATTATATATATTCCCTGCCTTATTTCCCTTAACCTTTTACGACGTGAATTAATATGAAGAATTTCATGTCATGTGTACAAACAACACCCGGTCCAGGAAAGCCCAGTCATCATATTATATGTATAACAATAACAAAGAGTGGTACTGCTTGCTGATCCAGTGCCAAGCACACGGTTTCGGTTTGTATTTGGTTTGTTTCCAATATGTAACAAGTATGTGTACACCATAGACCTATGTATATACGTACTGTATATTTTGACTTAGTCATGTATTTTTAGTTCGAGTTTTGCAATGATTCCTGAATTTTTTATTTGATATATACTCCCTCGATTTGTTCCAATTTATAAGTCATTTTGTCTTCTTTAGATGTATAATTTTTTTATACACTTAAATATACACTATGTCTAGATACATAGCACTAGAAAAACAAAATGACTTTTAATTTGGAACAAATTGCGTACTACTTATTAGTTAGTACCACCAGGAAAAAAAAACTTTGTAGCCAGTGACCTTATATATCTCATGCATATGCATGAGATATATAAGGTCACTGGCTACAAAGTTTTTTTTTCCTGGTGGTACTAACTAATAAGTAGTACTCAATTTGTTCCAAATTAAAAGCAATTGCTCAATCCAAAACTATGCCTTGTCAGCAGTCAGCACAATTTTGACACATCTGTGGGCGCTGTGTAGCAAGTTTTCATATAGGAATTGTAGCATGATCAATATATGGCAAGTACATACGGTGAACAAGATTTTTTTTCCTTTTTATATGAGAAAAAAAGAAAAGCATGCCTAATATTGCTTGTGCACTAAACCTGAATGAGTGTTATATTGAAAGCCCAAGAGGCTATCCTGTGGGCTCAGCGCCTCAGCCTTATCTTGGCCCGCCATCGCGTGTAAGGTTAAGTGCGTGTGACCCCAATATAATAGCTTGTTATTTTGTGCGTGCGACCGTGTTATGGGTGACACATATATCTACTAATTTACTACCGCAGAAACGATTTCTATGGACAATAATCCAAAAGGGTTTTCAGGATCAATTTCTAAAACCGGCACTATGTTGTCGATTGTAAAGATAAGACATTTCTAGCGTCGGATTTTCTAGCCATTCCTCGCAAACCGTTTCTGATGGTTGCCTTAAGACAACGTCCCTAAAAATAAATTTTCCTGGGCTATTGGTGGTTGCATTAAGAAAACCCGTCTCTGTAAATAAAGTTTTCTATTCTAGGGTGGTTGTGTTAAGAAAACCACCCCTGAAATCCGATTTTTAGATCGTAACAGCCGCCACGTAGGCGGTCTTTCTCGTCTCCGCTGTTGCTCTCCCGTTGACAAATAGCACACGCGGGCTGCCTAGCAGTAATAGGCCGAGTCTTAGTTGGGCCCACCATGCAAGCCAGGCCCAAGTACTTCATGCAAGTTAGACTTAGGCTATCTATCGGATTGATGTCCATTTCCTGTTGCCGGTCACCGTCTCCTTGGCGTCTCATATCCAAAGGACTTGTTTGACCTATTATTAGCACTAAAAATTAACAGCTAAAATACTACTAGTTAGTCTAGAAAAGGTAAAATTAATACTAGTGGCTAACATCGTCGGGCCACATGCTGATGAGGTGACAAGTTGCTTTCTCTGGATCTACACGCGGATGGGAGCTGCCGCGTTATTTCAGGGTTGCCAATGGCGTTCGCTAGCAGCGGAAGCCAAGCAACAGGAGCAAAATTAACAAACCAGGCAATCGTGACATCGTGTCCGATCGAGATGGATGGAGCGGAAAGCAAAGCAAAGCAACCAATCAGCCAGTGACCCTTGGATCGATTCCATCCCTGCTGCATGCTGCGTGCAAGCAACATGCATGTTTAGTCCAGGTCTCTCTCACCGATCTTGGGGCGGAACCAAGAACATGCAGGCTCATGTCTAGGGCCATATAGGCACTTGCGTCGCGGAACGCATGCTATCGGTCGTAATCTGCTGCTACTCCTACTAGATCTCAAGTGCTGAACACATCATCATGCTTGCTCTGATGGATGCATGCTGCCAGAGACTGAAGCGAAGGAAGCAGAGCACTAGATCGATCGGTGCGGTGAGCAGCAGCATCACGGCCTCCACGTCCATTATCTGCTTTCCATTCTCCTTCTCCAGACTTGCAAGCCAACCCAAAAAAGCAAGGCTGCCTTGCCTTGAGAGTTGAGATACACACACCGCCGTAGTATGATATGATGTGATACTCCAGTTAAGCTAACGGTTTGCCAAACTGCGGCTGTGTTTAGTTCATCGAAAAGTGCACTATGCAAAAAAAAGATTTCCCGTCACATCAAACTTGCGATACATACATGGAGTACTAAATGTGGATAAAATCAAAAACTAATTGTACAGTTTGGTTGTACTTTGCGAGACGAACGTTTTGAGCCTAATAATTATTATCAAATACAAACGAAATGCTACAGTGACATTACAGTAAATTTTGGCCGTCCAAATTTGGAAACTAAACACAGCCGCATGTGAAACTGACACTGAGTCACTGACAGCAGCAGCAGGAGGAGGTTCGGTCAAACTAGGCTGCACAACAGATTGCAGACAGAAAAAAAGAAAAAAAGAAGGAAGGTGCCGTATCCGTATGTATGTGTAGTAGCTAGGCAGTAGCTGTGGAGGACTGCACGAAGAATGCATGAAGTGTATGTGTAACTGAGCAAGCAAGGTTATTTCAGTTGCATTTGTTTTGGTCTCACACCACCGTTATCGACTTATCGTTATGGGTCGGCTCAACTGAAACGCTGCCGCAGATTCAGTTGCAACTAACGGATCGGAAAGCAGGGGGGCGGGAGAAGAGAAGCACACCAAAGCATGCTGCGGGGGATTTGGGGAGGGGATAGCCCAATGCTGAGCGAAGCGAGGGGTTAGGGTTTTGTCCACCTTGTAGCAGAGGAGCCGCAGGTACCTGGCGATTCCGGCGGCGATGTCATCTTTTGGCGAGGCCGACGCCAGCGAGAAAGGCGAGGACGGAGTCGGGTTTGACCGGAGACTTGAGGTGGGTGAGCCCCTTGGACATCCTGCCTGCTTGCGCTGGAGTGAGCCCGCAGGTGGTGACCAGGTATCCCTCAATGACGAATCGAGCGGGAGAAGTGACGGTGGTAGCGGTGGAGAGGAGGCGGCAGTGGCGATGGGAATGGGAAGCCGCGCGGACGGCGGGAGAGGTTTTGTCGGGCGGGCAAGTTGGTTACACGGAGGTCATGGCGACAGATTGGCCCCGCGGTGGCTGTGGTTTGTGGGCGGCATGTCCAAATTGGCGGTGGATGACGGACGACGGGTAGGCTTCGTGTCAGGGGCGAAGATGGCGCCGCTAGAGGGGGCAGCAGCTGCGGCGGTTTCGGTAAAAGGGAGGGGGAGGGAGAGCCAGAGAGAAAAAAAGGCCTTGGCTTTGTCCCAAGCTACCGTTGGTGGGCTGTGCATTCGAGAGGGCAACGCAAACTCTTGGTGCACCTGCGCTACGATTTTGTCCACGGCGAAGCCCATCCCCATTTGGCCATTTGATACAGCAGGCGCAGACATCGCCGGGCATGCCCTTGGCTGCCTCCAACCTCGTAGCGTTTGGTTGGGAGACAACGTGGGATGGGATGGACCCGTCTCAGTTTTCAGGGGTAGGACGATCCCATCTATTGTTTGGTTGAGAAAGGACGGGATGACTCTGTTTTCTGTTTAGTTCTGAGACATCAAAAGTGGGATGAGCCATTGACATATAGGGCCCGCCATTCATCAGATTTTTTCCCCTTTTTTCTTCCTTCCTTCTTCTTTGTCCTTTCTTCTTCCTTAGAGCACCTCCAGCAGTTCCCCAATCCCACCATACATCACCAGAAACCTGTCATATTGGGAGAGATGACTCACTTTTTCCTCTGCGGCAGTCTCCCAATAACCCTCCCAATTTTTCTCTCTCTCTATTTTGCTCTCTTTGATCAAATGGTTAGTCCAACTTAGAGTTCAAACATAGCCATTCAAATTCATAATAAAGACATTAAGACATAAAAATATCATAATAAAGATATTAAGATATCACGGGCAATTGATTTGAGATCAGGAATAATAGTTAGCAATTGAAATTGAAAATTGTAAATCTTTGTATAATCAAATTACTTCAGTCGAAAATAGTAGTTCATCTTTTTTTTGTGACTAATAATAGTTCATCTTTTGCACAACTCAAATGCCTCAATGAAAATCAGATTAAAATATCATTGCACATTCACAAGAAAAAAAAGTCTCTTCTGCGCGCTCAACCCGCCACAATCGGCCTCTTACCCGAATTATTTTTAAATAATATTTTTTTAATGTTTAGGCCCTGTTTAGTTCCCAAAAACACCCAAAAAAATTCACACAGTACTCGTCACATCGAATCTTTGGACGCATGCATAGAGCATTAAATGTAGGTAAAAAATAACTAATTGCACAATTTATCTGTAAATGTCGAGACAAATCTTTTAAGCCTAGTTCGTCCATGGTTAGACAAATTTTACAAAATAACAACGAAAGTGCTACAGGAATTTTTTCTAAAAAAATCGGATCTAAACAAGGTCTTAATTGCAAATCTAGCTGTTGTTATATAAAAATTTGAGATATAGCACCCCTATCGGCAGCTCGGGAGCCGACAGGTTTCCTGTCGCCGGCTATCCTCTTCCCCATGTGGCCATGTCCGCAAAATTGCAACAACTCGATTGGCAATACTCTCAAATTCACCGCGAGAAGCGCAGCAGCCAGCAGATGTCACCGCCGCCGGCAAAGCAGAAGCGGAAGCTCGCCCGCCTCTGCGATCTCGTCTCCTCCTCCCTGCTTCACCACCTCGTAAGCACGAGCAACTCCGCCCCGCACGCCGGCATTGCTCTCCTCCTCTCCTGTAACCTGGCGCCGCTCTGAGGCTATATCTAACCCCACTCGCGCCGCAGGAACCCGCGCCGTCGCCGCCGCGGCAACTGACGCGGGAGGACGAGCGGCACCTCCTCCTCGCGCTCTCCACGGTAACTTGAGGTCATCTTCCTCCAGTTTATAATTGGTTTTCGTGGTTGTTTGATTGCGACTTGCTGTAGGCGAACAAGACGATGCGACGATGGGACCAGGAGGAGGCAGCTTGTGAATTGGTTCAGGTGTGGCTTCGAGTTTCAGTAGTTTTTTTGTTTCATTGTTAATCCACCTATGAAAGTGTTGGTAAATTTTCTGTCTTATATCTGTTGCAAGTAGTACTGTAACTATATTTAGTGTAGCACGTCCTATGGAACAGCTGGGGACGGACAAGTCATAAGTATGCAACCAACGTTGGAGACTTTGACTTCACTCTGTGCTTGGTTTTGGATTGTCACATAAAACTTTTTGCCCCATTTCTGTGAGAGCATTTATTTAGCCCATAGCTGACCTTGGAGCAATTGCCAGTCAATCTCCAAAATTTGAGTTTGATGCTTCTGTAACCTTCGAATCTCAGACCACAATGGATGTAATCAATAAATTTTATGTTTTATGTTTACATAATCCTTCCAGTCTCAGTACATATTGGATGATAGCTTCCATTCCAATCTCAATCCATAAGCTTAGTGCACGAGTCATGATCGCAACACGTACGCGTGGAGACATATGGCTCACCATCTACCTTTCCAACAATAGTTATGTAATCACATATTTAAGTTTAATTATATCCTATACTAGATTAGTGGGGCTGGAGTTGGATTGGACTGAGTCAGTCATACACCGGACGCATTCATTATCCCATCTACTACTTCTTTGCCCGGACGCATTCATTATCCCATCTACTACTTCTTTGCCATTTCCAGAACAATAGTTGGATTTTAGGATCGGCGTGGGATTAAGGCCGAATCCTGACCCATTTCCAGAACAACCTTTTGAAAGCTTGCATGAACCCACACCAGACGATACTCCGGAAGCCATGCAGCGGACGCATTCATTATCCCATCTACTACTTCTTTGCCCGGCAACCACCCGCCCATACATGCACTGCTTCCCTCTCACATTGGATCTTTATCCAAAAAAAAAACGTTATTAAAACGTGGTGTATTGGGCTGCTCTTATGCCTGGCAAATTGCCTTTAGCGACTCGATCCCCGTAGTGGACCTGGCGTCTTTCTTCACCGACGACGGCAAGGGCGGCATCGCGGGCGCCACCGATGGTCCAAGGCCGTACGCCAGGCATGCCAGACACGGCTTCTTCCGCACCGTCAACCACGGCATGCCGGTCGAGCTCATGGCGCGCGCACTGGAGCTGTCAGCCGTGTGTTCCGAAGCAGCGTAGAGCTAGAGCAGAACCCCGCTCGGCCGCTCGCATCATCGCCGCTACCAGCTACATGATGGCCGATGGCAGCTTGCGGCGACCACCGCACTCTGCCTACTACCTCTGCATGTCTGTCCTTGTATCACACGCTCCCACTCGATTTCCTCAATGGCGCATTCCCCGCTTCTTCTTCCTATTTATTATGCCAACCAGTCGGCTAGCTTAAGTACGCCGCAAGGAGTACCCCCTGCCGGCCCACCAGACCCCACACATGCATTCCATCTCTCTCTCATCCATGTCAGCTCCACGTCGTCCGATTAGTTTAACTTAGGCCAGTCTCAATGGGAAGTTTCATTACGTTGTTTCCAAAACTGCCATATCATTTAAAATGAAATAAAACTTGGATGAAACACCCACTCTCAATGGAGAGTTTCATTCCATGGTTTCATATGCATTTAATTCCAAAACTCATAGAGAGTTGGTAATCGTGTCAAAAGAGTTTCATCTAGATGAAACCCATTTCTTCTCTCTCTTCTTAAATACACTGCCATGTCATCAAAAATGCCTATGTGACAACCTATTTAATGCAAATGAAACTCACATAAAACTCCCACTGAGACTGGCCTTAAACACACAGCCATGTCTTCCGCCTTGTCAATTATCCCTTTGCCAATCTCAACGCCTCCTGTCCGTCCGTACCCCCTGGTGTGTGGGCCACGGTAGCAGCTTAAACGTGATTATGGTAATCAAATACCCTTATCGGGCCGACAGGCATATCGGGAACTCGGTAGCCGATAGGACCGGACCTATCGGCCGGTGGAGGGCCGATAGGCCTCTCCGTCAGTCCGTCGTGCAGACTACCCCGCTCATCCGGCCGGGCTCTTTCCGCTCAAGTTTCTACTACCTCAGTCTGACGAGCATCACGGTGGTGGCGACGGCGCTGTAGGTGCCGGCGTCCGCGTTCGCGCTGAACACTGACGGGACCGGCGGGACGTTCATCGACTCCGGCACCTCCATCACGTCGCTGCCGCCGCACGTTTTCAGTCTGCTTAGCGACGCCTTCGTCTCCGAGTTAAATATTACTAAGTTTTAAGGATCCATACAATCTGTAATTCTAATCTCTGATTCAAGTTAGACAAGGAGTTAGTTACCGACATAATGATCTTCATTACCAACCACCTGATAGCATTATGCTCTGCTAATTGATCACTGATTAGCTAGTTCTAAGACTCCTTGATTAATTTGCTCCTTATAATCTTAATTCGATAATCCTTTGATTGATATATAACTTCTCTAAAAACCCTGGGAAAAGAAAATAAGAAATTGAGGACAAACTAAAGCTTTTATATGCTAGTAAACTCATTTAAAACCCTTTAGGAAAAAAAAAAGAGCAAAATGGCATATATTGATTGTTGTCTCACTGTAAACTTACATGGAGCTGAATTAAATGAAGATTACTTTTATATGAAAATTAGTTACTGTACAAAAAAATATGATTTTTTTAAGACATATATCATAACTTTTTGTGTGGAATTAAATGAAGATAACTTTTACACGGTTCCTATTCGTCAGTCGCCTGTTGTGTTCCGGCGATAGACTGTGTCCGTTGGTGACTGGTATCGTTGGATGTGAATCTAAGGGCTGGTAACTGTTGCATGAAAAGAAGCAATAATTTAGGCATCTAAAATATAGCAAATCATGAATTTAAGATCTTAATGAGGTCTACACCTTTCTAGTTTTAGATTTTATCATTTGAAGTCATTAAGATGCTCAATAAAAATTAATGGCATATTTAAACTTAAGGGTATTTTTTGACTTTTCACACCTACAGTTTAACACCATTAGAATCAAATCTGACAGTCGTGACATATAGAGGGTAAAAAAAGTTTAGGGCAATGTCGTTTAGTCTGTCAAACTTTTTTAATGGCGCAGCGGGAATTGCAATCTTTTATAATGGCTCACAAGTAAAAGGCTCTTTGTTTTTCCCTTGGCCTTATTATTAAGAGGGCCAAGATGGGCACCTTGAATTGTTACTAGAGCAGATTATGCCTTTCTGCAGAGGGCAATTGTGTGATATAAGTTATGGTTGAAAGGCATTGAACTTGAACGATACATTTGAGTTACAATGCCGACAAGAATCACCAGTGTTCAACTAGAAGTTGATGGTTCAAAATTCCTCAACTAAAAAAAAAAGCAACCTCAAATGAAATCCCACGCTCCCACAAAGGATACGCTATCAACATTCTTGGTGAACTGTGCCCATGATCAGCTTCAGCTGTCTTCTCTAGCCTCCCTAGTACAAATACAAATAATTGCGAGATAAGGCGGCAGAGGAAGTAAAAACCATAAGTCTAAATTCTAATGGCTCTGTTTCAGTAAACGTCTGATTCTCATTTCAATTTATAAATCCAGCACAGACCGCCAAAGTATACAGATGATCATTTCCCTTCATCTTTCTGAGGTCATGGATTAAAGTCCACCTCATGCAATCATGCACCATTCCGCGTATTTAGGATTTCAGAGGATGAAGACCTAGCATGTTCACATGCATTGACCTGGGTAAGAGCACAGGACAAAATGATTGATGTACATGCACCATTCCGCGCATTTAGGATTTCAGAGAATGAAGACCTAGCATGTTCACATGCATTGACCTGGGTAAGAGCACAGGACAAAATGATTGATGTACAGTATAATTGAAGGCCAGGTGCCACCATGATATGATGATACTTAATGTATAGTGAACAATGGTGGCTTACATGATAGGTTCCTCGCATGGCCCAAAGCATCATAATAGCAGACAACTTGCAAAAAAGTAGCAGCATCTGAAATTTCTCTGTACGATGCAGACTCAAGTTCTAGACCAGATCATGAATTGGAAAATATATTCACGGTTCCCTTTTACCAACTATATCAATTGAACCAGACTAAGCCATGGGCAACTGATAATGGAAATACAGCTATCTGCCAAAGGGTCATTCTTCAACTCTACAAGCAATAGCTTTCTGACCAGGTGTAACTCATATTTCACCCTTGCTCACACAGCTCCTGAAACCAGGCCAAGCTACAAGAACAAACTATATGCATGATTCATATGAACAGATAATAAAATAACATGTCTGTCTGTCCAAGCAAGAAATTAAGATTCTGTTTCAAGCAAATAAGAGTTATCACCTACCACAATTTTGTTAGCTTACATGTCTGCCTGGCAATTGCCATTGAGTTGATATGACAAAACCCAATTCAACCATTAGGTTGGCAATGCCATTGAGTTGATATGCCAAAAGTTCCAATTCAATCATAGGTTGACAATGCCAATGAGTTGATGTGCCAAGGTTCCAATTCAATCATTAGGTTGACAATGCCATTGAGTTATATGCCAAAAGTTCAAATTCAATCATAAGGTTGACAATGCCATTGAGTTTGATAACTTGATATGCCAAAAGAAATTGAAGAGGCAAATGCAGGAAGAAGAAAAGGATTTCAGTGAAGTACCAGAACATACAAAAACCATGGTCATATAACAGACCTTCTAAGAAGAGGCTTCGGATTGTAAGGGAACAAATCCTTCTTTTGCAGATCTTCCACTGTTCTCTTCAATGAATAAAGGCATTCTTTAGCATCGAGAAAAAGCTTCTGTGAATTCTTGGCCTCTTTATCACAACCAGAACCATGCTTATACTGTTTACTTGCACTGGCTCTGTCAGACTGTCACTATCTTTATCCCCAGAAGCCCTCTGCCTTTTACAGTCAAGCTTATCTATTTTTGTTAAGTAAACAGAATCATCAATAAAAGCATGCCAAGAATGGGAAACTAAGCGTAAGCACCTGTGCAAGTGTGTAAGAGAAATCAAAGGTCATAATTCAGAAGACGCTTTGTTCCATCTGAAGACGTCGGCAAAAATAATAAAAAAATTTGTAAGATAGGTACCAACCTTAATAGATACTGAGCACAATGCACACCAACATCCTTAGATATGAGGTAATCAACAAGTACCATGTGATCATAGTGCAGCTGCAGAATAATTTCAATGAACAAAAAGAATATCATACTCAACATAGGCATTATAGAGTGAAACATGAGAAAAAAATAGAAAGATCAAATAGAAGAAAGTACTATGGGTGAGCAAAGTTATGAGTCCTAAAATACTGAACTTTTGTTTAGTATGTCCAATTACAAATGGTAATGTTGTCCAGGTCCTCAATCATGGTTACAGCACTGAATATTTATCCCATACAATAAAGTCAATCACTTGTTTGTACCACAAAATAAATAAGAACTGAATGTCAAGATGCTATCTTACAGAAATCATTGTGCCTCCAGCAGACCTAAAAAACCAATGAGAACATTTTGATCGACTCACCAGAAAAAGCAGCGATGAAAAAGGTGAACTGGGTCGAAAATGCTTGAGAACAGTTTTACACCAACAAGTTCAGTAGTTTCCAAGATAGCTCTGCAAGTTTGGACAAAAAGATCACAACTTATAGAAGCATCTATTGTCTGGATAACTTTTTCCTTGCTCTAGTAAACAAACTATATTTTCCTACTTACATTTTTAGGAAAATGAGTGGTGCATCTAAAAGTTGTAAGAGAATGCTGAATAGCATGTCATCCTGAAATATGAATGAACATCGAACATATTACCAAGAATGTCTAGAGTTTATAAAGCCAGTGGTAAGCTTTCTTTTCGATTACAGAATGAAGAATGAACTTGTTAATATTGAATAATTGAGAAAAAAACAGAAGATAACTATTATCAGACAGACATGGAGAATAGAGTAGACAGATTATCTTAGTTAGCAAATAGCAGTAAGGAGGGTTGGGCATTTGGTCATGACTTTTCACTGAAATGCCCAGCATATAAAGTAACTCACTAGCCATGTGCAATATTAGAATCTAAATGTCCAACTGTACAAAGAAACTACCCTGTTCAGTTAAAAAAAAGAAAGAAACTACCTACAGTGGGGCAACAACAAACCACTTGCGAAGAAAAACTGAACTAGAATCATCCAACTGATTTCAATCTACATTATCTAACAAATGTAAACAAAATCAAATGACTTAAAAGGTAAGATGTCTCTACCAGAACAATGAATATGTTATTTTTTAGCTACCATCATTTGGGCATAGTCGCATAGAATATAGATGCATACCTCCTCCATATACAATTCCAGAAAGGATAAGGCAAAACTTGATGAATCTGAGTCAAGACTCCAGTTTAGGTAACACTTCTGAAACCAGTCTGAAATTTCTGATAAGCTAAAACAGTTGCAGTGATTACTACAGCCTTGTACTTTGTGACCCAACAAACACTCATCCCTTGCATGAACATTGAAGTGCACCATCATTTCTGTTGTAAGACAAGCATATGGAACAACTGAGGAACAAATAGACAGCTTGCCTTTGCAAGTGCTGAGTTGACTTATCCTGACTCAACTAAACCTACCATGTCCAATAAAAACGGAGAACCTTCTAAACAATTTTCTGGTTTAGCAATATGTTGTGAGATAGGCTCATGAAGAAGGTCTTCAAGTAATGCCGAAGCAATTCAGCCAACGAACAATATGTGAACAATCTTGCTGTATGTAAGGCTTAAGCTGCATCATTACCATCTGCATTAAAAATGAAACATATCCTAAGCTGTGCTAAAATGTTTAGGAACCAAATTAACTAGCAATGCGTGACAAAAAAGAGCTCTGAATGTCTGAGGCTTGCCAGAATTTTATGCTTTAAGTACTGACAACGACTTTTGGGTCCATCACGCTGCCCATGCAAGGAAAATGCTATCTTGGGAACTATGTCAACAAGTTTCACAAACATATCTTGTCCATCTGTACCTTCCAGGTAACTCTGGTCAAGTAAAGAGCTGTGCTGAATCATTACAGAAGCTAAATCTGTTATCCTTGGCACAGTTGGCAAGTCCTCCGGCATGTAATTGATGGAAAGAATCCCAAGGCATCTTATGAATATGATGAATGGATAGACAAAGGAAGTCATCTGTCAAATCACTGTCATTGTGTTTAAGGTACTTCAAGATAGCATGTAATACTCGAAAGAGACTGGACATGGTGCAGCGGCAATTCCATGCATGAAGAATTGTTAAGCAGCCAGCCTCTGTAAAGCTGTTGGGAAGCATGCACTGTTGGTTGGACAGGCAAGAAGAAAAGGCTGACTCACCATCTTTGTATCAGAGTGGCTTGTGCAATGCTGGAGCTCTTCTCAGCTAGAATTGGGAATAGTGTGGTACTGCTGTGCGATTACCGACAGTGCGATTACCTGCAAAAAAGAGTGTATTCCTGAAGATCGTAAGTTGCTTACACATGGTGAAGTGAAGTCTTCAAGCACATATATAGCATTAGAAGGAATCCAGGGACAGTGTGTGATTGGAGGTCGTTGGTTTTCTTTAACAGAGTAATTCCCAAATTACAAAGTTCAGATTATTTCTAAGGGTGTTAACTAACAAATAGGGAGGACAAATACTTTAACTTGTATGAAGGGCTGAACACAATTGCAGCCATAGTTCTTAAGGCGTAAAGGCGAGGCACGGCGATGTACCACCGCCTAGACGCCTAGGCGCCCGCCTTGCTCGCCTAGGCGCCCGCCTTGCCCGCCTAGGCGCCCGCCTTGCCCGCCTAGGCGCCCATTCTGCAAGGCGATAGGGGAGCGCCTGGACGCCTAGGCGTCGCCTAGGCGACGCCTTGAGAACTATGATTGCAGCATCAGTATTCGGTGCCGTATTGGATTGCTTCATACATCCAACGGCACCATTACTTCCGCCGTATTAGCTTTTATGCAGACCTGATTAATAACAGTTGGATACTCAATTTACTGACCAAAGATATGTCTGGGAATCCACTAACTGAAGATATTTCTGGGATACAACTTCACTGTGCGTAAGTATTCACTACAGCACTTTTGTTTGACAAACAGTGAAGACCAAAAATGCCACCCCAACTAAAGCAATTCGTACAGAGGATATGTTATCATGCGTAATAAATTTATTGTAATAGAAGTACCCCAATTGCAACGGGCCACGACGCTCATTTCCTTCTCAGGCCTATGCTCTTCTTCTTCTGAGTGATTGCAAATCGTCTTGACATCGCAACATTGTAAAATCTCCTCATATGCTCTGACAACCGATGTATCGCACCAAGGTCGCCTACAGCTGATAACCTCAGCATTATAGCATCAAACTTCTTGTATGACAGTTTCATGTCACGGTTTATAACCTCATCTAGAAGAGCAGTTGCATGTTCTGTTCTTCCACAATCAAAGAGACCATCGATCATTATCTCGTAGGTATCAATAGCACGTTGACATCCTCTTGTGTCCATCTCAAGCCATATATCTAATGCTCTATGTGCCTCTCCCATCTCAAAGAACATCACCATCAGCATATTATAGGTATGAACACTGGGCTCACAGTGCGCCTCTATCATCCTCTCACAGAGTTCAAGTGCATCATCAGCCTTTCGAAGACTACAAAGCACATTAAGAAAGCAATTGTACGTGACAATATCAGGAGGAAATCCAGCCTTCCCCATCTCCTCCAACACACGATAAGCAGCATCCAGTTTACCCACCAAGCACATCCCTTGAATCAAATCTTTATAAGTCGTCACATCAGGCATACAGCCACAACTTCTCATATCTGAAAGCAATTCAAAACACTCCTCCATCCGATCAGCCTTTGCTAACGCAACAATCATAATCGAATACGTCTTGGCTGTGGGCGATGATATTGTCGACCCCTCAGTCCTCATGAACTCAAACAGCTCCCTTGCCTCTAAAACCAATCCAGCACTGCAAAAAGATTCGATGGCTGCAATGTATGTGAAACTCTCCGGGGTGTGCTTCATCTGAATCATTTCCTCGAGCACCTTCATGGCCTTCTTGGGGTCCCTAGCCCGGCACCACCCGAAGAACAGGATACTGTATGTCTCTGCATTACCCAGCAACCTCCTCTTCACGCGGCCAAACACCACCTCTGCTTCCTTGACCATCCCACACTTGCAGAACGCGTCCAGCAGAACATTGAGCGCGTCAGTCTCCAACGGCGTACGCATCCGAACCCACCGCTTCTTGGCCAGCTTCCTCATGTGCGTGAGATGCTTCTCGGTGTAGGCGCGCAGGATCTCAAGAAGGTCCTCAACCGGCACCGACCTCGTACCATGGCGCTTCATGTGATCGAGCACGTTGCAGAGGACACCGAACTGGCGGCTCTTGTACCGCGTGCCGGAGAGGATGTCGATGATGTCGTTATAAGTCGCCGGTTCGTGGCTGTACCCGTCCTGGTGGGACGCCCAGGCGAAGAATCGGAACGCCAGCTTCTCCTCGTAGCGGAGGCGGTGCAGCACGTCGGCGACGAGCGGGGTAGTCAGCTCGGCACCCAACGCGTCGAGCGCGGCCTCCGTGCCCTCGTTGGATTCCGCCCCCGTCTTAATCACGGCATCATAGATCCTATCAGAGAGCGTGGCGAAGCGCTCGTCCTGGAGGTGAGTGGGGAGGATGGCGTGCTCGGAGAAGAGCCGCCGCACTGGGGGATTGGGTAGATGGACCCACGGCGGCAGGATTCGAGTGGGGTGCAGCGGTCGGAAGGAGGGTGGATTGGGGGAGCGTGTGGCGGCGAGGGTTGGCAAGGGCGGGGCCGCGAGAAGGCAGAAGAGATGCCGGAGACGAGTAGTGGTGTTTGGATGGGAGGCGAGCAGGGGCGTGGACGTCCCACTCCCACATAGGAATATTGGCGTGAGAGGGACGGGGGCGCCACGGGTGGGAGGAGCGCGAGCGACGCGGAGAAGAGAAGAGACGAAGAGCGACGCAGAGAAGAGAGAAGGCCGATGTCGGGCTCGGTGGAGGCCGGCATGGTGGAGGTCCATGGGCTGCCGAGGTCCAGCGAGCCTCGGAGGTGGGAGATTCCGGCGAGGCCGAGATGCACAGGCACCGGCTCCAGCGCGGCCTTGCGGGCGAGCGCACCAGGCAAGCGCGCGAGCTTTGGGGCTCCACCGGCATGGCGCCGCCGTGAGAGCTCCAGCGATGGAGCCGCGGGCCATGGGGCGGAGTAGGCTTGGTGAAAGGTGGAGGAGGCGCCGCCGCGCGGGGGTGTCGGGCGGAGGAGGCGCAGGGTGCCCGGCGGCGGAGGCACGGGGAGCTTGACCCGGAGGGGCGCGGCGCGGATGCGGAAGAGCGGGCACGGTGGAGGCTCTGCGACGCGTGACGGAAGGAAAGGATATACTCACTCCATACTCACTCCATCCCAAATAATACTCCCTCCGTCCCAAATTATAAGGCATTCCAAAAATCTTGTAGAGTCAAATGATCTCAGGTTTAACTAAATTTATATGATAAGATAATAATATTTATAATACCAATTAAGTATCATTAGATTGTTCATTAATTATATTTTATAGTATACCTATTTGATGTTATAAATTTTTGTAATTTTTTTATAATTTTGGTCAAATTTAAGATGTTTTGACTCTCCAAGATTCTTGGAATGCCTTATAATTTGGAATGGAGGGAGTAAGACGTTTGACTTTTTTTTACATCAAGTTTGATCACTCGTCTTATTCAAAATTTTGTGTAAAATATTAATTCTTTTATCGTGATTTGGTATATTAATAAAAGTTCTTCAAGAATGACTTAAATTTGACTATGTTTGTACAAATTTTTTGAATAAGACGAGTGGTTAAACTTGGGGTTAAAAAAAATCAAACGTCTTATAATTTAGGACAGAGGGAGTCCTAAGGAAGAAGAAAGGATATAAAGAAGAAGGAAGAAAAAAAGAAAAAATCTGATGAATGGTGAGTCCTATATGTCAATGGCTCATCCCAATTTTGATGTCCTAGACCCCAACAAAAAAATAGAGTCATTCGGTCTCTTCTCAACCAAACGAGGGATCGTCCCGCCTAGGGATGAAAACGGTACAGATATTTTCCGACCGTATTCGAGACCGAATCCGTTTAGAGGGGTTTTAATCCGTCCGTATCCGAGTTCGGATATTTAATATCCGATACCGTATTCGTATCCGAATATTTAAATCATATATTTATGATATCGATATCCAATCATATCCTATCCGGCATTTTTTATACTATCCGTATTCGAATCCGAATCTGGACATAAATATAAAAACAAATATGATATCAGTGATATCCGTCCGTATCCGATCCGTTTTCATCCCTAGTCCCGCCCCTGAAAACTGATATGGGTCCATCCCATCCCACGTTGTCTCCTAACCAAACGCTACTGAGGTTGGAGGCAGCCGATGATGAGAGCGTCTGCTGCGATGTCTGCGCCCGCTGTATCAAATGGCCAAATAGGGATGGGCTTCACCGTGGACAAAACCGAAGCATAGGTGGACCAAGAGTTTGCATTGCCCGCTTGAATGCACAGCCCACCAGCGGTAGCTTGGGACAAAACCGAGGCCTTTTTCCTCTCCAGCTCTCCCTCCCCCTCCCTTTTACCGGAAGCGTCGCCGCCGTAGCCGCCCTCTTCGGACCTGAAACAAATCCTATCCGTCGGCCGTTGTCCACCGCCAATTTACTTGCCGCCCACAAACCACAGTCACCGCGGGGCCAATTTGTCGCCATGACCTCTGTGCAACCAACTTGCCCGCCCGACAAAACCTCTCCCGCCGTACGCGCGTCTCTTCCCCGCCGAGGCGATGTTCGGCAGCGATGCTGCGCCTTCAACATCTTCTCCTGTCCTCCATCCGCACGGCTTCCCATTCCCATCGCCACCGTCGCCTCCTCTCCACCGCTACAACTGCCACTTCTCTCGCCCGATTCGTCGCTAAGGTCACCACCTGCGGGCTCACCCCAGCGCAAGAGGGCAGGATGTCCAAGGGGCTCACCCACCTAAGTCTCCGGTCAAACCCGACGCCGTCCTTGCCTTTCTCACGGACGTCAGCCTCGCCAAAGAAAACATCGCCGCCAGAATCACCAGGTACTCGCGGCTCCTCTGCTACAAGGTGGACAAAACCCTAACCCCTCGCTTCGCTCAGCTCATCAGCATTGGACTATCCCCTCCCCAAATCTTCCGCCTCATTGCCATCGTCCCCAGCATCTTCGTCGCTCCCAAAATGATTCCCCGCCTCCATTTCTATCTCTCCTTTCATGGGTTGCTTCGATCTGCTGCACTCCGCCATCAAGATCAATCTGATCCTCCTCGGTCGAAACCTTGAGGGTGTTGTCAAGCCTGCGATTTCGTGAAGCCACATCATCAGGTGGGTCCCGCAACTCACTAACAAGCCACGCAGGTGCAAGCCAAAGCGTCTGCCACCGGCCGCCATGGAAATTCATGGCTCATGAAACATGAAACTATTCCTTTCCAATTCTAGAAAATGATACGCGTCGTGATCGTTGGTCTCCTATCTGCTCCACTTCCCTACCGACGAACTTCCATATCCTTTAAAAACCTGAACCATCACAGCGTGAGCAGTGGTGGTTGTGGCAAGGTTGTGGCGACAAGTCGAGTGGCGGTGGGAACGAGGAAGCCGCTATTGTCGCGCCGATCCTACCCTTTGCGGCAACGAGCGTCGTATTCTTAGCCACTACCACGTACTGGTAGCTGCTGTAACAGATCAACGTAATTATATGAGATTAAGTAAGAAAATCTTCCACCGAGACGGATAATTTATCAAACTTAAACCCGTATAACCCGAGATTCCATAAAATCACGAGGGATTTCAAACCAACCAACATACAACCAAGATCGTACTGATTTAGCAGCCACAGTTCACATGATACATAGCGTTCACAATAAAAGTGGAGTACATCAGAGTTCGGAATAAAAGTTATTACAACATAGTCCAAAATAACATAGCGGAAGCACGTAGTTTTACACACACACACTTAGTTCAAATACAGTGCCAGTAGGTAGTCATGGTCCACAAAAGCATCAGATAAGACGAACAGAGTGACCTTTGCCCACGGTCCTAGTTGTCGCCCATCGCCGGATACAGACAGTTGGAGCAGTACCCATAGTACATCTGACAATCTGCAACAACAATGGGAACAACGCCCTGAGTACGAGAATGTACTCAGCTAGACTTACCCGTCATAAACCAGAAATAACATGACACCAAGGAGTATGCAAAGGTTTATTATATTGGGCTGGCTCGACTCATTTGCGAAAAGCATAAGTTTTTATAAAAACTATACTAGCACTTTTTGCATCACTTTTAGTATAACCTATTCAAGCTAGGTAAGCACCTATTGCTAAAACAATCACTTGATTCATCATTAACGATCTAGATTACCATATCAGGTTTAGCCTTTCCAACATCATTCACTTAACCATCAGTGTTCCATTAATGTTACTACGATGCCGTAACTCGAGTCAAGTGCTCACTAACCGGGAGCGACGACGATTCGAATCAAATTCCTATCCAGCTGAAGATTTATTCCTCACACAAACCATGCTTCCCTCGTCAGGGTCGCGTAGATCACCAATGACACTTTCCAAGAAGCCGCGGGATAACAATCATGGATCGCACTACCCAGGGACCGCCCGACTGCCAGGACGCACCTTGGGCTCACTCTTCACGTCCCCGTTACACCCCCTTCAACACCAGTCTGCCAACCCGAGTTTATCCCGGCTCGAAAAGTGTCACTAGCTTCGCGGTCGAAAGGTACTTTATTCGGCCAGCTAAATGTGAGGCATGCGTTCAACATGACAAGAGGGACGAGCAACGATCGGTCCTTAATCGACATAGACGGAATCACTATAGTCCAAAACCCTATAAGACTCCGCCCGGTCTCCATTTATCCATCAATACTTGGTTACTTTCCATGATCACAATTATAGCTAACCATAACCAGGTATCCACCTATATCTCGCAGGTGACAGGAAATCACTTGACTTCTACCGGTCTAAGCATGGCTAAACATTTTACTCGATCCTGACCTAACAAGGTAAAAGGTAATCCAGTGGACAAGGATAGTAATGCAACAACGGTTTCACTCAACTCCTATAACCTAATGCAACAGTATATATAACTATAACGCCTGTAGTAAAAAATTGCTTTTATAAAGTAGGAGACTTAAAATGCTCCGGGGCTTGCCTCTTTCGAACGAGCTAGGATGGTGGTCGACGCACTCTGGCAGCTCCTTGCCTGGCTCTTCTTCCTCGGGCACCTCCTGTGTCTGGGGCTCCTGCTGGTCGGTCCAAGCTTGTTCCTCCGGTACTGCTACCTGCGACTCCTCCTGCGATCCTGTATGATGCAAGTGCATAAGTAAACATGCGAATGATGCATCGGATTATGGTGGAGTGCTTTGATGACATGAGATGCAGATGAGTACATGGAATGAGCAGTTTAGATATAACTACTTCTTCTACAAGATAGTCCACGTCATCCAAGAACATGTACCCTAAAAACATGCACCTTAATCTTCTATTAGTTAGCCTATCATCTACACATACAAGTGAACCTAAGCTACCCAAGCTTACCAACCTAACTCAACCACAACATCAGCAAGGCATAATGATGCTTCAAAGATACACCAAACATATTTTATTACTCTTAAATTCTCATAAAGAATAATCTTTTATTCCCTATTTATCTAGGGTTACACAGCAACACCTACTTATGGTGTGGATAAAAATCTACAAAAATTACAGTAGCTTACTCTTACCCTAACTAACCTACTACTAAATTTTCATGAGAATTGAATATGTAAAACTGCCTGTACAAAATAAACAAGTTATAGCATAAATATGAGCGTGAAATTATTTTGTACTAGAAAAAGTATCAAACAACAGATTTCACATTTTTCCTATGTTACTTACAGTAAACTAACATACTACAAAAATTATCACATGTATGTTTTATACAAATTTAGTGCTCTACTAAAAATAACAAAGATTATCAATTAAAAGCATTTGAACTACACTTCAAAATTTTCTCACAGAACATGCTTCACAAGTATTTTTCCTAGAAAGTACATCACTAATAAAGATTTATGCAACAAGAATCACATTTTTCTCATTATTATTTTATTTACTACACATTTTCTAATATATCAATATTTATAGCAATTAAATAAATTTGCACGGTAAAGTGTTACAAAAATAACATGAGATATTTTTAAACTGTAGATCTATTGAAGAGGAACATTTTAAATTTTATTTCATAATTTTTGGAGCTATAAATTGTACACAAACATTTCTAAAGTATTTTCTTTTCCCAAAATATAATAGAAATTCAAAAACGAAATTTGGAAATCGCTTAACGGGCCGGCCCACTCGGCAACACTGGCCCGCGGCCGATAACCGCTGGGGCGCCGCGCGGGGAAAAACGGCGGGGCGGCCCGGCTTGGTGGCTCGGCCCAAGGCCGGTGGCCCAGCAAGCAAGGAGGGGGGCGGAACGCGAGGCGCGGCCACGGGTGCCGGCGTCCCGACGTCGCGGGGGCGGAGCGGTGGTCGCCGTCGGCCAACGGCCGACCTCCGGCTCCGAGCTGAAACCCCGAGCACGCATGACTCCCGCGCAAGAATGGCGAGCACGACCGCGCGAAGCAAGGGAAAAAGGAGGGAGCGAGGGCGCCGGTGGCGGAGCTCGAGCCCGGCGGCCGGCGACGGTGGCGCGTGGGGGAAAAGGAGAAATTGAGCCTCACCGTCGTCGAGCAAGAGATGCCGAGCCCCGTTCGGAGCAGAGGAGAAGGTGGCGGAGCCGGTGGCGAGACGAATCGGGAGGTGGTGCGGCCGTTGAGCGGGAGCGGCGGTGTTCGTCTCGGGCGGAGCGGCGGCGGCGCGAGGAGGCGAGAGCGGCGGCTGCTGCTGCTCGCGCGAGGCCGAGCGAGGCGAAAACGGAGGGTGTGCTGGCGAGGGAGGAGCGGGCGCGGCTTCAAGGCGCGTGGCGCGGCCGGTGGAGCCCACGGCTCGCCACCCGTACGCCGGAGGCGGCGAGCAGCGGCCACGCGGCGGCCGCGGCCTGAGCGCTGCGTGCGCTGGCGCGGGGCGCACGCGCTGGCTCGGGCGGGCGCGCGAGGCGGGCCAGGCCGGCTTCGGCCATGGGCCGGGAAGTGAGGCGGCGGCCCAGTCAAGTGAAAATCGATTTTTCCTTTATCATTAATATTTTCAGATTTATTTCTTTGTTTCAAAAGTGAATTTGAAGATGAAAAAGAGGTTTTCAGAATTTTGGCCCAAAAGAAAAGTTGTTCAAAATTTTATTCTCTACAACTTTCATGTAGAGCATTTTTCAAAATTCTCAATAGATTTTGAATTTGGGATTTAAAGCTAAATTGTTAATCAAAAATTTATTTGTTTAGAATGTTTTTAAAGCAAAATTTGGGGAAAACTTGAATTCAAGAATTGCTCCAAAAATCATGTTAATTTATTCTAGATTATTTAAAATTGCTAATACCCAAGAGTATACCACCTTTTTGGCACTTACATCAAAGTTAGGGTTCTAATTATTTGCTTTTCAAGTTTAAATTTAAAAGAGCTATATTTCATGCAATGCTAGTCATGAAATGATGTTGAATGCTTTATGCTTTGAAATGATAATGCATGCTTAACACCCAGGGGTGTTACAGCGGCGGCGGTGATGGTTCCGGTAAAAGGGAGGGGGAGGGTGAACCGAAGAGGAAAAATGCCTTGGCTTTGTCCCAAGCTACCGTTGGTGGGCTATGCATTCAAGCGGTCAACGCAAACTCTTGGTCCACTCGCGCTTCAGTTTTGTCCACGGCGAAGCCCATCCCCATTTGTCCATTTGATACAGCGGGCACTGACATCGCGGGGCACGCCCTTGGCCGCCTCCAACCTCATAGCGTTTGGTTGGGAGACAACGTGGGATGGGATGGACCCATCACAATTTTCAGGGCGGGACGATCTCATCTGTTGTTTGGTTGAGAAGGGACGGGATGACTCTGTTTTATGTTTGGTTCTGGGACATCAAAAGTGGGATGAGCCATTGACATATAGGGCCCACCATTCATCAGATTTTTTTTTCCTTTTTTTCTTCCTTCCTTCTTCTTTGTCCTTTTTTCTTCCGTAGAGCATCTCCAGCAGTTCCCCAATCCCACCCTCATCCCTATAAACCTGTCATATTGGGGGAGATGACTCACTTTTTCCTCTGCAACAGTCTCTCAATAACCCTCCCAATTTTCTCTCTCTCTCTATATTGCTCTCCTTTGGTCAAATGGTTAATCCAACTTAGAGTTCAAACATAGCCATTCAAATTCATAATAAAGATATTAAGACATAAAAAATCATAATAAAGATATTAAGATATCACGGGCAATTGATTTGAGCTCAGGAATAATAGTTAGCAATTGAAATTGAAAAGCCTTAGTCGAAAATAATAGTTCATCTTTTTTTGTGACTAATAATAGCTCATTTTTTGCACAACTCAAATGCCTCAATGAAAATCAGATTAAAATATCATTGCACATTCACAAGAAAAAAAAAGGTCTCTTCTGCGCGCTGGACCTGCCACAATCGGCTTCATTCCCGAATTATTTTTAAATAATATTTTTTTAATGTTTAATTGCAAATGTAGCAGCTTTGAGATATAGCACCCCTGTCGGCAGCTCGGGAGCCGACAGGTTCTCTGTCGGCAGCTCAATGACCGACAGGTCTACGTGGCACCGACCCCCGGCTGTCCTCTTCAACGTGTGGCCATGCCCGCAAAATTGCAAAAACTCGATTGGCAATACTCTCAAATTCACCGCGAGAAGCGCAGCAGCCAGCAGATGTCACCGCCGCCGGTGAAGCAGAAGCGGAAGCTCGCCCGCCTCTGCGACCTCGTCTCCTCCTCCCTGCTTCTCCACCCCGTAAGCACGAGCAACTCCGCCGCGCACGCCGGCATTGCTCTCCTCCTCTCCTGTAACCCCGCGCAGCTCTGAGCCTACATCTAACCCCACGTGCGCCTCCCGCACCGCAGGAACCCGCGCCATCGCCGCCGCGGCAGCTGACGCGGGAGGGCGAGCGGCACCTCCTCCTCGCGCTCTCCACAGTAGCTTCAGGTCATCTTCCTCCAGTTTATAATCATTTTTTCGCGGTTGTTTTATAACTTTTTTCTCTACTCAAGTGTGATCTTTATGAGCAATGTAATGTTAATGAGATATCATTTTTTTTGTGATGGAAGTATCTGAGTTGACTTATCTATGTGTAAATTTGTGAATCTGACATCTATACTTTTCAGTATTCACATCCATTTGCTCTGTTATGTCTACAACTGTCACAGGAGATAATAACACATATTCATATTTTCCCTTTTCATTTAGGAAACTCTTTCTGATTCTGGAGAAGTTCATAGTTGTTGCTTACTACTTGAAGAGCATCCATATGATGGATTTGGTTGCCTGGCGAATATGGTCTCTGTTTTGGTAAGGACCTTTTTGTTTGGCAAACTATATCAATGTTTCACTCTATTGACTTCAATTTTATCTTTAGCTAGTATTGTCTTATTTATGTTGCCCGTACATTTCTGGAGCACCACTATGGCTAGTAGGTTACCAAAGCTTACATCTTTTGTCATCCTTTTCAGGTTGGTTTCCTTGATTTCTGCAGTGACTATGTCAAACACTCAGCTGGCAATTGTTTGGAAGGTTCTCCGTTTTTATTGGACATGGTCGATTTAGTTGAGAGTCAGGGTAACTCAACTCGGCACTTGCAAAGGCAAGCTATCTATTTGTTCCTTAGTTGTTCCATATGCTTGTCTTACAACAGAAATGATGGTGCACTTCAATGTTCATGCAAGAGGGATGAGTGTTTGTTGGGTCACAGAGTACAAGGCTGTAGTAATCACTGCAACTGTTTTGGCTTATCACAAATTTCATACTGGTTTCAAAAGTGTTACCTAAACTGGAGTCTTGACTCAAATTCATCAAGTTTTGCCTTATCCTTTCTGGAATTTTATATGGAGGAGGTATGCATCTATGCAACTATGCCCAAATGATGGTAGCTAAAAAATAACTTATTCATTGTTCTGGGAAACACATCTTACCTTTTAAGTTGTTTGATTTTATTTACATTTGTTAGATAATGTAGATTGAAATCAGTTGTACGATTCTAGTTCAGTCTGTCTTTGTAAGTGGTTTGTTGTTACCCAACTGTGGGTAGTTTCTTCTCTCTTTTTTTCCCTGAACAGGGTAGTTTCTTTCTATACAGTTGGACATTTGGATTCTAATATTGCACATGGCTAGTGAGTTACTTTATATCCTGGGCATTTCAGTGAAAAGTCACGACCAAATGCCCAAACCCCCTTACTGCTAATTTCTAACTAAGATAATCTATCTACTCTATTCTCCATATCTGTTCAAAGTGGGTTAGAACGAATGCTGATAATAGCTATGTGCTGTTTTTTGCTCAATTATTCAATATTAACAAGTTCATGCTTCATTCTGTAATCGAAAAGAAGGCTTACCACTGGCTTTATGAACTCTAAACATTCTTGGTAATATGTTCAATGTTCATTCATATTTCAGGATGACATGCTATTCAGCATTCTCTTACAACTTTTAGATGCGCAACTCATTTTCCTAAAAATGTAAGTAGGAAAATGTAGTTTGTTTACTGAAGAAAGGAAAAAGTTATACAGTGCTTCTATAAGTTGTGACCTTTTTGTCCAAACTTGCAGAGCTAACTTGGAAACTACTGAACTTGTTGGTGTAAAACTGTTCTCAAGCATTTTCGACCCAGTTCACCTTTTTCATCTGCTGCTTTTTCTGGTGAGTCGGTCAAAATGTTCTCATTGGTTTTTAAGTCTGCTGGAGGCACAATGATTTCTGTAAGATAGCATCTTGACATTCAGTTCTTATTTATTTTGTGGTACAAGTGAGTGACTTTATTATATGGGTTAATTATTCAGTGCTGTAACCAAGATTGAGGACCTGGACAACCTTACCATTTGTAATTGGACATACTAAACAAAATTCAGTACTTTAGGACTAATAACTTTGCCCACCCATAGTACTTTCTTCTATTTGATCTTTCAATTTTTTTCTCCTGTTTCATTCCGTAATGCCTATTTTGAGTATAATACTATTTTTGTTCATTGAAATTATTCTGCAGCTGCACTATGATCACATGGTACTTGTTGATTACCTCATATCTAAGGATGTTGGTGTGCATTGTGCTCAGTATCTATTAAGGTCGATACCTATCTTAAAATTTTTTAATTATTTTTGTCGACGTCTTCAGACGGAACAAAGCGTCTTCTGAATTGTGAGCTTTGACTTCTCTTACACACTTGCACAGGTGCTTACACATAGTTTCCCAGTCTTGGCATGCTTTTGTTGATGATTCAGTTTACTCAACAAAAATAGAAAAGCTTGACTGTAAAAGGCAGAGGAGTTCTGGGGATAAAGATAGTGACAGAGCCAGTGCAAGTAAACAGTGTAAGAATGGTTCTGGTTGTGATAAAGAGGCCAAGAATTCACAGAAGCTTTTCCTCGATGCTAAAGAATGTCTTTATTCATTGAAGAGAACAGTGGAAGATCTGCAAAAGAAGGATTTGTTCCCTTACAATCCGAAGCCTCTCCTTAGAAGGTCTGTTATAGGTTCGTTGTTTTGTATGTTGTCTGGTACTTCAGTGAATCCTTCTCTTGTTCCTGCATTTGCCTCTTCAATTCCTTTTGGCATATCAACTCAATGGCATTGTCAACCTAATGATTGAATTGGAAATTTTGTCATATCAACTCAATGGCATTTGCCAGGCAGACAAGTTACCTAATTAAATTGTGGTAGATGATAACTCTTATTTGCTTCAAACTGAATCTTAATTTCTTGATTGGACAGACAGACATGTTATTTTATCATCTGTTCATATGAATCATGCATATAGTCTGTTCTTGTAGCTTGGCCCGGTTTCAGGAGCTGTGTGAGCAGGGGTGAAATTTGAGTTACACCTGGTGAGAAAGCTACTGCTTGTAGAGTTGAAGAATGGACCCTTTGGCAGAGTTTGGTTCAATTGATATAGCTGGTAAATGGGAACTGTTAATATATCTTCCAATTCATGATCTGGTCTAGAACTTGAGTCGTCTGCATCATACAGAGAAATTTCAGATGCTGCTGCTTTTTTTGCAAGTTGCCTGCTACTATGATGCTTTGGGCCATGCGAGGTACCTATCATGTAAGGCACTGCTTTCAATTATACATCAATCTTTTTGTCCTGTGCTCTTATCCAGGTCAATGTATGTGAACATGCTAGGTCTTCATTCCCTGAAATCCTAACTGCACAGAATGGTGCATGGTTGCATGACCTCAGATTGGTTATGCTAAAAGATGAATGAAAATGATCATCTGTATGTTCTGCGCTGGATTTGTAAATTGGAATGAGAATCAGACGTTTATTGAAACAGCCATTAGAATTTAGACTTGCGGTCTTTACTTCCCATGCATGTGCCTTGTCTCTATTATTTGTATTTGTACAATACAAGGGAAACTAGAGAAGGCAGCTGAAGCTGATCATGGGCAGAGTTCACCAAGAAGAGTGTTGGTAGCGTATCCACAAAGACACAGAGTCCATTTGGGATACGTTGGTTTGCTGGTAACCAAGGAAATCAAATCGATTTTTTTTATTAGGTTGGGAACTGGCCGGTTTTCGCAATATATATGTGTATGGACCACGTACAACAAGATATGACTAGCGTTCTTCGGTTGAGATGACTACTAAGGAAACTTTTATTTGCTCCCGTGTAATTCTAGATCTATTCTTGTATTCATACAGGGAAGACCAACTGTACTATAATAATAACTATAAATATATAACGGGTGACGGCCAACCGACACACATAATCTAACTTATCAATACATCTACCTTTTTAATCTTTTGCTTTACATTCAATCTACTATTTCTTTTTGTTCTTCGTTATTGATGATGTTCATTGCTTCAACAATAGCGAAGCTCTAGAGCGGTCAGACCGACCAGGGCAGGCTGTAGCCGCCACACGCCCTGACGAGTCCCTTCGAGACGTGTGGGGTTTCGGATATCAAGAGACCTCGTCGCTTGTCCTGCGTATCGCGGTTTCAGCGAGGCTCCTGTGAAGAACACATCTGTGGAGCTCATGAACCAAGGGATGAACACGCAGAGGGTAGCCGGCTTCCTACTCGCGCTGCTGGCAGCGCTGGCTGTTGTTTCATGCAGCGGCGCGGGCGCCGGCGTCGGCCCGGTGATTAGGATGCAGCTGCGCCACATCGACGCCGGTCGCGGCCTGGCCCCACGTGAGCTGCTTCAACGCATGGCGCTGCGCAGCAAGATCCACGCCGCGCGGTTCCTCTCCGGCACGTCGTCGTCGTCCACCGTCTCGGCGCTCCCAGGGAAGGGCCAACCGTTCGCAGATGAGTACCTGGTCAGCTTCGCCATCGGCACTCCGCCGCAGCCTGTGAAGATGACGCTCGACACCGGCAGCGACCTCGTCTGGACGCAGTGCCAGCCGTGCGTCGCGTGCTACGACCAGGCCCTCCCTTACTTCGACATGTTAAACTCCAGCACGTTTGTGCCGTTCCCTTGCAACTCCTCGACGTGCCGGCAGCTGCCGTGGCCGTCGTGCGGCAACGGCACCAGCACCCAAGCTTGGGGCAACCAGACATGCGGCTACACCTACTTGTACGCTGACATGTCTGTGACGAGCGGGGTCCTCGCCGCAGACACGTTCACGTTTGACGGCGGCGCGGCCGTGGACGGTCTGGCCTTCGGATGCGGCTTGTTTAACCAAGGACCGCTCGACTTCAACTCGACCGGTACCGGCATCGCCGGCTTCGGCCGCGGCCCCCTGTCCCTTCCGTCGCAGCTCAAAGTCGACAACTTCTCCTACTGCTTCACCAACATCACGGGGTCCACGCCCAGCGCCGTGCTGCTTGGCCTGCCGGCGAACCTCTACGGCGGCGGCGGCGCAACCGTGCAGACTACCCCGCTCAACATGACATCGACTTCCTCCTACTACCTGAATCTGCAGAGCATCAGGGTGGGGTCAACGACGCTGCAGGTGCCGGCGTCCACGTTCGCGTTGAAGGACGACGGCCTCACCGGCGGGACGATCATCGACTCCGGCACCTCGATCACGCTGCTGCCGCCGCCCGTCTACAGCCTCCTTCGCGACGCCTTCGTCTCCCAGCTGAACATGACGCCCGTGAACGTCACGTCCCTACCTGATGTTCTCTGCTTCCCGGCGTCGACGCAGACGGCGACGACGATGCCGAAGCTGCAGCTGCAGTTCGAGGGCGCAACGCTGGACCTGCCGCAGGAGAACTACGTGTTTCGGCAGGACAACAACACGTGCATTGCGATAGAGTCCTCCGGCGGGGACATTACCATAATAGGGAACTACCAGCAGCAGAACCTGCACGTACTCTACGACCTCGCTGGCAACATGCTCTCTTTCGTCCCTGCTCAGTGCGACAAGGTCCACGGCCTCGCCGGCAACGCGCTCTCTTTCGCCCCTGCTCATCAGTGCAACAAGGTCTGCTCGATCGCGTCGCGCCATGCAGTGCTGCATGTTTGCGGGTGTGGCTACTCCCTCTATCCCTTTTTAAGCATCGCTATAGTATTCGTGCTAATCAAACTCTATTAAGTTTGGTTAGGTTTATAAAAAATATTAGTAATATTTGTATCTTCAAATAAGTTTATTGTGAAAATAGATTCGAATTGTACCACAGATATTAATATTTTTTTTATATATTTGGTCAAAGCTGAGTATGTTAGTCTTCTGAATAAGAGAGAATGACAGTTAAAAAGGGACGCAGAGAGTACTTACTATTGGTAGGTTGCATTCTCTGCCTTAATTTTTCCCTTCACCATGTACGTGAGTCTGAATAATAATGCATGTAATTTGATGTCATACACCCCCTCTGTCCCTTTTAAACCGTTTCATCTAGATAGCACACAAATATGGATTCCCAATTTTGTCCACATGAAATGTCTTGGGTGTGGTTAATTCAGCACTGCATGGCAATCCTGGTGCATAAGTTAGGTAAAAAGTGGTTTGGAGACTTTGCAAAGCCTTCCACATGTTTCAAAGTTATCATCCAAATATATGCCGGCCTTTTTTCCCAAAAGTTATTCCATATTTCTTCCTTTGTAATAACAATACCTTGTCTTGTAGCTACTTGACTCCTCTTGCCCATCATGTCTTGAGGCCAAGCTTGAAGAATAGCCCCGTACGCGGCCAGTGTGTTCCTTGTTGCACAGGGTGAAGCTAAGCTCGTCCACCTCTCAACAAGTGCCTCTACGATCGTGACATACTTCTTCAGTACAAGTCTGGACTTGCAGGAACTGGTTGTGGCGTTCACGGAGGACGAGATTACCAAGATTATTCAGGAATCACTGGCTGACCAGACGGAAAATTCTGCTCATAGGTGGGCCCGCTCAGCTTATCTAAACGGTCAGCATCTTCTAGGCATCCGAACTGACCCCACACTTGCATGCAGCTTTTCATTTGTTTATTTTTGTGGGTCCCATTGTGATTAACAGAAATCTGCCCACTTCTGAAAAAGGTGAGCATGCATGTAGGCATGCCGGCAAAAAGCAGCCAATGAGCAACAAGCGTTAAGCTGAGCGGGCGCACATATGAACCGCATTGCATTTCAGACTGGCTGACCGTGCTCCAGGAGTCCAGGTCCAGAAGGCTTCACCGGAAGCTTCTGCTGAGTTGCATGGCCTATTATAAAAGATGATATATGTAGCGCCTTCAACTCATTGTGGCAACAAGACTGGAGGAGCTTTTACCTCCTTAATGACGCCTCCATGGTTCTCCTGCGAAAGAATGACACCCCGGCTGGCCTTAGGGACTACAGGCCTATTAGTCTCATTCATAGCTTCAGTAAGCTGGTCTCCAAGGGGTTGGCGTTGCGGCTCGCCCTGTTCATGGACGCTCTGGTCCGTGCCCACCCGATGGCGTTCATCAAGGGGAGGCAGATACATGACAACTTCCGTTCGGTGCAGCTCTACTGCCGGTGGCTGCACGCACGACAGTATGCGTGCATTCTGCTCAAGGTTGACATCGTCAAGGCGTTTGATTTAGTCGCTTGGCCTTTCCTGCTTGAAGTATTAGAGCGCATGGTTTTTCCGCAGAGCTGGAGAGATTGGATAGCTGTGATGCTCTCCTCTGCGAACACAAAGGTGCTGGTCAATGGTCGCTTGGGCCGGCGCATCTGTCATGCAAGGGGTTTGCGACAAGGCGACCCGCTGTCCCCTTTGCTGTTCGTAATTGTTATGGAAGTGCTCAATGCCATGATAGTGGAAGCAGACCGCAGGGGTATGCTAACGCCCCTTCCTGGTGACCACTTCGGGCAAGGATGTTGTTGTATGCGGACGATTTGGTTCTCTTCCTCGTGCCCAAACAGGAAGACTTCAGAATGAGAATCAGACGTTCATTGAAACAGCCATTAGAATTTAGACTTGCAGTTTCTACTTCATCTGCATGTGCCTTGCCCTCGCTGTTATTTTTATTTTGTGCAAGAGACAGTAGAGAAGGCAACTGAAGCTGATCATGAGCACGGTTCACCAAGAAGAATGTTGGTACCGTATCCTTTGTGGGAGCGTGGGATTTCATTTGAGGTTGCCTTTTATTTTTAAAGGTGTTAGAGGTTTGCTGGCTGAGCAACTGTGAACCATCAATTTCTAGTTGAACACTGATGATTCAGGCGGGGTTGTATAACCATGTACCTATTGCTTAGTGAACTCTAGAAATACATGTCTTGTTGGCATTGTAACTCAAATGTACCATTCAAGTTCAATGGCTTTCAACCATAACTTATATCACACATATTGCCCTATCTAGAAAAACATAATCCTGCTTTTCCATCTTGGCCCTCTTAATAATAAGGCCAAGGGAAAAACAAAACCTAAAACAAATCTAGTCGGTCTCTGTCCTTAATCTTAGCACGTATCCTTTGATACAAT
Organism: Saccharum spontaneum; assembly: GCA_022457205.1. Classification (NCBI taxonomy): domain Eukaryota; kingdom Viridiplantae; phylum Streptophyta; class Magnoliopsida; order Poales; family Poaceae; genus Saccharum; species Saccharum spontaneum. The sequence goes on from CM039591.1 coordinate 6,188,995, forward strand.
ACCAATAAATAATCTTTTTCCTCTATGATTTCTTTTTTTCCACAAAGGTTTCTCCTAAATTTTTTAGTGAGGCAACATTAATATAAGAATATATGTAGTATCTACTATTTTCCTCACTGAGGATTCAGAAGGGAAAATTCAAGGCATATTATGTCATATCTTTTTATTTCTTATATATGGTTTTGAGAAGGTACCAAAGAAATATTTGTTCCTCATATTTTCCCTTGAGGTTTTTGGGGACGTTATACCTGCATATCATACTATTGTTCTCTGGATTTTGCTTATGGATTTCTTTTTCCTTTCAAGGTTTTTCCATATAAGTTTACAGTGAGACAACAATCCATATATGCCATATCATTTTCCTCTTATTTTTTTCTAGTGGGTTTTAAATGAGTTTCTCCTCAATTTCTTTCCACAGGTTTTTTTTAGAGAAGTTACCAATATATCAAAGGATTATTGAATTAAGATTATAAGGAGCAAATTGATCAAGGAGTCTTAGGACTAGCTAATCAGTGATCAATTAGCAGATTATTATGCTATTAGGTGGTTGCTAATGAAAATTAGTGCTCCCTGTATAGGACCCTTCGGGCGTATCCCGAAAGGCTAGCTAGTTACTCACGAACACACACCTCTTGGGCATGTGTATTTGTTTAATCGCTATTTATTCAAACACATCGATCAAATAAAATCGTGCATTTCTTTAATCTCATGTTTTCTTTACGTTCGTGGAGACGTGTGGACTCTCAACTTTGTACTAATATGATTGTTTCAAAGTGAAAGATTGAGGTGCCGTACGTAGTTTCAAGAATGGCTGCAACAAGACAAACTTGCGTGACTTTTTTGTGAACTGAGGTTACATACTTACGGGATGAGTCAGTCATCTGGCTATAAGCCCACGTTGTCGCTCGGAAATTTCCATGTTCCACTACAGACCGCAGTAAGGTTCCAACAAGTGGCTTGAGTTTCCAGTCACGTATCTGTGCACCTGTACACGAGAGAAACCACAACAGTTTGTGCTTGTTGTGTATGCTTCCCACGGCTGCACTCAATTATTAAAATAACATTGTTTGATCCTTGAGTTATTTACCTGGACGTGGAATTCAGTTTTATTGGTTGCCTTGTGTATGAGAACCGAAGGCCTTGCTTGTTGATTCACTGAAATTCAGAGAAGCTATTAATTTAGAGAAAATTTAGAGGATCTCGATTCTTGGTATTTTAGCACCGTGAAAGATTGGGAATATTTTCTAGGACATCGTAGGCGTGTTCTCATCAGTATTCATATGAATGTACATCTTTTATATACAACTTGCCATGTACATGGTTTTTTTTCTCATGTATTCATGAATTATGTACATCTTTTATATACAACGAACTTTGCCATTGTACCCAAAGGGGAAGTCAGCGGCGTGGCGACAACGACGACGCTAGTAGCGTGCAGTGAAGAAACATCTGTGCTATATAAGGGATTAGGGGCTAAGGCCAGTTAATATTAACACACAAGTAAATACATGCATGCGTTCTAGTAATATAAGCTATAGCACTGCATGCTCATGAAGCAGAGGTGATGATGAAGAGCATGCAGAGGGTAGCCGGCTTCCTACTCGCGCTGCTGGCTGCTGTTTCATCCACCAGCGCCGCCGGTGGCACGTGTTAAGGCTAACCGCAGGATCACTAACAGTGAGAGTAGAGGGTACAAGAACTTAGACATCTAAGTGAAGAATCAACTGCAACTAGTACAAGATCTAGGCGATGTCATGGGCATAAAGAGGGGCGCCGTAGGGCGCAAGTGTCCTAGTTGGGCCTTAAGCCCATTAGTGTTAATTAGTGTCTCTCTTAGTTATTTATCTATAGGAATAGTACCATATTGTCTAGGCACAAGAGGTGTTAGTCCTATGTACCCTTTATATTCAGCCCATGGGGCACAATGGAAATGAAGCAATCAGTTATGAAGAAACAATCTAGTCTCCCCCAATCTCTCAAGCTCTTGGCAAAGCATAAGGCCTAGTTATCTATCTCTAATTACCCCCAAACCATCCGCGCACTTAACACCTGGGAGTCCAGCGATCCTCATCTTCCAGTTCCAACTCGTCATCCATCGATCCAAATCCTCTCCTACGTTCAAAAAAAAACAGATCAGCCGATCCTCATCCATCGATCCCAGCCGCCGCCCGATCCACCGCCGCGCCAACATTCCCCACCACCAGCCGCTGTCCCCCACCTCCTGCGCCAAACACCAGCCAGCCGCCAACCACCCGCACCACAACCACCAGGCCGCCGTCCACCTCCCCCTGCACCACCGACCTCAAAGCTTCCCTGGAGACCATCACAACCGCCATGAAGGCCAACACCGACGCCATGAGGGACCTCCAGGCCTCCGTGAAGGCCAACGCCGCCGCCATCAAGGCCCTGTCCGCTGAGCGCTCGGTGTCCAGCAATAGTTCGGCTGCCGAGAAACACCACTACAATCGTCCGCCGCGGTTCCAGAAACTGGGTTTTCCGCGTTACGACGGTAATTCCGAACCCCTCATCTTCATCAACAGCTGCGACACATACTTCCGTCAAGAGCGCATCATGGAGGAAGAAAAGGTGTGGATGGCTTCCTGTCATCTGGACGATGGCGCTCGTACGTGGTTCCTCCAGATCCAGGAGGAGGGCACCCCGACGTGGCGTCGCTTCACCGAGCTCCTGCACCGGCGCTTCAAATCGCCCCCGTGCCCCAACCTGCTCCATCGGGTGGCCCTTGGCATCGACAACTCCCTGCGCATCCTTGATGAGGTGTCCACGCAACTGGATCGCCTCCGGGCGCGTCTCGAGGCGAAGGACAAGGAGGACCGTGACCGCCGGGCGGCTGTACGCCTCCAGGCAGCAGTACGGGGGCTCCTGGCACGCCGTCGAGCGCAGGCTCTTCGTGCCACAAAAGCATCGAAGGAGCAAGCAACGGTGCGCCTCCAGGCAGCAGTACGAGGATTGCTTGTCCGTCGCATGGTGCGGAAGATACGCATGCTCCTCAGCTCCTCGCTGTCATGCCTGTTCATCCCCTCGGCCCCTTCCATACATCATGCGGCTCCAATCGAAGGGGAGGTCCAAGTATGGGCGCTTCCAGTGCAGCGACCTCGCATCTCCATCCAGCATCAGGCATCAAAGGCTATGGCGATCTCATTCATCCTTGTGCCTGCCGTGGTGCTAGACACATCCAGCATAAGAGCCGGTTGCTTCACGCTCCACCCTTCAGCTTACATGAAGCCAACAGAGGCGCTCTTCCCATGGGATCCAGGTGGATATAGTTGTATTTTCGTCTTAAATAAAAATGGTAAGCCGAGATGTAAAAGGCTTAACCTTAGGTCGAGTCAAATAAGTCCGCGGAATCTATCCAGCTCGAGGACGAGCTGGGTCTCCAAGGGCGGGGGAGATGTCATGGGCATAAAGAGGGGCGCCGTAGGGCGCAAGTGTCCTAGTTGGGCCTTAAGCCCATTAGTGTTAATTAGTGTCTCTCTTAGTTATTTATCTATAGGAATAGTACCATATTGTCTAGGCACAAGAGGTGTTAGTCCTATGTACCCTTTATATTCAGCCCATGGGGCACAATGGAAATGAAGCAATCAATTATGAAGAAACAACAATTCTAGTCTCCCCCAATCTCTCAAGCTCTTGGCAAAGCATAAGGCCTAGTTATCCCTAATATTCCCCAAATATCCACGTACATTACAGGCAGAGAATAGAAGGAGAATGAGGAAAACGGGTTAGTATAAACAACCGTCGGTCTTGGGCTCGGAGGAGTTGGAGTCGGCCATCGTCTTGGCGTTGATGGTTGCAGCGCACTGGTAGCGATTGTCGATGACGAACGGATGTCGGTCCCGTGCTGTGACGGCAGGGTGAGTTTCCCGTCACTGGCTGCGGCCCTAGGAGATCGGGTTAGGGTTTGTTTGAGGGAGTGATGGCGGCGGTGAACCTCGTACAGAGCGCCCGGCCTCCCTCTCTATTTATATCCGCAGTGTGACAGGGGCCCACCAGCCATGAGTTGGGTTGGGCTCCCCGATCAGGAGCAGATCAGGGTCCGTTGAGGACCGTTGGGTCTCAACGTGAGGAGATCAAAACTAACATTCTCCCCCTTGATCTCTTCTAATCACTTTTCTTAATCTTAATGACTTGTCTTAATCTTAACTTAAACACTTAACTCCCCTCATTATAAAGAGATTCTTAGAGCACGTCTCATCGTCACAGAAAAAATCTTCTGTTGGATTCGAAGGCTACAGTACACCTCTCTAAATTGAGACAGAGATCTAACTAACGGGCCCTAAGCGTTCAAGGATCATAGGCTTTCCCTTAACCCCATGCCGGCTAGGTGTTTTCTAAACACGTTGGGTGGTAAACCTTTTGTGAGCGGATCCGCTAACATGTTTTCGGTCTTAATATGCTCTAGACTTATGACATGATCCTGAACCTTTTCTTTCACAACATAATACTTAATGTCAATG
>CM039591.1:6193569-6288473 GCA_022457205.1 Saccharum spontaneum
TTGGATGCATGTATGTTGTTGATGATGATCGAGTATAGAAGGTGAGCAGTACTTGGACGATTCGGGAGTATTACTTTGAGCCAAGTCAGCAGTACTATTTGGAGAGCTTTGATCAAGGCAAGTATAACGCGGGACTATCCTTGTTACCTATTCATTAAAATTATCATACATATGCATATGCTTACCTTGACAACCTTAGAGATTATAACTTAGTGCTTGATGTCTTGATTCCTTGTCAACCTTGGGTATGCATATGGGTAGCTATGGCTAGTGCTTAAATTAAGAACAATGATCTTGTAATATGATTAATGGATCAAGCAACCAATTATTAAGATGAACTTATTACTGTTAAAAGGGGGCTAGAGCATGTGTACTTATTTTGATGCTCTGGTTTCTCTCCCTAAGGACTTATCTGTAAGTGATAACCGGGATATATAGTACAGCTGTGAGGGCTATATGGCTCTGGCTCTAGTTGTTCAAGAGACCTTTTCTAGCTTGTTAGAGGTTACCTTAAATGGCGTAAGAATGGCTTGCCACGTTGGGTGTAGTGCGAGCCCCTGTCCTTAGTGTGTATAGGCTGCGGTTGTTGTGCCACAGGGAAGGGGGGTTCTACATCTGCCTGCCGAGTGAATCTAATGGCCCTAACTTGTTAGACGAACTCTTGAGTGGCTTTATATGGTTTTTGGGTGTTTGGGCTTGATCTCCCCACTCATTTGGAAATCATGACTCACAGTGAAAGTGTACACCTCTGCGCAGAGTTAAAAACTGGTATACTAGCCGTGCTCACGGATACGAGCGGCCTTGGGGATTCTTATGGAATAGTTGATCACCATTGTTATTTCATGCTTTATTACTATTGTTGTCATTATGCTCATGTTAATGCTATTCGTTATCATTATTACAATTGATCATTGGTTCTTTAATGGGAAGTGGTTTATCTTGATGCTACCCAAATGAAAGTTATAAGATTAAAAGCTACCTGCAGTCAACAGTGTCTAGCCATTTGAGCCTCATGAACCCTGTGTTATATTTGTTGAGTTCGACATGGACTCACTCTTGCTATTTCCACCATAACAGATGAAGATTATGATGAGGATTATCGTAATGAGTACTAGTCTTGGTGTCAACCAGTCAACCGTGTCCCTGTGTGGAGTTTCCGCTGGAGATCATTACTAGATATTATTATTTATTGTTCAAGACTATGTTTTAAACATATATTCGTTATGTAATAAGCACTGTGATGATACTATGTAATTTGTCTGCTTATGTGTGCGATCATGACCTGGGGCGCACATGAGTACTTTATGCATCCTATTTTTGTCCTTAAAAATGGGTGTGACAGATTGGTATCAGAGCCGTGTTGACTGTAGGACACAAGCCTAGTTAGAATGGTCGTTGATAGCATCCATACTTCACTTAATTCATGCTTCCTCTTTTCGCCTTGTTAATTACTAAAGTTTTATGCTTCCTCTACTTTATTCTATTGCGAAAATACATTGATTCTATCTAATCTATGTCTAAATCTTGTAGATGCCTCCTCATCCCCGTCTGTCAGCTGCACAATATGTTGCTCGTTTCAAACCCCAGGAGCCAAGGAAGAGGGTGATCAAGAGCTATCTGATGCTGAATCAAGAGTTGGTGATACACCTATGGAGGATGTAGTTATGGGGTGGACTACGAAGTCTCATATTGTGGCTCCTAAGGCTGATGCTTTCTTCCATGATATGTTGACAAGAACTTTGGACAACTACTACTACGACTGGGAGGCTACTTTAGAGTATCGCAGTGCAGAGTATAGTCATCCATGGATGGATTCCTATTGGAAGACGGAGTTATGGGTCAAGAAAAGGGATCCTACCACTAAGGAGCCTAAAGTGGAGTCAAAGTTTATTACCCGAGTGAGCCGGGCAACCGTGGAGACAAGTATGGAGGATGTCGCTTTCAATGCATTTGTTTACTACCATGGTCTACGCTCGGACAAGACGCTAAAGGGTGCACTTCGGCATTTTCCTTGTTTCTTGCATGACAAGGGAATTTGGACCGTGCCACTTGCGGATGATTCCTCCTTGACTTTGCAAGCTACGGTGGCATTAGCTCGTGAATTGGCTCTTCATGAGGCGGACTTGAAGGATGAGTTGCTGAAGGAAAAGGAACTTAAGGAGCAAGCTTACAAGGAGATTGACCAATTAAGGGCGGAGTTAGGTCGTCCTAAGATTTATGAGAAGCTTAATTAGGAAATAGGAAAAATCCCTATGTAATAAGAACGATAGTAGTTGCGAGTTAATTTTGAGTTTGGATTGTTTTAAGAGTCAGTTTGTGGGTGTGAACAATTGTGTGATTGATGGATTGTTATTATGATAATGTGTGATTTGGATCTTTGTAATGTGTGCTGGAGTTTTGTTGACATGCTTACAAATTCCATAGTTAAGAATATTAAGTTTGATCAAGATATATTAGTGAACATGAGGTTAACTTAGTTCTGTCCTTTGCTGATTTCTGGATCAGTCTGGGATGTTTTAGAAATAACTTAAAATCCGTTCATGGGAAATTTAAGAAATTTTACTGGGAATAATTAGACTTCTATATCTTTCCAATCCCACAAGAATCATCTTAATATCTATTATGAGTTAAGAGATATATCTGTTTCAAGTTGGAGTTACTGCACAGTCTGGAATTCTGGAACAGTTTCTGTTAAGTTCAGTTTTTGACCAATTTATTGACAGAATCAGAAAAAGTGTTGTGAATACGAGTTGTAGATAATTTTATAAGCTTTCCAACCATGTAAAGATCATCTGATTTGGACGTCTGTAGCTCGAGATATGACAGTTTTACTGAGTTGCTGAAATTAGAGTTCGCCCAGAAAATCAGATTTTGTTTATCTATTGTATACATCATCTCGGTTTGTACTGAAATCCATCTTCTGTGTTTTGGAAACAGATGTCAGGCAGAGGTCGTGGCAGAGGTCGTGGGGGTGCTAATCCACCCGTTACTATGGAGGAACTCATGCAAACCCAGAATCAGTTGATGCAGATGTTTATGCAGCATATGCAGAACAATCCCCCTGTTGGAGGACCACCACCTGTTCAAGTAAGGGATAAGCGTGGAGAATTTTTAAAGGGACGCCCTCCAGTGTTTTCTCATGCTGCTGATCCTTTAGAGGCAGATGATTGGGTGAGGGCAGTGGAGAAACAGCTGAACATAGCCCAATGCAATGATATGGAGAAGGTGTTGTATGCTTCCGGTCAGTTACAAGGGACAGCTCAGACTTGGTGGGAGTCGTACCAGGCTGCACGCCCTGACAATGCTCCTCCTATCACTTGGAATGAGTTTGTTAGAGATTTTCGAGCTCGTCATATTCCTGAAGGTATAATTGAGCTGAAGCAAGAAGAATTTAGAAACCTGAGGATGGGACAGATGAGTGTGAGTGAATATCATGACAAGTTTACTCAGTTGGCTCGCTATGCTCCCAATGAAGTTAGGGAAGATGCAGACAGGCAGCGTCTTTTCTTGAAGGGAATTTATTATGACCTTCGCTTGCAACTGAAGGGGAATAATTATGCTAGCTTTCAAGAGCTGGTGAACAAGGCTATTGTGCTGGATAATGAGCGTAAGGAGATGGATAGGAAGAGAAAGATGAAGGTGCAAGGCTCAGGAAGCAACAACCGTCAACGCACAAATTCTCAGCATGGCTTTCATCAGAAGTTTCAGGGACCGGTTAGCCAGGGGAATCGCAATTCAAATCAGAGGTGGTCCCAAAATTGGCAAAACAATCAGTCGCAACAGCGTTCATCATATCCACAGCGTCAACAGTATCAGCAGAGTGGGCAACAGACTCCTCGCACTGGAAATCCCAATGCTACCCCCATGAAGAATAATTCTCCCAGTACTCCTATTAGATGCTTTGTCTGTGGTAAAGAGGGCCATTTGTCTTATAATTGTCCTGAGAAGCAGAACCAACAGACTCCTCAGAGCCAGAAGAGCAACCAGAGTCAATCGGGTACTGGAAGGGTGAATCACGTGTCTTCTGATACAGCTCATGGTGCACCAGAAGTTATGATTGGTACGTTCAATGTACATTCCACTCCCGCAACTGTTCTTTTTGACTCTGGAGCATCTCATACATTCATATCCAATATTTTTGTTAAAATGCATAGTATACCCATGCTAGCTATGAAAGAACCTCTCTTAGTAAATTCACCTGGAGGTACCATGCAAACCAGTAATCGTTGTCTTCCAATTAGTATGGTATTAAGGGGGGTAGAGTTTAAGATAACTCCTATAGTGTTGAGAACATCTGGAATTGATGTGATATTGGGTATGGACTGGATGAAGCAAAATCAGGCAGAGATTCAGTGTCAGCAGAAAGTGGTAGTTGTGACTGCGCCTAATGGAGATAAAATCAATGTGGATGTAGCAATGCAGAAGCAACCAACCGCGGTGGTGAATCAGATTGAAGATACTATTAATGAGAATTCAGTGATTGAGGAATTTCCGGATGTCTTCCCTGATGAATTGCCAGGTATGCCACCTGACCGAGACATTGAATTTCTTATTGAATTATTACCTGGAACTGCACCTATAGCCAAACGACCATATAGGATGGGAGTAGATGAATTAGAAGAACTTAAGAAACAAATTAAAGAATTACAAGAAAAAGGTTTTATTCGACCTAGTTCATCACCTTGGGGAGCACCAGTTATTTTTGTTGATAAGAAAGATGGTGGTCAGAGGATGTGTGTTGATTATCGGTCGCTAAATGAAGTAACTATCAAGAATAAGTATCCTTTGCCCCGGATTGATGACTTGTTTGATCAGTTGAGAGGTGCTTGTGTGTTTTCTAAGATTGATTTACGTTCTGGATATCATCAGTTGAAGATTCGTGCCTCTGATATTCCAAAGACAGCTTTTACTACAAGGTATGGATTGTATGAGTATACTGTTATGTCGTTTGGATTGACCAATGCACCTGCATACTTTATGTATATGATGAATAAGGTGTTCATGGAATACTTGGATAAGTTTGTGGTAGTGTTTATTGATGATATACTGGTATTTTCCAAGACCGAGGTAGAGCATGCTGAACATTTGAGGTTGGTATTGCAGAAGCTTAGAGAGCATAAACTGTATGCGAAGCGAAGTAAATGTGAGTTTTGGTTGAAGGAAGTTTCTTTTCTTGGTCATATTGTTTCTAATGGAGGTATATCGGTGGATCCAGGCAAGGTGAAGGATGTATTGAATTGGAAACCACCTACAGATGTTAGTGAGATTCGCAGTTTCTTGGGTTTAGCTGGATATTATAGACGGTTCATTGAAGGGTTTTCTAAACTTGCTAAACCTATGACATCTCTGTTAGAAAAGAATGCTAAATTTGTGTGGTCTGATAAATGTCAAGCTAGTTTTGAGGAGTTGAAGAAGAGGTTGACTACAGCGCCTGTTTTGGTTTTACCAGATTTGAGTAAGAAGTTTTCTATTTATTGTGATGCTTCTCGTCAAGGTTTGGGATGTGTTCTTATGCAAGAAGGCAGAGTTGTGGCTTATGCATCTAGACAGTTGAGAAAGCATGAGTTGAATTATCCTACACATGATTTGGAGTTAGCAGCTGTTGTTCATGCATTAAAGATTTGAAGACATTATTTGATTGGACATAAGAGTGATATATACACTGATCATAAGAGTTTGAAGTATATTTTCACTCAGTCAGATCTGAATTTGAGGCAACGCAGATGGTTAGAGTTGATTAAGGATTATGATATTGAGATACACTATCATCCTGGTAAGGCTAATGTAGTAGCTGATGCTCTTAGTAGGAAGAGTTATGCCAATGAGATAAGAACATTGTCTATGACTAGTGAGTTATGTGCTGAATTTGAATATTTGAACTTGGGAATTGTTACTAATGCAATGGAATTGGTAATAGAGCCTACTTTAGAGCAAGAGATCTATAAGGGTCAATTGAAGGATGAGAAACTAAAGAAGATAGCGGAGGATATAGTGATTGGTAAGTCACCAGGCTTTAGAATGGATGATAATGGAATTTTGTGGTTTGGAAAGAGGCTGTGTGTACCTGAGGATCAAGCTATTAGACAGGCAATTCTTCGTGAAGCTCATGAGTCAGCTTATTCTATTCATCCTGGTAGTACTAAGATGTATTTGGATCTTAAACAGAAATATTGGTGGGTTGGATTAAAGCGAGATGTGGCTGAGTATGTGGCATTGTGTGATACTTGTCAGAGGGTAAAAGCTGAGCATCAGAGACCTGCAGGATTATTGCAACCAATGAAAATTCCTGAATGGAAGTGGGAGGAAGTTGGTATGGACTTTATAGTGGGGTTACCGCGTACTCAGAGAGGTTATGATTCTATTTGGGTGATAGTGGATAGGTTGACTAAGGTTGCTCATTTTATACCAGTTAAGACCACATACCATGGACCAAAATTGGCAGAGTTGTATATGGAGAAGGTAGTATGTTTGCATGGGGTTCCAAAGAAGATTGTATCTGATCGAGGATCGCAGTTTACATCGCACTTTTGGCAAGCTGTGCATGAATCTTTAGGAACTAAATTGAACTTTAGTACAACATATCATCCACAGACAGATGGACAGACTGAAAGGACCAACCAGGTATTAGAGGATATGTTGAGAGCCTGTGCATTGCAATATGGAGCCAGTTGGGATAAGAGTTTGCCTTATGCAGAATTTTCTTACAATAACAGTTATCAACAGAGTCTTAAGATGGCACCGTTTGAAGCTTTGTATGGACGTAAGTGTAGAACTCCATTGTTTTGGGATCAGACAGGTGAATCTCAGGTGTTTGGTACAGATGTTCTTAGAAACGCAGAAGATCAAGTGCGGGTGATTCGTGAGAATTTGAGAGTGGCACAGTCTCGTCAGAAGAGTTATGCTGATAATAGGAGAAGAGATCTAGTTTTTGAAGTAGGTGATTATGTTTATTTGAAGGTGTCACCTATGAGAAGTGTGAAGAGATTTAACATGAAAGGTAAACTAGCACCAAGGTATGTTGGGCCATTTAAAGTTATTGCTAGACATGGGGAGGTTGCTTACCAATTAGAGTTGCCTGAGAATTTATCTGGGGTGCATGATGTGTTTCATGTTTCACAACTTAAGAAGTGTTTGAGGGTGCCTGAGGAGCAGATACCTTTGGAAGAATTGACCGTTAAGGAGGATCTTACATATGAAGAGATTCCGATTAAGATTTTAGAGACTGCTGAGAGGGTTACTCGAAGTCGGGTTATTAAGATGTGTAAAGTACAGTGGAATCGATATTCAGAGGCAGAGGCAACTTGGGAAAGAGAGGATGAATTGAGGAAATCATATCCGCAGTTGTTTGAGTAAGCAATCCAATCTCGAGGACGAGATTCTTTTAAGGGGGGTAGAATTTGTAACACCCGAATTTTGAGATAACAAAATTGGAATAAGTTAGATAATAAATAATTACAAAACTAAAATAATAATAAATCATATTTGTGTTGCATTCATGCTGTTGCATATATTTTATTGTGTGGTGTGAATTTGTTATACTTTATTTTATATTATTTTGGATGAGACTGTATTTTAAATACTTTTGAAAACAAATAAAAAAAAAAGAAAAAGGAGAAGCTTACCTATCTGGCGGCCTGGAAGTCTGCTTAGCGGCCCGCGCCTCTTCTCTGCTTGTTGGGCCGATCGGCTGCATGAATATCGCGGCCCCAGCTCGGTGTCGTGGCCCAGTTCGGCCCAGGGTCCAGTTGCTGCGCTTTCCTCTCTCACTGAGTCGCTGTCCGGTGGGGTCCGCGTGTCATAAGCTTCTTCCTTCTCTCGTGTTCAAGCCGGACTCGAACCGGAGGCGGACGCACCCAACCGACTCGCGATTCTGGGATCTCCTATCCTTATACGTTCACTTGAAGCTATAAATAGGAAGAGGGGATCCTCTAGTTTCCGTTTTTCATCTAAAACACTAGGTTAGCCACGGGATTTAGGGCACTAGGGCTTGGGAGAAGTCGGCGGGTTCGGTTGGAAGAGGCAGCGGTCTTCGGGAGCTTCGGTGGGTAATTTTTCCACTTGAGTGAGTTTGCCATCTTCTCCTCTCTCTCTTCATGCTTTTCCTTTAAGCATTCGGGCTATCTCGTGTGGTATTGGAGCTTCCCGGGGTCGGTAATGGTGCCGCCGTCCTTTCTCTAGGGGCGCTCTTTTCTCGGGCCATCATAGTCTTATTTAGTTGCTTAGATGAGTTCGTGGTGACTCCCTCCCTTGGTTGGTGGTGGATTTGAGGTGAACGGTGGTCGGGAACGGGAAAACCGATGTACTCCGGCGAGGTGCCATGGCGGGCGCGGTGGCCGGCGGCCGGTGTTGGGGAAGAAAGGATCGGAGTTTACACTGTAGACTTGCTGGTGAACGAGAGCCGTCCATCTTCAGATCAACGGCCCAAATTAGAAGATACCCCTTCGCGGGTAATCTTTCTAAAGAGACCCTTAGTTTTCAGTGAATCAACCCGCGGTCCTTGGCGCATTTCAGAGATTACGTTTTCGTATTTTAGAAAGCGTATTTTCAATCGGTTAATTCAAAAATACGTTTTCAGCAATTTACAGTTTTGCCACTAGAACTGTTTTAGCCATAAAAACTTCGTTTTAACTCCGATTTGATCCGTTCAAATTGCGTTAGGTTCGTATTTGCGAACTCTACATGTTAATATAATTTTACAGTTAGTTTTGATAATTTATTTTTCGAGTTTATAATTAAGTATTTATTGATCTATAGGAAATCTTAGAAAATTCATAACTTCTACGTTTTAACTCCGATTTTGGTGATCTTTGCGTCTGTGTGATCGTAGAAACGTGTAGAAGAGTTTTATAAACTTTTATTACTGTTTTGTTACTGTTGGTGTACTGTTCTAATTATATCTATTTGTTTGCTTCGTGTATGTTTGATTGGATGCATGTATGTTGTTGATTGATGATCGAGTATAGAAGGTGAGCAGTACTTGGACGATTCGGAGTATTACTTTGAGCCAAGTCAGCAGTACTATTTGGAGAGCTTTGATCAAGGCAAGTATAACGCGGGACTATCCTTGTTACCTATTCATTAAAATTATCATACATATGCATATGCTTACCTTGACAACCTTAGAGATTATAACTTAGTGCTTGATGTCTTGATTCCTTGTCAACCTTGGGTATGCATATGGGTAGCTATGGCTAGTGCTTAAATTAAGAACAATGATCTTGTAATATGATTAATGGATCAAGCAACCAATTATTAAGATGAACTTATTACTGTTAAAAGGGGGCTAGAGCATGTGTACTTATTTTGATGCTCTGGTTTCTCTCCCTAAGGACTTATCTGTAAGTGATAACCGGGATATATAGTACAGCTGTGAGGGCTATATGGCTCTGGCTCTAGTTGTTCAAGAGACCTTTTCTAGCTTGTTAGAGGTTACCTTAAATGGCGTAAGAATGGCTTGCCACGTTGGGTGTAGTGCGAGCCCCTGTCCTTAGTGTGTATAGGCTGCGGTTGTTGTGCCACAGGGAAGGGGGGTTCTACATCTGCCTGCCGAGTGAATCTAATGGCCCTAACTTGTTAGACGAACTCTTGAGTGGCTTTATATGGTTTTTGGGTGTTTGGGCTTGATCTCCCCACTCATTTGGAAATCATGACTCACAGTGAAAGTGTACACCTCTGCGCAGAGTTAAAAACTGGTATACTAGCCGTGCTCACGGATACGAGCGGCCTTGGGGATTCTTATGGAATAGTTGATCACCATTGTTATTTCATGCTTTATTACTATTGTTGTCATTATGCTCATGTTAATGCTATTCGTTATCATTATTACAATTGATCATTGGTTCTTTAATGGGAAGTGGTTTATCTTGATGCTACCCAAATGAAAGTTATAAGATTAAAAGCTACCTGCAGTCAAACAGTGTCTAGCCATTTGAGCCTCATGAACCCTGTGTTATATTTGTTGAGTTCGACATGGACTCACTCTTGCTATTTCCACCATAACAGATGAAGATTATGATGAGGATTATCGTAATGAGTACTAGTCTTGGTGTCAACCAGTCAATCGTGTCCCTGTGTGGAGTTTCCGCTGGAGATCATTACTAGATATTATTATTTATTGTTCAAGACTATGTTTTAAACATATATTCGTTATGTAATAAGCACTGTGATGATACTATGTAATTTGTCTGCTTATGTGTGCGATCATGACCTGGGGCGCACATGAGTACTTTATGCATCCTATTTTTGTCCTTAAAAATGGGTGTGACACTTTAGGTCATTAACCCTTGATGACCTTTAGCATTGTTAATTGGTTGCTTAAGCTTTCCTAACTATGTTGTTAATTCCTAATTAATGTCATTTCATGTGTTTAACAAATTTCGTAATAAGTTATTTAGAGTAATCGGACCCTAGATTAGGGTTAGGTTAGAAACCTTTGTTGTTCAGTTGTACCGTGAAGGGAAGTTGTACTCAAGTTGTTAACTATGTTAAGCATCCATCGAGCATCATATTTATTATCTCATCATCCTAAAGCATGCATTATCATTACGTATAGTTCCCGTAAAAGAGGAGGGTACCGAAGCCGAACCTGTTCCCGCCGAAGAGTCATCGTTCGTGGAAGTAGGGTTTGACATCTGCGGTACTGAACCCGAGCCTGAGTTTCCCGTCGACCAAGGCAAGCCCCGGTTACATCTAAACTTACCTTGTGATTTTAAAAAAAGTTTTATTTAACTTTTATTACGGCTCTATTGCATTAAGTGCTAGGAGTTGAGTGATAACCTAATTACTGCATTATCATCCTTGATATTCCAATACCATCCTTGTTACTGTTTTGATTTAAAAATGCTTAGTATGCTTAGCATTGCTTAATGAGAAAACTTTAAAACTTTTAAACAAAGTTTGAAGGGTTGTTGGATAATTACTTGATGAATGTTAATGTTGATAATTTGGGACCGGTCGGTGGACTTGCATCGGGAAAGGAGTCCCCCTGTAGTGTCTCCGACTGAGTCAGTTAAGGACCGTACCGTTGTTCGAATTGTGTGCGTCGAGACTTTGTAACTGATCACATGCTCCGGTAAGCCTAAGACCTCGGTAATGCCAATATGTGAACGGCCAACCGCGCACTGGGAGTGGAAAGATGGCGAGAGTAGTGTGTACCCTCGTAGCCAAGGGCTGGATTGGAGGTGTACTATACTCTCGGGTGGCGCTGGACCCGGTCATGTGTTGGAGGATCCGAGTGAAGGTTGATATATGTCGGTTAGAGTCCTACATATGTCGTGTGATTGGGAATCCCCAGCTGGGTTTAATCGATTCGAATCGTCGCTGCTCCTTGGTTAAGGAGACTCGATTCTCTGTTCAACATCGTAGATAAGAAATGGAACTTTGGTCGGAGAAACAGAAAGATATTGAATGAATTATATGATCTAGATTAGAATCACTTACATTCTGTTGATAATTAATATTGAAATAAAATCGTGATCTTAAGGATTCACCATTAGTCGCTTTTATGCAAAAGAACTTGACTTCCTGCTGGAACCTCACCTTGATTCCCCTAGCCTGCATTCCTGAGTCGTTCCACTAGTTTTGTCGGTTAAGTCTTGTTGAGTACTTTCGTACTCAGGGTTTGTTAAACCCCTGTTGCAGGTTCGTCTCATGAGCAGGTGTGTTTTGGACCCTGTTGCATGACTGTCTTTGCGGCAAGCGACGACGAGTAGAGATGTTTGGCTCTTGGGCAGAGCATCGCGTTTTGGTGTTGTAATAATGTTAATAATGCTACTCCACTACTATGGTTGTAACACTAAACTTAAGTTTTATAAGTTTGGAACATCAAGTTTGTAAACCTATGTTATGTAAGACTTCCGCTTTTGTACTCTGATGTAATTTATTATATAAACTGTTGTAATACTATGATGCCTCTGTAATGTGATCCTGCTCGGAAGATTGTGGATGATTCGGGTTTCCCGAGGCCACCCGACAGACTTCTTAAGATCTGTGGTACACTTGTACAGTGGTTAGAAGTCTTTAAGACAATAACAAGTACAGGGGCCATAGTAATTAGGAGGTTCTGCCACAGTTCTTTGGTTATTTATATTTTCTTCAAAGTGTCCCTTGTTTTATATACTTTGTGACTATGTCAAAGCCCCTGTACTTAGGGAGAGGCCCTGAATGAAGCATATATGAGTAGGTCATTGTCTAGACAAAGTCATAAATGCAACATGATCTTTTCAGTACCATAGAAAATAAATAGGTGAATACACTAGAGTGCACCTAGCAAGATGCCCCAATATAACAAATTGCTTAGAAGCAACAGAAAAATAAAGAACTCGAAATGAAGTTATAGCATGATAAATTTATTCATTATATATAATAAGAACAAAAACTTAAGCATAGGGGCAACCTAGTTGTTTAATGTTCTAGGCATTTTTTTATAATGTTCTTGTTTTGATGCTTCTGTTGATAAACCCTTAGATGTAACACCTCAGTGATTATATATGTACCTTCCCGCTAGGGTGAGAGCTTGTGTTTCTCTTTTTTGGATTGGACTCGGTGCAAGACCAAATCACCACAATGAAAGTGTGTATGTGTTTGTTTCATCTATGGTACCATTGTAACCCCTACTAGTGCTTATCCGACCAAAGGAGTGTGACTTATCTTGCCTTGTCGAGTTGGTCAATAGCATCTTGTCTTGCACCTCAGTGATTATATATGTACCTTGATTCTCGGGGAACCATATAGTCTAGACCAACCGGCAACCAACAATACTGTTTTATCCCTATACATGATGAAGAAAGGTGTGAAACTTGTGGATTAGTTGGGCATGGATGGAGACTCCAAAGTACCAAAGGTAACTTTGCTACCCATTCGCCTGCAAACTTCTTTAGGAGTTTGAAGATTCAGAGCTTCATGACCTGCAAGATCAAATTATTGGTCCTCTCAACCTAGCCATTGGTGCATGGGTGTGCCAATATAGCCCAGCCGGGTATTATCAGTGATGACACTGTTAAGATGCTAAATTAATAGCTAGCGTCTAGAAAGAATTCGACGATCGGCTCTTGGTATACCTGTCAACTACAACAAAGAGTTGGTTGTAGCCCCCAAGCAATGTCTTATGAGAAGCAATGATATATAGACACAAATAGAAATTGACCATGTGATTGATATCATTTGGAGATCCTAAGCTGACACATGATATGATGTGAACTTCATCCATGACTATAGTTGACCAGTAGAAACCTTATTGGAAGTCAACCCTGATTTGTGACTATGGCACTACATGATGATCACTAACTCCCTCGTGTCAACTGCTTCCCCTAATCTTTAGATATGCACTGTCTAGTGCCATGGCTACTTCAATGACTAGTAGCCATCATATGATTTAGTGTGGCATATTTGAGGGCAACAGATCATCCGGTACAATGTAGAAAAGTTAGAAAATTTGCCTAATGGATAGTTTTGGAATGAGGCTATATATATGCATTCTCATAGCTTACTTGCTATTGTTGGAGTAGTTTGAGGCTACTAGAAGCTTGGTCAAGTGTTCACTCCATACACCCTCTCAAGTGCTTCAAGATCATATCCAAGGCTACAGTAGACACCATAGTTCATCCTTGAGAGTGTTAGGCCTTAAAGATTAAGAGATTTGTGAGTTAGGATTGTTGTGCCCTTGTATATTTATGAGCTAGAGTGCTTGGGTCTCCATGACCTTCTAATGAGGGCCTTAGTGGCCTTCCAGGCATTGACCCCCCTACATTGGTGTAGAATGGTGACAACCCGATGTGCGGGGATGAGGAGAGAACCCTTACTATTTGAGAAACTTTGTAGTGGCCTCAACGTCATGGTGACTGGAAGAGTCAGGCAGTAGTGGTGAGAACTCAGTAACTCATGGCACTTGAGTTTGGTTGGTGATAGCCTTAGTGGCAGTCTAACACCATGACCAAAAGAGACTTGGTGACTGGGAGCTTACCTTAGTGGAGATCCTATGTGGACTAGGGTTGCATTTTGATAATCGATACCACAGCACTCATCGCCTCATCTCAGGGAGATTTCCCTTTCTAACTCTCTCTTTACTTATTATATTTATTTCTTATGCTTTGATTGTGTGATATTTACCTTGCTAGATAAGCTATAGGCCAATTGATAGGATTAGCTTAAGTTGCAAACCTCTTTGTGGGTTTGGGGTAAGGCCTTGTTTGGTAGGGCTCATCCAGAGGAGCCACATCCTTTTTTCACTGAGAACGGCTCCAAATGTCTCCTCCTACTAAACTATTTGGTAGGGCTCCTCTACAGGAGCTGGAGCTGGAGCTGGAGAGGAGTCCTACCAAACATGGGCCCTAAATTACATCACACTAGAAAAACCTTAAGTACACATCATGCTAGACTTAGTTTATAGTTTTTCTATTTTCATTAGGCCCTAGGTTTAAAGTTTGTCTTTAGGCACCCAATTCACCTTTGTCTTGGGCACTCATATGGAACCTTACACTTTGCAGTTAGTGAAACACTTGAAGCCATTATATGTGAAGGGACACCTTAATAATGAAATGACGATTTCCGTAATGCTTGTGGATGGAAGAGCCATAGTAAATCTAATGCCATATTCTACATTTAACAAGTTGTGTAGGTATGGTGATGAATTATCAAGACAAACATGATGCTCAATGGTGTTTGGGAAAGCAAGTCCACTGGAGCTAAAGGAGTTGCATCTATGGAGCGCACCATTGGAAACAAGGCACTTGCCATAACTTTCTTTGTATGAGTGCAACTTGGAGATTCATGCTAAATTCAACTTGTAAACAAATCCAAGCATGATAAGTCCCCCCACCCTATTAATATGAAGGGTAGTGACCAATTAAGGATATCCAATCAAATTAAAAATCAATAGATTATATTTTTACCCGTATTCACTCTCCAAACCCTACTTTGCTATTCTTCCTTTGTCTAGATAGCGATTGAAACCATTCTAGCTAGCCTACTAATGCTAGATCAACTGAAGGTGTGCTTACTTAATGGGGTCCCACTGGGTGAGCATTCATTGATCTACCAGTGATCCTAACAAAACTGGTCTGACTAGTTTCTCAAACTAGCCTAATCAGTTTATGTAGAGGTGATGCAACAAGCTCCTTTGTGGGTTACACATGGTGTGCTCAAGTATTTGGCGGATCTAAGTGCCAACACAATCATATTTCAGAGCCTATGATGAATACACAATAATAAGAAATGAATCCAACTCACATGGTAGCAATAAAGGGCCCAAATGCCCAATACACACTAAGTTGGCAACTACAGCTAGCAAACGAAGAGATAACCATGCAACCTATTTTGGTAATCCTACATTGTTTCATTCCTAGCTACACTCCCTTTCTTTTCCATGATTGAATCCCACTTGTATATGCATTTCTAGGTGGTATTAAATGTGGTGGTGAGGCATGTACTTCTACATCATTTATGTGTTCGACAAGATGAGGCCCAACTTGAGTTAGGATTATATTGGCCCATGTATGTGTCCCTATGAGGTTTGGGGTTTTATTCAAACTTTCTAGTTGAGGTTGGGTCATATGAACAGATGAGGCTTATGGTGTCCATGTCACCAACTCCGGGTTAAACCTTTTGCATGAACAAGGACTTAAGCATAGGTAGCTAGGTTGGTGGAAGTGTGTGGCACACACTTTGTGTATGAGTAGATCTTTGCGATTTTGATTTTATGGCATCACAAATGGTAGCTGACTAGATTTGAGATGTTTAGACTCTAGATCATTACAAATGGTATCATGATAACCTTCGCATTACACAGGAGTGTGTGGGTCAAGGGCATTGACATATTGTGCGTGTGATGTGTATGGGCATGTGAGGCACACGAGATATGACATGGATTATGGTGGGGGACCAACCCCCACATTTCTAGTTGAGGTTACACAAGCATGCATATGCATGTCAAGGGTATGGACATATTGCCCCTGGCGCATGTGGCCCTGCGAGGTGCATGACATGGCACATGTACCCATGGTGGGGGGCTTAGTCACAACTTGCTACTTAAGGGTACTTTTATGCAAGGCAAGGATGAAAACAACATTGGATGTGCACATGTGGGGTTTACTCCCACATTACTAGTTAAGGGTTGGTTAAAACACCAGCCTTGCGTTTTTAACACTTAAAGTGAGAACAAAAGCCAAACTTATGCAAGTGGATTAGTGGAAGTGTGTGATACACTTAGGTGTGTTATTAGTGCATCTATTGCTTAAATTGCTTTAGACTCTATAACATTACAAATGGTATATATATGAGTGGATTTTAGCCAAGTGGATTAGTGGAAGTGTGTGATACACTTAGGTGTGTTATTAGTGCATCTATTGCTTAAATTGCTTTATACTCTAACATTACAAATGGTATATATATATGAGTGGATTTTAGCTTCCCTTAATTTTATGGGAAAAACTCTTGTTCATTTAATTTGCATTAGGTGGAACAAAGATATATATGGGAGGTGAGAAATAAGAAACTAGTTTTTATTATTGGATGGAAGGTGATAGCTAAGCGAGCAATGAGACACTACACAATAGGCAACCTACTACAACTCCTACCTACAGAAAAAATAAATAGGAATGGTGAAAGTGCATCTAGCCCTTTAATGGGTTTTGGTGAATTGAATGACAACACAATTATAGGTCTAACAAATTTGCTAAGTGTTGAATAGGAAATTAAGTATATTGCATACACATAAATATTGCATAACAAGATGTATCAAAAGTTCAACAAGAAGGCAAGCTTGATGGTATTCCACATAATATTCAAATCAAGGCCAAAGTTGTGTATTGTTGTGTTAGAAGATTACGGGAACAATCTAGCTCAAGGAAAAGACAACAATAAAAATGGAATCAATGAAATGGCTTTTATATTGTGGGATATCATAGCATCATGTGAAAGAAAGCATATTTGGCAAATGGCAAATGAGACATGAGTTGATGATTTTGGATTGGTCTCTGTAATGGCTTGCTTTGCATGAAGAACAAGAGTTAGTGAACTAGATTTTATCAAGGTTGAAGAATGAATCAAGAATGCATAAGTGAAGGAATACCAAGCAAAGTTAAATGACAAAGGACATAACTCGTATTAGATATAAGTCAGTCTCTACATTGGTTTGCTTGTATGGATAAAGATTTGGAAAATCACTTTGCATTGATTTGATCAAGCTAGAAGTATGAAGATAGATATTGAGAAGAAGCATTAGGAGCATCAAGCCAAAATGAATAGGATATAAGGAATCGTGAATTGGCTTGACCACATTGATGCTGATTCATATATCTCAATCTATGTGAATTCAACTGAAGCTTGATTGATCTCAACATTCATATCTAGAAGATATTCAAGCAAGGATAACAATATTGAAGAAATGGTTTTCAATGGATTCTTAGTATGATGTGACTTGAGTATGGCTTGATAAGGTGAAGATAGCAAGGAAAGGGCTTCGAGGGACTAAGCGGAGGTAAAGGGCAAGCAATGGCTTGAGGACCCGAGGTACCATGACTAAGGTGAAGAAAAGAGTACTTGCATTGAGTTAAGGAACTAATCAAGCTATAAGGAGTCATATTGTGTTGAGGATCAAATCATTAGTGAAAGAGACTTGAAGCCATTAAGGTGAACTCATATCAGTGGAAATGGTTCAAATCACATGCTCAAGGTATGTTTGCTCAAAGAGAGGAGACAAAGTTGATTGCAACCCCTCGTGAAGCGATATTGAGAAGAAATGGCATATGAAGACATTGAGGACTTAAGTGATTAAATTGGTTATATTCTCTTGATCTTGAGTATAGGTATGACGTACTATAAAGGGGGATGCAATACGAATCTTAGACAAGTCTCAAGTGCTCAAACTAATTGAACCCAAAGTGTGAACATGAGAGAAAACACTTAGCACTGCACCTGCACTAGTTGAGCATGTTCTCTGCTGGATTGGATAGCCCTCAAAACAAGCTTTCTGGAAAGTACAAGATCACTGAAAACGGAGTTCAGAGTAAAAAGTTATGACGTTTTCCGTGATGTGACCTGTGCTATTTTAGGGGGCTGCGGCAGTGCCGCAGATTTTTGAGGCAGTGTCGCACCCCGGCAGTGCCACACATCAAGTGCGGTAGTGCCGCACCTTATAGGTCATAACAGCTAGTTTTTGAACTGCAATAGCTAGCTTGTGTGGGGTGGCTATATATACTCATCCCACGCCTCCTGGTCGTGCTGCCGATGCTCAGATCACTCCCAACCCTTTCCAAGCCATTTGTGAGCTCTCTCTAACCCCTCTCTTTGTGAGAGTGAGTGATTAGTGTGTGATTAACAGTTAGAGAGCTGATTAGAGCAAGCAAAATCTTGAGCACTTGTCAGGCTTCATTGATCTTCGTTGCGCATTTGTTACTCTAGGAGGTGAAGCCTCCTAGACGGCTAGGCATCACCTGGCGAGCTCCCGTGCTTGTGGTGAGCAGCGGGAAAGTTTGTAACCATCCTCTTGTAGCTAGTGGAATCACCCCTCATCTCAAGAGTTAACTCTCTTAATTTGAGAACGAGGAATGGTTGCAAAGCCCTGAGCCTTAGTGGCAAGCCTCAACAACGTGGACATAGGCAAGCCTGGGTGGCGAGCTGAACCACGAGATAAATCTCGTGTCTTTTGCCTTATGTTTTGAATTGCATTATTTGTGTTCCACTCGATCTACTTGGTTGTGAGTGTTCGTGGGTGCAGGTACTTGGTGAACTTGTCACTGAACATCTCTAGCACATCTCTACCAAGTTTGGTCTGAGTTGAACTCTCTGCAGGGGTGAGGCAGTGCCACACTCAAGTGAAGCAGTGCCACACCTAGAATTTGACTTCCGCTGCGAGTTTATTTTTGATAGGCCTATTCACCCCCCTCTAGGTGATACCAAGGTCCTTTCAAATGGTGTGGCACTACAAGAACATTGATCCAATTATCTGGTCCCTAGAATATGACTACCCCAAAGCACTCCACAACCACATTCTGTGTTGTGGAAGTGTATCATACACTTAATGTGTAAGTGAATAGCCTTGCTAATGGGTGAAAACCCACCCCGTACCCAACCCATCCCATAACAAATTAACTCTCTTCTTCCACCCAACCCATCCCATATTTTTATAGTTTCAACCCAACCCATTCCAACCCATAAACTAATTAAACCCACGGGTTTGCTATAAAAATCTATGGGTTTGCATAAAAATGTATATATATGCTTGGATAAGACATATGGGCCTCACATCAAAGCCGGACCCTAGAAATAAAAGCTCGCGTTCACATTATAAAATTTTGTCGAAATTGACTAAAATTTATTGCAGATGATTTAATGTAACAAGCGGGTACTTTATGCCAATTGGCACTGCCAGATCAATATGTGGGCCCCACGTCAAAGCCGGACCCTAAAAATAAAAGCTCGCGTTCACATTATAAAATTTTGTCGAAATTAACTAGAATTTGTTGCTGATAATTTAATGTAACAAGCAGCTACTTTATGCCAGTTGGCACTGCCAGATCAATATGTGGGCCCCACCTCGAAGCCGGACCCTAGAAATAAAAGCTCGCGTTCACATTATAAAATTTTGTCGAAATTGACTAAAATTTGTTGCAGATGATTTAATGTAACAAGCAGCTACTTTATGCCAGTTGGCACTGCCAGATGAATATATGGGCCCCACCTCGAAGCCGGACCCTAGAAATAAAAGCTCGCGTTCACATTATAAAATTTTATCGAAATTGACTAAAATTTGTTGCAGATAATTTAATGTAACAAGCAGCTATTTCATGCCAGTTGGCATTACCAGATGAATATGTGAGCCCCACCTCGAAGCCGGACCCTAGAAATAAAAGCTCGTGTTCACATTATAAAATTTTGTCAAAATTGACCAAAATAAATTAAGCTGGATTCAAAATGTCATGAGGCTAATCCGTACCAATTAGCATAGCAAAATATGCATGTGGGCCCTACATCAAAAGCTAAACAAATTACAAATCAATATATATGTATACTATGATATATTAAAAATTCAACATCAACCCATGGGCTCAACCCATTCAAACCCACAAAAAAGAACCCAATCCCGACCCATCCAACCCAGTTTTCTATTAAACCCAACCCGACCCAACCCGCTAAATAAATCAACCCATTCCTACCCATCCAGAGTGCACCTATTTGAAAACCCAAACCATTAAACCCATTTGAACTTAACCCATTAGCATATTCACTGTGAATATGAGGTGTTTGGGATCTAGGGCGTAGCTATATGTGGCATGCATGTAGTAACCATTGTTAGGTACGGTTCTTCCTCTAGTCATCATTCCCCTCCACTGAGATATTCTATGCCATCCCTATTTTTGACAATCTCCATGATCTCCTCAATATTGATATGCCTCATATGTCAGTATCCACTGAACATTGATCGTGATTAACAAGCAGTTCATGGACCATGTGATCGAGGTGCTCTCCTTGGATGATAGTGACCATATCATCGTCCATGACCACCACCTTTGGGTGCTCCCAATCTTCCTCTGTTGCATGTGCCCATGCGCTTGCCTCGGGTTTTTTCTCCACTCCCAATTCCCCTCGCCCAAGATCTTCAATGTCCTCCCCATTAGTGATGATCTCATCCAAAGTCTCCTCAATGGACATCACCGGGTTCTAGACCACTGACTACGTGCACCACTTCATCATTTGTTGTTTGCGCCAACTCAGTATGTCTAGCAACTCCTGAAGCAATTACACAAGCATCAACTACCATGGATGGACCATTGTGGCCAAGATCCTCTCCATCGAACTTGACATGGGGATAGCTCCGAGCTATGCTAGCCTCACTAGAGGCCACCGCCGAAGCCAAGGAGATTGTTGAGGCATACTATGGCCAAACGCTCATAGAGGCGAGGTCGACGACATCGACCTCCTCAAGAAAGTGAAGAAGCTAAAGCTCCTATCCACGGTGAATATGGTCAGGACTTATATGAACATGCACGAACATGTGGTGCTCGTGCAGATAAACAACCCCGCTCACAACCATGACATCAACAACGTCTGCAACAAGATACATGATATTCCGGAGCGAAGATGCACACAACACAACACACGCTCAAACAACACCCACACATGCACAGAGTTTGACTAGCACCTACATTCTCTACATTTATTTGTCTACAAACACATATATGCAACCAACACTAGTAGGAAAAGGGAGAAGGCGAAGAACATGAACCAATACTGCCAAGTCCTCAGTATACCTAAGCATTTTGTGGGTCGGGCCTGGTTTGGGCTAAGCCAGGCCTGGTTCGGCCGGGCCAATGAAAAGCTAGGTTGTTTCGAGCTGAAAAAAATCCCATTCATGACTGTACCACTAGGCAACTCAGGCCTATTTTTCGGGCTGGGCTTGGGTCAGGCCTAGGCCTGGGTGGATGCCCGTGCATTTTACAGTGTAAAATAGCTAAAAAATATTTTAGGCTAGGCTCGGGCCAAGAAAAAATTTCTGGGCAGTGAGATCTATGCCCGAGCCCAATCCACCAAGGCTCATGGCGGGCCAAACCCAACGGGCTGGGGCTAGGCCCATGGGCTGGGCCAGACTCAGTGTGCTTAGGTCTAATCCTCAGGGAGTAAAAGATCGACTAATGAACAAAAAACAACTATGGTACCTTGATTTAATGAGATTGAGTTTGTTGATGAATTTCCTTAATTTTGAAGAAGAATTGGACCAAAGGGAATCTATGTTGGATTGACTGTCAACTACTCGCTTCTTTACAAGATTGAAAGAAATGTACCTTCCTTTGTGGATACTAGATCTGAGTTCCCAAAGATCTTAACTTGGAGTTCTAGTAGTGTGGGTATGGGTCAACCTTTTGTCCTTAAGTAGGATTCTCCCTAGTTCTGTTAGCACAAACATCAAGAAAATCCACATTTTAGTGAGAAAGGCCATAGTTGTCAAACACCTATCTCTCATGTAACAAATTCCGTGGCCACTATAAGGAAGAACAAGAACCATTGAGAAATCCTTTAAATCCACCCCTTTAGTGCCAAGGAAGGAGGAGAAGAAAGCAAGATGGGGACTTGAGTGGCTCCCAATACATCACTCCATCACTTAGGGAGCATGTCAGCCTTTGAACTGCCACATGACTCAAAAGTTTAGCCCTATGTGTATGGACGGAACTACAAAGAATAGGATACTTTCCTATTTTTTTACGCCTCACCCCTATGCCCTATCCCAACAGAATTTACACGGACTCACTAAAAAGAGATAAACCCTAAAAATTCTAACAAACAAATAGAAAGATCTAGCCACCAATTTGGTAGACACTAATAATCATTATCATTAGACTTATTTTGTTTTCTAAATAATTATCCATCTCTACCATTACGAAAAACAACATAAAGAGACTTCTGAATCTATAACTAAATTACCCATCTACATAAAGTAACTCCTAAATTGCATCTAATTTCCCACTTTCCATTATGATAGATAATCTAAGTAACTCCTTAAATTTGTATCAAAATTTCCCCTTCTACCATTATTAAAAATTGTAATATAGATGTTTCAACTGGAGAAATTTGTTTCAACTAGAGATATTGAAGATACACGGACAGGTGCCATCTATACGTTTCAACTTAGTGCATATTGAAGATACACGTAGAGGTGCCATGTACAGGGAGAAAACTATGGGTATGGATAAAAAACATATAGATAAATAATTGATAATTTTGTGGTAACTTGATAGATATAGAGTATCTATATATATTGTGTTAACAAAGAGGAAAACATGCAAATTAATATAGATACTTTTTATTAGTCGTTGGTATTAAATATGAATATTTAATGCTTATGTCTTCTAAGGTTCTAGCCTGTGTGTGGAGCAAATGTTAATGGACTAGTTTATATAACTAGTGGGCATACATGTGGAGCATATATTTTTATGGTTGTGATAGTCGATGCCCTGTTATGCAGTTTTTTTTAAAAAAAATTATATAACAAGTGTGATGAGAGATCAAGCATGGTTAGAGCATCTCCAAAAGGCTCTCTAAATCCTTCATAAATACTCTCCAACAGCTTATCTAAATGGTTATTCAAATATAGCCATCTTTTACTCCAGATTTTTTGCTAGCCAAAAAATAGAAGACGAGAATGGCTCTGTAGAGTGCGCAGGAGATATAGAAAATTGTTCGAGTACGAAATGATATAGAAAGCGATCTTTATGCAAATGACTTTTCAAATGATGATTTAGAGAGTGAGATTTAGAAAAACTCTTGCAGATGCTCTTACACATCACAAAACCCATCAGCAGCAACACAAAGATTCTCGATCGATAGCAAAACTGAAATTCTCAAGGTCCCAACTTTGTTAACATTTAAATGTACCTAACTTTTAACATACCGTTTCTATAATTTTTATGTTTACGATTTTAATTAAAGTCTTCTAATTTCGATTTACAATCTAGTGTGATTTTGACAAAGAGGATATATATAGAACACAGCTACATGCAGCCTGTTCGTTTCGCTGGTTTATTGTGACTGAAAATACTGTTTGCTGGTTTATTGTGAGAGAAAAACACTGTTAGATGTCTGCTGATTTGGCTGAACCAGCGAAACGAATAGGGTGGTAGATGACCTTCTCCACTCAAATATTTCACGTGTGGTCTAATATAAATTCAACTACCTTTTTACTCATTTATTTAGTTGTGCAAAATATGACATAAAAACAAAACATCGAGTAATAGTTTTAAACAAATACATTTAGCTATCTATATCTATATCTATATCTATATCTATATCTAAATCTAATATTAAAGAGCGAACCATTTCTTCCCGTTTGCTTTTATATTCCTATAGCGCTCTTAATTTCGTACACCCCTACCGTTCCATCTTTGTTAGCTGTAGGATTGAAACAGGACTATGTTTCACGTCAAATACTATACGGTTAAATACTATACGTCAGGCGTTTCGATATGTACATGGCACGATAATAATCCAAGGGAGTGTCGGGTGTCGGTGTCTGTTGCTATATATGCATGACACGAGATAATAGTGCTAGGGAACACACACGTCCAAATTTGTGAGCCCCTTAAAAACAAAAGAGTTCATCTATCAATAATCTATACATATATTTATGTCATAGCTAAACCTAATATTATACGTGTACCCCATATTCTTTATCTATCACTATATCAATATATACACATCTATATCTATATATAATATTAAAAAACAAAAATTTCTCTCCTATTTTCTGTTTGGTCCTTTCCTAACTAAAACTCATGGTGGAAGTCAGATACAACTGTTTTTTCGTGTTTCGGTGTGAGTCCCATTTTGGTTCGGTTTTTTTTTTTTAGTGCTTACGTGACGTGAGTCCAGGTTTGCGTCCAGGCGTGAGTCCAGTTTGGGTTCGGCTTTGGTTTACATGTGTAATTAAGTTTGGGTTTGCGTCCGTGCTTTTTTTCACATGTTATCTTCTTATAATCGTCCACTCTTAACCTTCCTGTTCTATCCCATAGATATAAAAAACAAATAACAAATCTATGATAATATTATAGGACTTTGAACTCTTGATCTACTCCCTAATAAGAAATATAAATTTTCATCACCAAATTATTGATGCAATTTTGATATGAACAAAACCTGGTTCAGCCCATGGCACAAATCAAATTGTGAAATGAAAATTGGAGCAGTTTTTTTTGTCCAGTTTAGACTAATAAATATCTCCAAATGCAATCCTCGACGAGGGTTATGTAGAAAATCAAGAGAGGCTTCCCATCATAATCAACATCGAACAAACAAGTTTTTAACACATTGCAACTAACACACCTTGTCGACTTTATTCAGAGATTAAAATTATATTTCGTATGGGTCTTCAAACAAAGTTGCTAACATGATATTTAACTGTACCAACGCATGTATATTATGAAATTAAAATTTTATGGTGTATTTACTATTAAATATTTCTGTGTGCTCTGCAATAGGAGGAAAAAGCTATCAAGATAGTATTTTAAATTTGATATAAGCTTTCTAGGGCATTGTTATATTGTTGCCAATATTAGCTTATTTTATGGTAGTCATCATATTGTTTTCCATGAATGTTTGATTTTTCTCCTATAGCAACGCACTAGCATGTTTGCTAGTAATAAAAAGATCATATTAAAGAGTGATAATACATCTTTGCCCTTCGACACCTAGAGACTAGTATAAGTATACTCCCTCCATTTTAAATCATAAGATGTTTTGATTTTTTTGACTATATTGTCTTTGCTATATATTTAGATATACACTATATCCAAATGCATAGTAAAATCTATAAATCTAGAAAAGCTATAAATAAGTAACATTTGGACGTATTTACTAGTTACTATTATTAAAATAAAATAGAAATAAAAAGAAAAAAACTGTTGTCCTCCTCATAACTTTCAGGAGGACCAATAACGCGGCCCGTATCAGCGTTCTTTGCAGTCCCGGCCGCAACGTCGTTGGTGAGGTAGGCAATGGAGCAACGTCGTTGGGTGAGGGACAACTCGAGGGCGCTGACCACCCAGGTGCTGCGATGAACTCGAGGATATTGTGCTGCAGCCCTCAGATAGCTTCGTCTGAAAGTGGTCTGCTGATGGCAACTACTCGGCTGCATCAACCTACAGGGCCTTCTTTGAGGGTTCGTCTCACCTAGCCAGTGCTGGGGAGCTCTGGCCTGCACCAGCGCTGCTGAAGGTGAAATTAGGGTTGGCCCTCCATGGCTCCATGGGCGCCGGTGGACAGCGGCGAGAAAGCAAAAACATGGACTGCAGGATGACCGTTGTGCGCTTTGTGATGAATCAAGTGAATCCAGCGATCATCTGCTGGTGGGGTGTGTTTTCAGCAGGGAGGTGTGGGCGTGGATCTTGCTGCTGCTTGGTTTGGGGGTGTTAGTGGCTTAGTGCCAACGGGAGGAGGCAGTTCTGGGTATTATTTTTGGCTAACTCGAAGGAGGGAGGTGCAATGTGACTTGCGCAGAGGGCACAATTCACTGATGTTGCTGACAACTGGCTAAAGTGGAAAGAACACTACTAGAGAATCTTCCACGGGAAAGCCAGAAGTTGCCCAACGCGCTGGTACAGTGGTACTCGAGGTGGCTGCCGAGGGGAACAGCTGGATTGAGGCGGGCAACAAGCACCTCGCCTCGCTGCTCATGCTGCTGCAAGTCTGATGGCTGCTGGTTGCTCTTCCAGTCACAAATCCATACATGTATAGTCGTTTCATGTTTGGCCAGTCAGCTGTGGTTTGTTCGTCTAACGGTGGTAGGCCTCTTGCAGCCTGCTATTCGTCGAATGCCATGTTTCTGTATTGAACTTTCCCTCTTAATAGAATGGGCAGCACTAGTGCCCGGGCATCCGGATCACCACCCCCCCCCCCCCCCCCGCGATCCGGACGCCTGCGCCTGCTGCAACACCTGCACCAGCGCTTGCTGTACGCATAGGTGGGGCCTGCCCACGCCACTCCCCCACACTTCCCTGCTTCCTACACCCCTCCATGTCTGCTGCGCCGCTCCCCTCCATGCACGACGCCCCAGTAGCTGCAGTAGGCGGCTGCGGTAGGTGACTCACATTGCAACATGCACAACACTCCGATCTACTTTTGAAACATCTAAATCAAACAATTGCAACATATGTGTACGAAACAGTTGAAACATTCGAAACATAAACATGTGTCTGAAACACATGAAAAACAATTGTAAACATATGCAACATCAAGATAAAACACCTGCAACGTATGTGTGAAATATATGCAACATCTAGATAAACACACTTGCAACATACGTGTACAATCATTGCAACATATGCAACATCCCGATCTACTTTTGCAACATCCGTATGAAACAGTAGAAACATACCTACGAAACATATGAAACACTTGAAACATGCACTTGGAACATGGGAGAACCCGGGGCCGGGTGATTCCAGCCATCGGGGTCGGAGCTGGCGCCGCACGAGCACCACCACCTTCACCATCGCTAGCAGCACCCGGCTTGGCTCGGCCGGGCGATAGCGAGCGGTGCGGGATGGGCGAGCGTGACGGGCGGGAGCGAGCGGCGTGGGATGGCTGAGCGCAACGGGCGTGAGCGAGCGGCACGAGATGGGCATGCCGCAGCAGCGAGACGGAGTGGACGTGCGGCGTCCAGACGGGAAGGCTGTGGCTGGTTGGCCGCCACAGTGGAGAAGGCCAGCGGCGGGCGGGCGGCATGGTGGATGCGCCCGCGGCGGTCGCATGCATGCAGCAGTGGGGAAAGCAAATGTCGATGTGTTTTTTTATTTTTTAGAGAAACTGCGTCGTACTGATGGTGGAGCGGAAGAGGCCTATTGGGCCGGATTGTTGGACAGGCCTAGGAATGAGCAGTCTGGACGGAACACGCCTGGACGGACGCCCGTGTGCCACCATTATATTGTAATAGAATGCGTGCAAAGCCACGTTCTTGAAATTTTTTAAGTGGATACCTAGAATATGGATCCAGCGCAAAAAAGAATATGAATCTGGGGTATGCATAAGCTCTTATTGTTCTGTTGACTATATTTTTTCTTTCTGTTGCTGAAATTTTTACTTTTGCCTTGATATTTGCTGCTTTTTTTTGAAGAGGCAGTAAAGTTTTCATCTTGTTTCCCTAGCAATTGGGCTGCTTTGCATGCTGAAAGGGCAAGGTAAGCCCTACTAGTCAATCTTCTTGATAATATCAGATGCGTGGGTCTATTGGTTTGAATTCTACTTGCTTTTGCTTTTTATGTACGAATGTTGCATTTCTGCTCCTTGTGATTGAAAATTTGTACACTTGCTTATTCTGCCACCAGCTGACCAATGTTGCTTTTTGTTGGCGTTTCTTAACGTCGTTGCTAGAATTAGCAACGCCGCCAAGAAATACCTTGATGATAGTTCTGAACGATCATGGAACGAATTCGCAAGCGCATGGAATTATCGTTGTAGCATTTCACCCGGTAGTATTCAGGGTATCGTTATTTATATTTTCTCAAAGGAATGTATGGTGTTAAGAGTCTAGCATGGATATGAATAGGATAACATGACTGTATACCGGACTAATACTCAAAACAGGGGTAAGCCATGATAGGTTTTAGGACAGTGTGACACACATTCGGGCCAACCTCAAGAATAAAAGAAAAACAAAGAATAAAAAAATATTCCTAAGTGGAGCAACCATGTTCTAATATAGCCATGCAAAGAATAGTGAGTGATCATACATATACATGGTTAGAAGTTAGAACTAGGCATGAGATGGGTCGGGAGCCCACCGAGTATTGGTCTTCCAGCATCCTCATGTGGCAATTTAGACTCCTACACCCCAGACGAACGTGGGGGATTACAAGGGACGGACAGGGCTATCACCCTACCTGCCGCCTACCCCTCAACCGGAGAAAGGGAAATGTATCTGCCTGTTCCCTTGTACCCGAGCACCATGCCCATTTATAAGGAAACTACCCACGTCCCCCTTGGACTCTGACCCTAAGGATCGACAAGCATAGGACATGGGCACACCCGAAGGGACGACGAACCGCCACCTCAACTTAGCTCTAATCCTCATCATGTATATAGTATGAAAAGTTAAGCATAAAGTTCTAAATGCTAAGTTCATAACATAAGAACTATACTCTAGTTCATATGCTAAGATCATAACACAAGAACTATACTCTAAATCATAAGCATAGCTATAATAAAGATATGAAAGCTTAAACTTGGAAGAACTCTTCATAGTAAGTTTCATACCAAGATGATTCTCTTCTTTCAAGGAAACAAGCTTTCCTTGATAATTTTGCCTTGCTCTCAACTACTACTAAAACTAAGACTAAGAATACAAGTGAGAGGTGTGAGGTACTTGGCTCCAAAATGTTGTGTGTTGAAGAGAGAGCTCCACCTTTGCTTTTATAGTGGAAGTAGGACGGTTCAGCGTAGGTGAAAATGGTAACCACCGGAAACCGACGTTGCATGACGCCATGCCACCGCTAGAGCAAAGTGGGGCCGAGCCGGGCTAGGGGCGGTGCGGCCGCACCCACCTTGGCCTGCTTCGCTCGTCGCCGACTTGCTCCAGTGGGCTTCTGGTTGGGCCTGGATGCCTGCCATGTTGGTGCTTCGATCTAGGTAATTGCGCAGGTGGGCTTTCTCCATTTCTCTCCTTTGCGCACTCTCTGGAATACACGTTCTGCTCTGTGCTTTTTTTACTTTGTTTTGTGTATTTTCCACTTGATTCTGGATGTTGTCCTGCAAAACATGTTTTCTTGAATACAAGTGGAAATAGGTCAATAGTAAATGCATATGTGTCAAAGTTTGCTTATTTCTCCTATTTTAGACTTAAATTGGCGGTTCTAAATATGCGTTAGTGACCGCCAACAAGTCCCCCAAGCTTAACCTTTGCTCGTCCCGAGCAAATAGCTAAGTACTTGGTTGTTATCAGTAGTTGCTACAATGATGATATAATTTCATAAGTGCCATGCCTATAACAAAGTATTCCTTCGCAATTCAAATAAGTTGGCATTTTATCCACCCTTTACCTTGATCCCTGTGGGGCTTATAGTTTTTTCAAGTTCTTGGGCGGTTGCAAAATAGAACGGTTATAACAGAATTACCAATCATCCGTTCCTTGATCAACCATCTATTCAAAGTTTTATACGTTTTTGCAAAGTAAATGTAAGTTTCTCAAATGATTCTCTCGATCACTCAATGTGTATGATACCTCACTAAAGACATTTGAACTTTTGCCTTCTTTTCTTATCCTACCACTAAGGCTTTTGAGTGCAGTTTTGAGTAGGTATGAAAGTGGGCATACTTGCATCATATATGTTGCTAAGTCAAAAACAGGACCACAAGGAGATGTAAGTCATACACTTTGATCAAAACGTGCGAGTGTGTGGAATTTTTCATGAGGTCCTCAGTCTAAATATTTTTGGTACTCCTTGTATCATGACTATCTCTCTTTTTGGATGAATGCCTTTATTTTGAAAGTATGGGCTATCTTTATTTCTTTCTTTTCTTTTCTTTTTTTTTCAGGCGGGCATCTAAGTACCCAATGTTTTATTGTTTAGACACTTGTCCATATATATATATATATATTTCTCATGCCCTTTGGCATGGATTTTCTCTCTTTTTTTAGCATAGCCCATATCTTTCTTTTGGCACATGAAAATTTTGGAGAGAGAGACATCATGATAAAGTGAATGGAGTAATTATTTGGTGGACAGAAAAGTGCATGTTGTGCGTAACTCTCAGTGTAAGAGTCAGCAATTTATTTGTGGGTGTACGTGTGTCTTGATCATGGGTGCATGATGAGAATCTCAACACGGGTCACAATAATTTGACAAAGTTGATAGCTCCGAGCAGCTTTGTAATATTGTGGCTAGATGTTGTATGCAGTCATTTTTTTTAAAAAAAGAAGGTGCATGTTACAAATCAAATCATAATACCCTTAGGTTTGCAATTAGCCAATTACAAATCAAAAGGTCATCATTTTGCCTTTGAAATAGGCAACTTAATTGAAGACTGAAGATGCATAGCTATTTGCAAATCAAATTTGTGTTAATATTGATTTTGTAATATTCTTTTGATACCCGTGCTTATAACTAGGCAAGCCACAAATTTTAGTTTGAAAGCCATTATTTGCTTTTTGGAGGAGCGGTTTAGTCTTATGTAAGCCGCTGACTCTTAATTTTATTGTTTCAATATTTGTTTCTTCAGGAGAGATGCTAATTTTTTGTGGGTGTGTAGTTTGTCTTGCTCTCTTTGTGTACATGGAATCATTTTAGATGAAGAAGTAAATCGCATAAGAAACATCAAGGCCAAAGCAGCTCATGTTGCTGAAGCTGCTCCTGAGTCCCTACCTACAGCATTCTAGAAGTGGAACTCCGTAGAAGATACTTTCTCCAGTTTGGATTGTTTTGTGGGTGTCTAAACAACGTATGGTTGCAAAAGTTCGACAAACTTTGTGCCCGGGTACTTCTTTGGACCGAATCTTAGGCAGTTGTAGAGAGGAGATTGTTGCTGCAACTCTCAGCTAATCGAAGAAATAGAATGTTGTTTGTTACCAATACCAACAACACGGTATATTTAAACTATAGCAGAACTGTTCCTGCATATATTCAGATTTCTCGTTTCTCGTAAGTTGCAGACCCTTTCGGTTGTGCTTATCCTTTTTGGTCACTGCTGTTGTTGGACTGAGAGCTCTGAATGATGCATGGTCGTTGCATCAGCAAAGATATCACCAGCCAAGCTCTTGTTGGTTCCAACAACCTCTGGCGTCTGCTACCGCTGTGAAGGGACCAGACCAGAAGGCTCTCCATCCCCCTTCCCATTTGAACCAAACAATTTAATTACATTCTTGCCCTTTACCCTCTCTCGGGTCAGAAATACTTATTTCTTTTATAAAGCTTTTTTCTTCACCTATTGGAGAATATTGTTGGAGAAAAGTCATGCATCATATTCAGTTTCTAATGTAACCTATTGCCATGCATATGTGCAACAGCAACTACTTATTCACATTACCTGCAGAAACAAGTTCCTGATCATCCATATCAACTGAAAAATCCCTGCATGATGTTCAGATGCGTGACACCAGCTTTTGACTCTCTCGACACTGAAACTGTATGCAGTTGCCTCACAATTGCTCTGCATTGTCACAGCGCTCATGTTCTACTCCTTCAAAGTTTTGGTTTCATCCAGTGTTCAGGAGATCAATGTATTCAGCGAGAGCAGAGCCTCCCCATGTATGATGCATGCAGTCTTATCAAGGGACTCATCTGCCATCACGTTGCAGATTTGCATGCTCGTATTTCTCAACAAATTTGGCACCAGAATATGTGTATTCAGTCCACGAGATTATATAGAAAAGCAAATTGAGAAAAAACACAGCACGGTCATGCCACTCTTGCGACTGACCTACTCATAACCACCTTCACAGCAATAGAGTAAAGTGCAAACTTGTGAAGGCGTGTCATCTCAGTCCTGTATGTACCAAGTGCATCAACTTGGTCCCTGATTACTGTTTGGGTCTCATTAACGTTCAATCGGCCATGCACTTTACTCATAACAATCATGTGTGTATTAATCGAGTAAAGCATGCATTGCTTTCAGCTAACCCCAAGATTTCACTGAACAAATCTGTTTTATTGAGAAGCCGAGGGGTAATTCAGACAGGAAACGCCCTGTGGGTATATTTGAAAAATATTGAGTCCATATTTGACCCCTCAAGTCCTTGGTTCGTCTAGTTTTTACTCCCCATCTACGAAACTGTATGCTCATTGCACCCTATATTTGACCACTTCATCGGATCCGAGGAAGAAAAACATTGTACCATGGCTAATTAGCATATGAGCTCAGGAAAGGTTGTTTTATTCGACGTGAACCGGGATTGACCACGCCACATTGGCAATGACTGCATGTTTGACTCCTCTCTCTCTCTCTCTCTCTCCACTCTCTTCTTCCCACCACCGAAAACCTTCCGTCACCGCCGAAACCAAAATGACTTGCCCGAGTGATGTGGAGATGTGGCGTACTAGCATCACATATAAAGACATATGCCAAAGACTA
Source organism: Saccharum spontaneum (assembly GCA_022457205.1). Lineage (NCBI taxonomy): Eukaryota > Viridiplantae > Streptophyta > Magnoliopsida > Poales > Poaceae > Saccharum > Saccharum spontaneum. The sequence continues at coordinate 6,226,114 of CM039591.1, forward strand.
TGACAACCCATATGGATGGAGAGTGCCAAACTGCCAAGTGGCAACACACCCTGATGCTCCTTTAATTGAGGTATCATCTAGTATACTAATGTGAGTTTTTTCCCCAAAATGTACACTTAGCTTTACCGTAGTGTGAGAGGCATAGGTGGCTTTCTTTTCCTCTACCTTGTTTTTTCACTATATACCACACATTTGTCGATTTGCGTCTAATATGCATGAAATTCATTGAACCCGTTAGACAACTGTTGTGAATTGCTCATGCCAAGTGCTAACACTTACTCCTCTGCTCTAAGCTATAGGTTACTTTAGCTTCTGTTCAAAGTCAAAAAATTTAACATGGACCAAGTTTTTATAAAAGTATATCAACATTTAGAAGTTTATAAATAAACACCTTAGCAATAAATATATACAGGAGAATTAAATAAAACTTATTTGATGTTGTAGATATAGGTAAATTTTCAAATTTGGTCAAAGTTTGAGAAATTTGACTTAGAACAAAATTGAAGCACCGTAAAGTTTAAAATGCAGGGATTAACAATAAAAAATTTCTATAAACTTGTTGGGTTCAATCTCATGTCACATCATCTGAAACCACTTATGTTTGGACTCGAGAACAATTATTTCTCTTGATTTCTATCATCCGAGAACATAATTTATTTATTGAAATACTAAACTACAATCCCCATGTGTTAAGTTCACCTACCAATCTAGTTAATAAGCTTGCTAAGGTGAATAGGGGCCACCAGGTTCGTATTTAGCACGATATCTACAATTATCAAGATAAACCAACAAAGGCAACTGTTGATAGCACAAGAAACAAATAAAAAATGAACACAAAAAATAGTCAAATAAGAGACTTTCTAAATATCAAATGTATTTCTTAATACCTTTGTATATTATATTATTGAAAATAGCAATGGATACTTGGAAGATTCTATAAGGATCTTGATATTAAAAGAGGTAAGGTATTTACCATCCAAGAGTCTAGAGCTAATTTCTGTTAATGGAAGAAAAGACTAGAACATGCAACCATGCTTCATGGTGAATATAAGAAATTTCTAAAAGGTTTGGATGACTACAAGATAAGATTGTTGCCATACATAAGGGTAAGATTGTGAGAAAGTCTACAACAATATAGAAGGTAGATATTTAGCTCACTATGATATAGGGTGAAGTGTGGAATGATCTTGAATTAGAATATTTTGTATGGATTGATTTGGATGGTTGCCACTTAGCATCAATCCAATGGTCATGTATCAATATAAAAAAATCTAAATACATAATAGCCATTTGTTGTTTAGTGTGAACTTTGAATATTGAGTACTAGAGACAATTTGTGTTTGAGAGGTCTAAAAATGAGAAACCCTTGCCGACGCCTCAGAGTAGATGTCGCTCTACCTGAATTGAAGAGTAACCCAATCTATGGAGGGGATGTCCATCCTAAGCCTGATTTGTATGAGGAAGGCTCCTACTTTTAGTGTGTAGAGTTTGTGTTTGTAATTCCTTAATGTCTACCTCCCATTGATGACGAGAGTTGATTCACGTATGAAGCATTTCACTAGCTTAGCTTAAATGATGACCATCACCTTGTTGTAGGTTCTTGTCAGATTATTAAGGTCAATGACAATGGGAGAGTAATCCTGAGTTATTTTTTCACAAACTAGGTTCGAGGTTCGGTGTTTCCTCTTCATAGTTACTCCTCCACTGATCCCTTCGATCCTCTCCAATAGATTGCTGCAAGTTATCGGCGCCCAATTTCAATGCACATGTTAGCAACGCTGTGTCAGAGCTGCACGACGCCGACATCCTCAATCCAAGTGGATTCGCTCCCTGGCTTGCTCGCTCGCTCTGTCAAATCTAGGGAGATGTGTCATGTTCCTTTCGCTGCCACCGCCCTTGCCCTAATGATTCATTGTTCTCCTTAGATTACACTTCCTCTTTAACCCTGAGAACGGCAATGATTTTGTGCAAGATGATGTGATTGTATTTCCATGAAGCTCTACAGGTATGGGTCACTTGAAGGCCTGTTTGATACCACCCCTAAACTTTAGTCACCTAAACAACAAACATGTGAACTAAATCGAACTTTCTTTCTATAGGTCTTTGGATATATCTGAGGTGGATAGGTTTGTGGAGAAAGTAATCATACCTGGGATGGGTTGGAGGAGACACTGATGCGTTCTTATGCTTTCATTTGTTGGCATGATCACAGCGATGAGCTGAGCGAATGTTCTACCTATGGCCCTGATATCCTATCTTCTTTCACCCGTGAGATTGTGACACGCAAGTACTACAGGATGATGTACAGTGCTAAGCATGCACTTGCGTAGGCGAGACACCTAGTGAGTTACTTTTATTCTTAGCTGATGGTAGGTGTCTCCAGTACAATCAAGTGTTCCCTGGTTTGCTTAGGCCGATGTTGAGCAACCTTTTTGGTGACGCGACTCTTCAAACATGCATAGTGTTCTTTGTTTCATATACTACTCCATATTCTTAGCTGATGGTACATAATGTTTTTTGTTTCATATATTACAACCAACTATTGTCATGTTTAGGATTGCCGGACTACAATTCCATCCGTTCTGGAGCACTTTCTTGCAGATCCTTCAGGCTGGAGCTGATGTGTGGAGCTGGATTGTTGCCCTGCGGCTTAAGATGGACACCACTCAAAATCTGTGGAATGTGAACTCTACGGGAGGAGGTACTCATTGCTGCTGAGTCATGTCAGGCAGGGGAACTGGCGTTCGACTGGATGGCCGACGTTAGGCGTGAGCTCAATCTTGTTATCAAGCTAGAAAGGACTGTTCCAGAACGGTTTACTAACCACTTTAATACATGGAGAAAGGAATCGGATGCAATTGCTTTTTCAGTTACACAAACAAAGCAGGATATTAACAGGGTATGGGTCCTCAAGTCCAGTCACCGAGAACCACACAAGGTCCACATGAATCATGATCATGAGGCGAGCTCCTCTACTCTGAGCTCTCAACCATAAAGTAGTAGTAACCAGATTCGATTTGGTTAATATTTCCTGCATATTAGTTCATTTTACCTTATTACTGTAGATTTGATCATAGATCGACGATTTCCGTGTCATCACTTGCACATTCAATATATGCCTCAATTTCTATGCATCTTCTTTTATGACCAGTTTTAAGTGTTTGACAGTGTCCAATCGATTGTCAACGTTGCGCAAGTAATGATGCTCATATTTTAACTGACACTCATGCGGTTGTGCAAGGTGGCAGGCAAGTGGCGGACGCACCAGTTAGCAGGCCGGTGGTGGATGTATCGGTGCGAGTAGGGGCTAGCGGTGGTCGCCGCACCAATACGAGCGAGCAGAGGCCGGCGGCGGAGGCACCTGTGGGGCGAGCAAAGGACAAGAGGAAGGGCGGCCACGGCCACGCGGAGGAGCACCAACGGCGAGCAGAGTAGCAGCAACCGTAACCAGAGGAGAGAGAAGAGGGCAAAGAAGGAGTTAGAGAATGACATGGGGCCCTGCTTGTCAGCTGCTCAACCCCTCCCAACCCAGTACTTTAACCAAACAAAAAACTTGGAATTGACCTACCCCTCTATCTAAACAAGAAATGGGTCCATCCTATCCTAAAAATAGGGTTAGGTCCAACCCATCCCTTTTCATCCTAGAACCAAACACATGCTAAAAGAGCAAGAACAGAGTCTATGTCACTTTTGTATCCCCGTTGAGCAAAGTCTTGATGTCACCAAGGATGCAACTACCAAAGAAAATAAGTGATGGCATATTTATTTTTAATATGGTTGTCATTTCAATAAAGAAGTAATTTCTAAATTTGAATATGAATTCAAAAAATATGATACAAAAAATTACTGATAGAAAATTTAGTATTACATGTTCTATTTTAAAGAATTCTTTAGACACATGAGTGCCACGCGTGCGTGTCTACTAGTAAAAGGCAAATTTAGAAAAAAAAAACAGTGACGCCTTTCTTACAACTGACCTACTCATAAGTCATAACCACCACCTTCACAACAATACTTGTGTATGAATCAGTAAAGCATGCTTTGCTTTCATTTCAGTTAACCCCAAGATTTCACTGAACAGATCTGTTTTATGGAAGAACCGAGGGTATTCAGACAGGAGACGACTGTGGCCTGTGCGTAACTATATATATATATATATATATATATATATATATATATATATATATATATATATATATATATATAGTACTAGCACTGCCACACATGATGCAACAGTCGTGCAATAGAAACGATTCTTTAGTTAGTAAATAACTTTCAGTTTCAGCTGATTCACATCTCCCCCTCTGCTGAATCATCAGGTTACCACGTTCCGTCCCTGCTTTCAGAATTCAGAGAGAGGTCACCAGGAAAGGAATCCAGAAAGGTAGCTTTGTTGATAGAGTCAAATAATTTCAAGTTTGATCAAATATATATATGAAAGGTTACAAACATTTATGATAGCTAATAATTAATATTAGATTATTTATATAATACATTTTGATACTAAATCTAATTGGAGACAAAAACGTTAACATTTTTTTTTCATGAAAACATAGTCGAACTTAGAAAAGTTTGATTTGCCCAAAACATAGAATTGTATACTTTTTTTTAGAACGGAGAGTAGAGAAGAACTTCTAGGGCTGTGCCAACAAAATCTAGGGGACTTGGTCCAAATTCTAATAGGCCCATTGAAAAATAAAGAACAATATATATACATATATACAGATGCGATATATCAAAAATCATATTTATTCATTTTGGTTGTATGATCTTTGTTTAACAACACCGTTGTCTTAGAAGTTTTCGAATTATTCAACAGAATTGAATTTAATTAAAGAAAAATAAATTACCTTATTGACTTGTGACTAGTAATTTGTAATTTTTAATTGGATGAGCGCTTTGCACTGCACAATGGGAAATAGTTCTGTACCAACTTATAGCAATTACTTTAGTAATTATTGTTGATTAACATAAAGAAATATTTTCATTGATAAATACAAGATAATTCGTCAATTAGATAATAACTTTTCGCGAGTTCAGATCTTTATTAGGATAGTTACCTTCTGCAGCGAGTTCAGATGTTTAGGAGGAATCAGGCCAATCCCGGTGTTTTGGTGTAGTGCGCGCAGCTGGCCTCTCCACTGTCCATCCGGCTTGCTTGATCAGGGAGACTGCCGGGGAAGCTACGAGCACGGAATAGGAAGGAAGAGCCGCCCGCAGCGTCTCACTACTGCAGACTGCGGCTTTGCCTAGCGTCTGAGACGCTCGGCAAAGGCCGAATTGCGCTCGGCAAAGGCTTTGCCGAGCGCAACGCTCGGTAAAGGGCTCCCGGTAATGAAATGCTCGGCAAAGCCTTCTTTGCCGAGCGTTTTTTATCGGACGCTCGGCAAAGCCTTTGCCGAGCGCCTAGGCGGCACTCGGCAAAGAAAAGCGATGGTCACGGCGGTAGTCACAGCGTGACGTTTTCTTTGCCGAGCGCCTTCAATAAGACGCTCGGCAAAGAGCAAACTGATTTTTTTAAAAAAAAATTCTTTGCCTAGCACCTCCAGCCTGGCGCTCGGCAAAGAGCAAACTGATTTTTTAAAAAAAAATTCTTTGCCTAGCGCTTCTAGCCTGGCGCTCGGCAAAGAGCACACTGATTTTTTTTAAAATTCTTTGCCTAGCGCCTCCCGCCTGGCGCTCGGCAAAGAAAAACAATTTTTTTAAAAAAAAAATTCTTTGCCTAGCGCTTCCAGCCTGGCGCTCGGCAAAGACCACACCGATTTTTTTAAAAAAATTCTTTGCCTAGCGCCTCCCGCCTGGCGCTCGGCAAAGAGAAACAATTTTTTTAAAAAAAAATCTTTGCCTAGCGCCTCCAGCCTGGCGCTCGGCAAAGAGCAAACTGATGTTTTTAAAAAAAATTCTTTGCCTAGCGCTTCTAGCCTGGCGCTCGGCAAAGACCACACTGATTTTTTTTTAAAACAATTCTTTGCCTAGCGCCTCCCGCCTGGCGCTCGGCAAAGAGAAACAATTTTTTTTAAAAAAAATCTTTGCCTAGCGCCTTCAGCTTGGCGCTCGGCAAAGCTGGGTAAACTACAAGGCTCTTTGCCTAGCGCTGCGCTAGGCAAATCTGGAACCCAGATTTTATTTTTTTTTATTTTTTGCTTTCTATCGCTGCAAACACAACATATCATATATATATACGTCAAATGGATATCACCATGAACACAAATAACACCATTTATATCACAATTTCATCGCTTCTGTCACCACCATCACCATATATATCACAATAGCACATATATCTCATAATAACATTACTTATTCGGTGATAAAGTCCATTACAACAACTTGATGTTCATGAAGTTCAACACAACAAGTCCAAGTCCATGACATGAAGTTCAACACAACAAGTCCAGGTCCATCACCAAGAGAAGGAATACGTGACAACAACTTCGACGTTACTCACTGAGGCGGCGGTGGAGGTTGGTACCCGGGCCACCCATGTGACGGCGGTGACGGTCCCCCATGCTCGTTCGGCACGTGGTTCGAACCCGCCGACTGAGGCTACACACAGGAGCAGCGATTGCATGAGACAAAGTTAAATAGCTAAATAACATGCATGTATGATATATATTACTCACCGGAGTAGTGTTGAGAGCAACGAAGGGAGGAACGACGGGAGGAGGCTGAGGTGGACCCATCAAGCTGGGTGGCAAAGTAACACCCAGAGAACTCTGCAGAAACGTCAGCACGTCCGACATCCTCTGGACACTTGCCAGTCGCGCCGCCCGCTCTGAAGCCACAACCGCCTCCAGCTCGTCGGCCCTCTTGTTCGAAGTTTCCACCTGAGCCTATACATTGTTGCAAAGGTAATGTTAGTGAAGCGACAAGGAAATTCTCGTATAATGCACGACGAGTAAACCAAAACTAACATGTAGTGCCTCGACCTGGGCTTGTCCATAGGCCGGCCGCTCGCGATCGGCGGGAGTCCGGAGCCACTCGTGGTCTGTGCTCGGATCTGGGAGAGAGTGGGAGTAGTGGCGGTGTCGATCACGCTGTTGGCCATCCAGTAGCGCCCATGCTGCTTTCCCTTTCCAAGACACATGACGAGGCGCGCATCGATGTTGTCAGTCGTTGGATCATAATCCGACCCATACATCGTCCTCGCCGCCTCATGGTACTCGGTGACTTTCTTGTAGGCGCTCTCACTTGTGTACGCCTCGGGCGGGTCCTACGGGTTGAAGGAGACGTCGGACGTCGCCTTGCCCTTGTGTGACATGGTATATGCAGCGAAGTAGGAGCATGGCTGGCCACCGTGCGCCGCCGACTGCGAGAACGAAGAGAAGTTTGTTAGTAGTCTTTGCCTAGTTACATTAAAGCATGGCAACAGTTACAAACATGATGACGTACCCAAGCTCGGCCGAAGCCGCCGACGTTGCGGTTGCCTTGATGGTGAGGTACACCTGGCATGGCCAAACGGTGAGCCCGGGCAGCCGCATGCTGCTGCCGCCACTCCTCGCTCAGCCAACGGTCCACGATTTGCCCCCACGCCTCAGGGGACTTTTCGCACCACCAAGGAATGACCTACACGTCATGAAGTAATCGACACGTTAGGCAGTCAAGTTCATAGCACCTAATGTTGAAAGGAACTTAATTTAAAGTTATTCAGTTACCTGCATGAACTGCTCTTTGGTGAGAGAGAGCCTCCGATCTTGGATTTGTTTCTTGTTGACGCTCTCTCCAAATTGCTTCCCATAGTAATCTCTGATGGCCTGGACTCTCTCCAAATTGTATCGTTTCCCCAGTTTGTGCCATGTCATCTGCTTAGCATGCTCCTCGCTCATGTATAGCCGTTGGATCCTCGGCAAGAAAGGGAGGTACCGTAGGATTTTCATTGGGACGGTAAGCTGCTCCTTGTGGCCTCCACCAGAGTCTACCTCCAGGTACCAGGAGGCTTTGCACTTCAGACAATACTTCTCCTGCTCAAGATCTTTCCTGAAAAGGACACACCCGTTCGGACAACAATGTATCTGCTCGTTCGGCATCTTGAGTCCATCAAGGAGTTTCTGGCACTCGTACAGGCTCTTTGGCAACACGTGGCCCTCCGGAAGCAGGCTAGCAATCAAGGCCAGCATGCCACTGAAGTGTTGCCGACTCATGTTGATCTCGGCCTTAAACGCCATCACGCGTCCAACGGCATCGAGCTGACAAACCGTCGTGCGATCATGAAGGGGTTTCTGTGCAGAAGCCATCATGTCGTAGAACGCCTTTGCGGATGCCTCCGCCTCCTCCGCACATCCATCGGGGATCTGTGCTTGCGCGAAGTCATCTAACATGTCTAAAACCCCGCCACCATCATCGACATGCTCGAGGCGAGGCCGCACGACCTCCTCTCTCAACCGATGCGCTTCACCATGGTGTACCCACCAGGTATAGCCCGGCACAAAGCCATTCAACTGAAGATGTTTAGCCATGGTCTCCTGGTTTTGCCATTTCCTATTTGCACACTTGCTACAGGGACACTTCGCCAATCGCGCTCTATTCACACCACTGTCGAATGCACCTTCCAAGAAAGCCTCCGTCTTCTGCCCCCATTCAATGCTAAAATCATGCTTACTTGGGTATCCCGCATACATCCACTCACGGTCATCCATCCTCTAACATGCATATCAAAGATGAACATAAACATCAAGTGCATCTACTTCGTGTTCCTACCATCTAATAGGTAAGGATAGGTCCTAATCCCACCTGTGGATGCGTAGACGAGGTTAGTTTCCATGGGCTACTCCGAGCCGAGACAGAATTTTGGCAGCACCTCCCCGCTGTTCTCCAGATACACGTCCCGGCGGGGAGAGTGTGTATCCGGAGAACAACACGAAGGTGAGGCCGAAACCCTGTCTCGGATCAGAGCAGACCATAGAAACTAACCTCGTCTATGCATCCGCGGGCTGTCCAAAAAAAGTGGACAATCCAAAACAGATATGGTTATACATATGCAAAGATCGCATACTTCCAACCGTATCCGTTTCGGACGGGAGACGCCTAACTGGGTAACGCGACCTACGTCCACATGTGACGGAAAGAGGGGTCATACCGTAGGTGCCGGTGAAGACAGGCTAGCGGGGCAGTGCCGAGTCATGCTCCTTCAGCTATCCTCCAACGGGAGCCCTCCTGAAAAAAACCAATTAGTGAGAACGAAAAATTTCGGCAGCACCTCCCATGTACGGGGAGGTTACCAAACCTGCAAAAAAAGACGGAACGATGGCCGACAACCACAAATACGTCACCGGCACGATGGCCGACTAGCACATATGTATTTCCAATCCATGCAGAAGAATATATGCAAGTATTAACACTATTAGTATAACCACTACTAGTACTATCACTACTCACACTACCACTACTACTACGCCTACTACTCCTAGTCCTAACCCTTCTACTACTACTACCTACTACACCTACAATTACTACTACTACTCCAACTATACTACTACACCTACTACTAATCCTACTACTACCACATTGACCACGACTTCGCCTACTACTACTCCTACTACTCCAACTACCACTACTACTACGCCTACTACTCCTACTACGTCAATCTAGACGTACCTGTGGCGGACGACGCGGGGTGCGGCGGCCGACGCGAGGTCGCGGTCGGGGTGCGCGAGGCCGACGCGGGCGCGAGCCGGGGCCGGGGCGGGGGCGGTTGGCCGGGCGCGGCGAAGGTGGCCGGCCGCGGCGCGGGGCGGCGGTGGCGGTTGGCCGGGCGCGGCACGATGCGCGGGGGCGGGGGCCGGCTGGGCGCGGCACGCGGCGCGGCGGCCGGCCGGGCGCGGCAAGCGGCGCGGGGGGCAGGGGCGGGGGCCGGCCGGGCGCGGCACGCGGCGCGGCGGCGGCGGCGGCGCACCGCTACGGAGCTTGACGCGGCGCGGGGGGCGGAGGCGAGGGCCGGCCGGGCGCAGCGGCAGCGGCGGCCGGGCGCGGAGGCGGCGGCGGCGGACGGGCGCGGCTGCTATACGAAGTGATGTTTTCTTTTTTTTCAATTTTGGCCGGTTCATGTAAATAAGGAGACGCCCTTTGCCTAGCGTCCGCGATTTGGCGCTCGGCAAAGAGGTGCCTTTGCCGAGCGCCAGATCGCGGGCGCTAGGCAAAGAATTTTTCGTTGATTTTTTTTTCAATTTTGGCCGGCTGAGACGCTCTTTGCCTAGTGCCCGTGATCTGGCGCTCGGCAAAGATGTGCCTTTGCTGAGCGCCAGATCGCGGGCGCTAGGCAAAGAATTTTTTGTTTTTTTTTTAAATTTTTATTTGTAAATTTGTTTTTTTATTCGTTTAAGTACTGTACACTCCTTTGCCGAGCGCCAGATCGGAGGCGCTCGGCAAAGACTTTTCCGTTTTTTTTTAAATTTGTTTTTTAATTTGTTTTTTAATTTTTTTTTATTTTTTTTAAATTTGTTTAATTGCTGTACACTCCTTTGCCGAGCGCCAGATCGGGGGCGCTAGACAAAGAATTTCAAATAATGTGTCATTCATGCAAAAAAAGGTTTGAAAGAAAAAAAAAGAAAATTCTTTGCCTAGCGCCAAATTTCAGCGCTTGGCAAAGAGGTGCCTTTGCCGAGCGCCCTGCGTTAGGCGCTAGGCAAAGGTGTCTCTTTGCCGAGTGCCAACCTTGGCGCTCGGCAAAGGCACCTCTTTGCCGAGCGCTGCCATTTGGCGCTCGGCAAAGAATTTTCTTTTTTTTTGTTTTTTGTTTCAAACTTTTTTGTCATGCATTACACATTATTTAAAAGTATATGTTAAGTTTTGGTACTTTTTTAAATCTTTTTACTATTTATCGTTAGTTTATTTGATTTAATTGAATTTCTCCGATAAACGCGTGTTTGAACTGTAGGTGCATCGAATCTCCGAATTGGACGGTTCGAAAATTGATATTCGCATTACTTAGCGTATATTAAGGCCGTATCCTGGAGCACGCATGAAATATCAAACATCTAGCGCACGGAACACGGCGACCAAGTTGCGCGTGAAGTGCTATTAAATTAAAAAAAAGCAAACAAAGTTCGAAAATCACGAAACTTAGCGAAACGTCTTTGGAGCACATGTGGAGGCTATGGTCAAAATTTGGTAAAGTTTCGTGCACGTTGTCACGTAAGTTAGTTAGAAACCTAGACATCTCACATGTGATCACATGTGAGATGTCTAGGTTTCTAACTAACTTACGTGACAACGTGCACGAAACTTTACCAAATTTTGACCATAGCCTCCACATGTGCTCCAAAGACGTTTCGCTAAGTTTCGTGATTTTCGAACTTTGTTTGCTTTTTTTTAATTTAATAGCACTTCACGCGCAACTTGGTCGCCGTGTTCCGTGCGCTAGATGTTCGATATTTCATGCGTGCTCCAGGATACGGCCTTAACATACGCTAAGTAATGCGAATATCAATTTTTGAACCGTCCAATTCGGAGATTCGATGCACCTACAGTTCAAACACGCGTTTATCGGAGAAATTCAATTAAATCAAATAAACTAACGATAAATAGTAAAAAGATTTAAAAAAGTACCAAAACTTAACATATACTTTTAAATAATGTGTAATGCATGACAAAAAAGTTTGAAACAAAAAAACAAAAAACAAAAAATTCTTTGCCGAGCGCCAAATGTCAGCGCTCGGCAAAGAGGTGCCTTTGCCGAGCGTCAAGGTTGGCAGTCGGTAAAGAGACACCTTTGCCTAGCGCCTAACGCAGGGCGCTCGGCAAAGAGCCACCTTTGCCGAGCGCCTAACGGAGGGCGCTCGGCAAAGAACGACGGTATATTCCGCGGTGGCTCTTTGCCGAGCGCCTGGCGCTTGGCAAAGACGTTCTTTGCCGAGTGTTTCTCTTTGTCAAGGGTATGGCACTAGGCAAAGGAGTCATTGCCGAGCGCATTCTTTGCCGAGAGCCCGGCGTTAGGCAAAGGTGGCCTTTGCCGAGCGCTCGATAAATAGCGCTCGGCAAAGACCCAGGCGCTAGGCAAAGGCACTGTCTGCCGTAGTGTCTACAACTTACTTAACCTTGAAGTCGGCAGGGTCTACAACTTAACCCTCAGAACTTGCCGTTTTGATTCGGGCGGCGGCCGGGGTAGACCTGACCGACACAGAGAAGAACTGAGGCCCCGTTCATTCAATTGATTCAGGCTTGCTTGTACTTAAAGTTCATTCAGAACTGGTGCCGGCCGATTCAATTCGATTCGATCGGTCCCCATCCCAATTGCATAAATATATAGCTTGACTTTTGGTCGTCTTTACCTTACGTACCGAATTATTTACGTGCATGCATGGCTGTGCAATCCTTACGGCAACAAGGGCCGGGTGCCCCGCGCGCCGCCGCCGCGTCCGTGGAGGAGAAGGAGATGGAGTCCCGCACCAGCGTCCTCGTCGAGATGAACGAGAAGTTGGACCGCCTTCTTGGAACTCTGCCCCCCACCGCCACCAGCCAACCCGTCGTTGCTCTCGCGCCTCGCGCGGCTGTGGCGCCGCTACTTCGTCAGGTTCGATCCCTACTCCATCCCCGTCGGTCAGCCGCTGACTGAGGAACAGATGGAGATGCTTCAACGGTAAACCACCCTCGTTCCATCCGTTTTTTTTCCTGTTTTGGTTCCGATTTCGATTGCGCATATTACAATTCAAAATGTCGTTCTATTCTATTTATTCGGACATAGACGGCCGGGAAATACCATAAGACCCTCATTAGAAGGCATGCCCACCTTGTAGAAATAAGCTAGTGCTGAATGCCCAAGATTCACCTTTGTGCATATTTTAGGACCCATGCTATTGTCGGTCATGAATGATGATGCATTTGACTACTATGGTTCACATCTTTTGCCCAAGCTAGAGGCAGGAAGCACCGGGATGAAACTATTACAATTGTTGCTACAATTATATGATCTGTTTGTGGTGTATTTGCTATTACAATTGTTGCTACAACTATGATCTGTTTATGGTCTATTTGCTATTACAATTGTTGCTACAACTATGATCCGTTTGCACTTTTTGTATAATATAGAAAATAACATCATTACTGCCTTTGCTGTCACATTCTAATAATGCTTTCTGTATAATTTATTTTTTGCCTTCTGTTTTCAGATGAACCAGTTACTGAATCCTACAGTGTCTTGGGTTTTCCTCTTGGGTGGTCTACTCCTCGTAGTGGCAAATGTATGAACCCCTCCCCCCTCCTCTTCCTCTCTCTCAGACCTCAATACCTCATGATCATTCACTTTACTCATTTTTTTCACATTTCTTGGCTTCATGTGTTTTTGCAGTGGATTCCTTTTGCAAGACATGCTACCGTCGCTTTGATGTTCCACATCCTGGCATACAGAAGATATTTGCGTGGTGGACATAAGAATGTGGAAAAAGTCTGTGAAATGTGCTATCTTCGCTCCCGTGTGCTGCATCCACCCCCTGGGGAATTCGCGTTTGGTTATCACCATCCTTACCACCCCTACCCTAGTAAGCACCGATAGTATGGATCACTGTGGATGTGAAACTAGCTTCTTAGCTTGCTAGATAGACTTGTCGGTATTGCTATATTTGGCCTTGATGGTTGGAATGACTGTGTACAAGGAACTTAAACGTGATGACCGCCTTCCATATACGAGTTAATTTGAAGTTAGAAATAAGCCATGTTTCTATGTAACATGGGAAAACTGTCTGTATGTTTATCTGCTTTCTGCTTTCTGCTGGAGACGTGCAAAAATGTTAACTTTTTCTGTGGCTGCATTGTTTGTTTTATATGATACTAGGAAATATGTCCAAGAGGATTCACCATTTTATTAAAATGCCATTTGCAGTAAAAATGCCAAATTAATCAATACCGTATATTGTGAAAAATAAACAGATATATGTATTTAAAATCCTAACAGTTTGAAACATATTGAAGGCATGTGATGAGTCGATGGAGACATGCATCCTATGTCGCATCGACCTAGCTAATTGGCAAAATTGTATGGTTTGAAACCGTGACTATGACATAGAGAATAACTCCCCGTTCGTTCAGTTGATTCAGGCTTGGACTTAAAGTTCATTCAGAATGTGCAAATTTCTATAGCCAAATTACATAGTTTGACTTTGGTCTTACTCACCAAATTATTACGTCATAAGTGCATGCACGGCTGCAATCCTTATGATATGAATTATGATGCATGGAGTCCTGACATGGAACTTATATGTCATTGACACTGCAGCTTTGTGTGTTGCTATTTATTAACAGATTAGACACCAGAATGTGGAAATTTCTATATAGCCAAGATCCACGGGTTTAGGAAAAAAAATTTGAAAAGAAAAAAAAAGGGTCACGCCTTTCTTGCGACTGACCTACTCACAACCACCTTCACAACAATACATGTGTATTGATCAGTAAATCATGCTTTGCTTTCAGCTAACCCCAAGATTCCACTGAACAAATCTGTTTTTATGGATGGAAGACAGCCAAGGGGTAATTCAGACAAGAAACAATCCCTGTGGCCTGGTAAGTGGTAATACACGCATATATAGTACTAGCACTGCCACACAATGATGCAATGCAACAGTCCGGGACTGGTCCTGCAATAGAAAGGATTCTTCAGTTAGCAATAGCTTTCAGCTGATTCACTTCTCCCCCATCTGCTGAATCATTACCCGTGGCGTATCGTCACCGCTTTCAGAGTTCAGAGAGAGGTCACCAGGAACCCAGAAAGGTAGCTTTATGCATGTTTCCCTCTGCTTATTCTCACAGATTATACCTAGGAATGACTCTTGGGTATCATCATCTTCAGAATGTTCAGAAATGCTTGTGCACAACGGTTACAGTTACTTGTAGACTCCTTCAGTTCAGAAAGTTCAGAACTGGGAGGTCAGATGACCATGCATGCTAGTTTTCATTTACAGTTTCCAAGCATGATTTTGTCTGTGATCATAGATGTAGAGTACTAACATTGAGTACATGACGCCGGGAGAGCACATGAACAAGTCAGATTGTACCCTTTGCGTGCCGTGAATTATCCATAGCCTGCCTCAAGTTCTTTTCTTGCAGCCTTTTTTCCACACCATAGCCATGACATCAACCGATCCCATCCTGATTCCTGACACACAGCACGGAAGCTAGTAGCGACCCTCGCGCATGCTGACGCTTTCATTTTCATGGCTGCCGCTTCTTGCTTCGATGTGAAGGCTGCAGCAGCCATAGTCCTACTCCAGTGACTCCTAGGGTGAGGCGATCGCGAGTGCTCACCGGCTGGCCGGCGCCATGGGAGGGGGAGGTCACCCGTGCATGGCTGCCACCGGCGATGGAGCCGGGGCCAGCGTGGAGGCCGCGTTGAGGCCTCTTGTCGGCGTCGACGCCTGGGACTACTGCATCTACTGGAGGCTGTCTCCTGACCAGAGGTAAGAGTAGCTAGCTAGCATCACTGATCTACCTTGCTTCTTTTCTTCTTTTTTTCTCGTTTGGAGCTCAGAAATCAGAATCATGCGAATATGTGTGATGACATGTCCCCCTGTGGCACAAACTGCTTGCAGGTTCTTGGAGATGACTGGGTTCTGCTGCAGCAGTGAGTTCGAGGCACAGCTTTCAGCACTGGGTGACCTGCCTCCATCAATCCAGCTCGACTCCTCGTCTGCAGGGTAATACAATCTCCATCAGTTCCACTGTCGCTCGGGAGGCATCGATTGCCTTTGCCTGCCAGGTCGAATTCTAGCTAATCCCTGCAGTTCTATGCATGCTCTATCGATCGGTCAGAATGCACGCCGAGGCAATGGTGTCCAACCAGCCGATTTGGCAGAGCAGCCGCGTGTCAGAGCTCCAAACAAGTTACTCCAGTGTACAGCTCTTGTCATCTTCAACCTCCCTCCACTGCCAACAGCCAAGAGCCAACTGCTGTCTGATCATCGTCTTGTATCCATGACATGGTGCAGGAGCCCGGATCCGGCGGAGGCCCGAGGACGCGGCTGCTAGTGCCCGTCGCCGGCGGCCTCGTCGAGCTCTTCGCGGCGAGATACGTACGTAAAAGCCACGGCTGAATCTGCACCGATTTTTCTTTTCTTTTCTTTTTTCTGTTTGCCGCCATCACATCAGAAAATTCAGGATTAGTTTGGGCGGGGGATCGATTTCTGTTAGGCGGGCCACGAGTAGTTAGCCCGAGAGCAGCCAGAACCAGGAGCGCACGGCTTCCGCGTGACCCAGCTGCCAGCGCCGCCGCCCCGGCGAAGATGTGGCTGTGAACCGCACGCAACAGCCACGGCCTTTGCATTTGCATGCCATGCGCACACAAACACATGACATGACATGACACACCTGACCTGACGCTCTCCTCTTTATATGTACGCCGCCGCGGCGTGCGGGCGTGCGCGCGCAGATGGCGGAGGAGGAGCAGATGGCGGAGCTGGTGATGGCGCAGTGCGGGGTGCCGGGCGGCGCCGAGGGGAGCGAGGGCGCCGGAGGCGGCGTGCACGCGTGGCCGCCGGGCTTCGCGTGGGACGGCGCCGCAGACGCGTCGCGCGGGATGTACGGCGGCGCGGTGCCGCCGTCGCTCGGCCTGTTCGACGCCGCCGGTAGCGTCGCGGCGGACCCGTTCCAGGCGGTGTTGCAGCAGGCGCCGGGCGCCGGTGGTAGTGCGGTGGACGACGCCGGGTGGCAGTACGCGGCGGCCGCGGCAGCTGGGAACGAACTGGCGGCGGTGCAGCAGGAGACGCAGCCACAGCCGCAGCCGCGCGGCGCGGACTCGGGGTCCGAGGGCAGTGACTTGCAGGTGGACCCCGAGGACGACGGGGACGGCGATGGCGATGGCGACGGCGACGGGCAGGGGCGTGGCGGCAGCGGCGGCAAGGGCGGCGGGAAGCGGCAGCAGTGCAAGAACCTCGTGGCGGAGCGGAGGCGGCGGAAGAAGCTCAACGAGCGGCTCTACAAGCTCAGGTCGCTCGTCCCCAACATCTCCAAGGTCAGTACTCTCTCGTCGGTCCGCCGTCGCCGTCATCCATGGAACGCTTTGCTTTCTTACTTCTCTGATGTCATCGATGGTGTTGTTCAGATGGACCGCGCGTCGATCCTCGGCGACGCCATCGACTACATCGTGGGCCTGCAGAACCAGGTGAAGGCGCTGCAGGACGAGCTGGAGGACCCGGCGGACGGCACCGGCGGCTGCGCCCCCGACGTGCTCCTGGACCACCCGCCGCCGGCGAGTCTGGTGGGGCTGGAGAACGACGACTCGCCGCCCACGAGCCACCACCAGCCGCTCGCCGGGAGCAAGAGGGCCCGTGCGGCGGCGCAGGCGGCGGAGGAGGAGAAGGGCCACGACATGGAGCCGCAGGTGGAGGTGCGGCAGGTGGATGCCAATGAGTACTTCCTGCAGATGCTGTGCGAGCGCAAGCCTGGCCGCTTCGTCCACATCATGGACTCCATCGCTGCGATGGGACTGGATGTCACCAACGTCAACGTCACCTCACACGAGAGCCTCGTCCTCAACGTCTTCCGCGCCGCGGTACATATATATAACACAACACCAGTACGCCGCCGCCGCGCCATTGATGCATGCGCGCGATTCTTATCATAGCAGCACGTGCTCATTTTTTTTTTGTGACACTGGCAGAGGCGGGACAGCGAGGTGGCGGTGCAGGCGGACAGGGTGCGGGACTCGCTGCTGGAGGTGACGCGGGAGCCGAACGGTGTGTGGTCGTCGGCGCCGCCGCCGGTGGGGGTGGGGATGAGCGGCGGTGGCATCGTCGACGTCAAGCTCGACGGCGTGGACATGAAGCTCGACGGCATCATCGACGGGCAGGCGGCACCGGGCGTCGCAGTGGCAGTTGCTGAGGATCATTACGGCGGCTACAACCATCTCCTCCAATACCTCGCTTGATCATCATTTACTAGCATTTTTTACGTTGAAAAATTGAATCCAAGGATGATGGATCAACTAATAAACGGGTTCTATATATAAGTGACTGTGAATTGCGATTATTGGTAGCATATGGTCGTTGATTAAAGTGTATTAATTATTGAGTTTAACATTATGGAGTTTTTTCGCTGCTTTTCTCGATCTTTTTTGTGTTGGTTCAAATCAGGGTGGAATACTAAAGTTGTTTCTTTTTTGTGTTTTTTTTATAAAAAGTAAACTATATTTTGGCTCTTTGCATGAGTTGTGCACTTAAATATCGTTTGTTACAAGTTTCGGGTCTAGCAAATAGTATCATTATTATAACGCAGGTCTAGTTTGCTTATCATATATTCGGACTCGGATATACTTTTTATAATATAAATAGTTTCATTTCATTTATTTGATTATTATAATGGTTGTATTCACGGTGCATCTTTACGGTCCGTTTGGTACAACGATCTGTTTCACAAGTGCAAGCAGTTTTTTTAGCTTCAATTTCATGAGCAATTTCATCGATGGAGCTTAAGGTGTTTTCGAAAAATATTTGGTAAAAAAAAAAGAAACTTCTCAACAAAGCGAAGAGGAAACCGAAAGAAACTAGTATTTCAGCTTCACCAGCTTCCCTGGGAATGTGAGCCAACTCTGACTTAGAGCTATCGTTATCTGTTTTGTCTCTTAACTATTTTCCTATTACTATCTTGTGACTATGCAATTTTAGATCAAGTAGTTTTCAATCTCATCTTGGTTAGCTCTATTAGCAATAAAAACACTTTCTGAATCTTTATGCAGTTCCTTAGCTCTCTTATAAATATTAATTCGAGATGATATTGCTTTTTTCTATTATGGTTCTGTAGTTTCTTTTTCGCTAGTATTGTTTGATTCGTCACAATGCTTTTCATGTCGAGTCTGTCACCACCTTTTAGTTCCACGTAATCATGAGTTACCATAATAGACAACTTATATAGTAAGTTATTCATTCTTTTAAGTTATCTCATAGGAACTCACAATTTCTTAATTTGTGCAAAAATATAAGGAACATTATAAGTTGCATGGCAATCATAACTCATGTAACATAAACCTTAGCTTATTAGATGGTTGTTTAGCGAAACAACAGCCTCTTTCTCTTACCACGTTATCTCTCCATGTTTTCAAAATTCTTACATGGCTTTGTATTAGACTATCTATGAGACCACTAACGGATAGCAATATATTTGTGCTTAGCTAAATTAGACTATCTACGAGACCACTAATGGATAGCAATATATTTGTGCTTAGCTAAATCACAATGGGAGCATCTGGAGATGTTCAAAACTGGTTTCTAATGGTTTGCGACCTTGAATAATTTTGTCATTGAACTAATGTTGGTCGGAATATTGTTCTCGTCTGTGTCGTTTGGCTATTGCAAGTGTTTCATATACTTGATGGCATCATTGAATAGTAATGAGCCTAAAGAAGTTTTAAAACGGATTAGTCCCCATTGTCCGATGCATATATTTGTCCATCCAATTTTTGTTGTTCCCTAGATATTGCCTAAACATGCGATTAAATCTTGTTCTTTGTGGTCGATGCTCACCGGCCTTTAGTGCTGCCACTTGATGTTTGGAACCTTCGACAATATTATCAAGCAGTATTCATATTACGTTTTTTATTTTTCAAAGCTAATATTGCTAGAATTTATTCCTTTAGCTCAGGGGCTTGCCATTAGCATCGACATCGATTTCAGCTTCACCTTGCCATTCCTTCGGTCTGAGGGCTCGCCATCAGATTTGGCTAAGGGTTCATCACTAGGTTTGGTGCCAACTACACCTCCACTCCGTAGCCTTGCTCGACTCGAGGACTCACATTAGCTTTGGAGCCACGGACCACTATACCTCGTTGTCTTGCTCGGCTCGAGGGTTTTGCCAGTAATGTTGGCAGTGTCATTGAATCCTTCACTTCTGCCATCACCTTTGACTTGGGAGCTCACCGATTGCTTCAGGAATTACTTCAACTATCCCTAGCATCAACATCAACTATAGCTTCACCCCACAACACCACCTTTGGCGATGACCTCGGCTTTGCCCCAATATCCACCTTCAGCTCGAGTGGCATGCCTATTACTTCAATGATGCCTACGACTTTGACTAGTCGTAACTTCATCCTGAGTGACTCATCGTCAACTTCAGCAACATCTACAAGCCCGAAGAACCTCCTCCCAAGATCCATCATTGACACCTTCGTCGACTAGGGACGAGACCTTCGCTCGCTCATAAGAACCAACCAAGAGGGCCTAAGGCCGGTACATTGGAGAAAGAATCCAACCCAGAGGGCATGTCTTGCCCAATGTTCATGATCCAAAGGAGACAAGCCCTGTCGATTGCAACAACCACTCCATCTACGCACATCTCCGAAAATGCATCATCATCGACCTTTGGTAGCAACTCCTACATCAGTCTACCTTGGACGACTATGACAACCAGTAAGACTACTTCCACTATACTATGATTACTTTGGCTACATAGAGCTACCCCCGTAGAGGTGAAGACCACCCAAAGTGGACAGAACAATAGGTGCGAGATTGTCGACCTCCGTAGACAAAAAAGCCATCATGATGAGATCATGGCTTCTAACCCTTGCCGCTGAAGCTTTTCCTGCACCGAGGGTACAAATCAAAGCCCGGGACAATCGAGTCTAAGCTCAATTTTGGCATAGTTAGCTCCCTGTCATGTGTGTGCTCCTTTCTCTAAGTCTTTTTTCCTACTGGTTTTTGGGATGGAGTTTTTAATTGGGTGCACACACAGAAGCGTTCGTGAGGGAATCCCTCATAACTAGAGATTCTACACATGGGCCTTATTTTATGTTGTAGCAACTTGATTGCTCTACCTGCCAAAACCTAGTGGCTAGGGGCTACTATTGAGGGTGAGTACAGCTAGGCCTAACCCTTCCTTGTAAAAAAGGCCCAAGGTCCAAACCATAAGGGCCTAAGGGGCATGGTCCTCTACGTAATTTGTAACCTAAAGGGGTAGAGAGGAAGATTGGCTTCTCCCACTTCCCTTATAAATAGAGCTTAAGGGGTAAGACCAAGGGTGGTTCCTCCACTTACACCAAAATTAAATCTCTTATACTTCTCTCTTGTTTGGGCATGTCCCAACACTCTAGATGGTTTGACTCATATTATGTTAAAATTATATTCTTTGTTTTTATAGATTGTAGAATGATCTCGATATAAAAAGAGGTAATATAAGGTATTTACCATCCAAGAGTCTAGAGCTAATTTCTGTTAATGGAAGAAAAGACTAGAACATTCAACCATGCTTCATGGTGAATATAAGAAATTTTTAAAAGGCTTTGGTGACTAAAAGGCGGCGACATTCGTACCCTTCGTGTGAAGTATCAGGAGAACATGATCGGAGCTCCCGGTGATAACCCAGGACGCCTACTGATCCAGATCACTCGGATGCAATAGATACCTTTTACGTCACATGCCTTAAGGATGTACTGTTGACCAATACACCAACCGAAGGATATATGATGGTGAAGCAGCTGACTCCTCCCAAGAATTGGTGGGAGAAGATGATCTTCTAGGTTGCTGCCTGTTCGGTATGGTTAAGTGAAAAAACACTGTCCTCTCATTGTTTGGCATATTTTGGACTGAGTTTAGGTTTTTGCTGTTAGGCGTTGATTTTCCATGAATACGTCTCATGACAATTCCACTTTATCTGTTTTTTATATGGTTGCACACTGGTTTTACACGTCCTCGTAACTCATTTCAGCAAGTTGTACCCTACTGATTTTAGAAGTATTTTCGTTTCTTTTCTTAAGCATATTTTTGTATCTTTTCTTTAGCATAATGTTGTATGCCCATTACATACAGCGCCTGGTTTTTTGGAATGTCGGCTACCATAGTTTACAGGTAGTTCGTGACCTCTCGGCTCTTCCATAAAACATATTTGCTTGTTCAGTGAAATCTTGAGACTCGCTGAAAGCAAATGCACATGTATTGTTGTGAAGGTGGTTATGACTCATATGAATAAGGTCAGTCGCAAGAAAGTCGTGACCTTGTTTTTTTTTCTCAATCAGCTGGCTGATGTAGAAATTTCCACATCCTGCTGTTTGATCTGTTAATAAATATATAATAGCACACAAATCGGCAGTGTCAATGACAGATAATTTCCATGTCAGGACTCACTCCATGCATCATATATCGTACATGGCGGCATCGGCTACAAGCATTGCTTGGACTCTACCGTATGTAGCAGTATCTATTGGACCGTACGGTACCAATGTGGTAACAAAAGCAAAAAGAGCGAGCTTGTTCAGTTTGCACCATGGAGTAATTTTGTCTCGACCCTACGTTCATGAAGTTGTATGTGACATGCATGTGTAATTTTACATGTCCGGGCATGTGCGATCTTAGTTTGACTAGGTTTATTTAAAGAATTACATAGTACGCAGGCGCTTCATATTTACCTCTGTGAATGCACGCACGTTATAGACGTGCTATTGAACCATGTTGCCCATAGGCATTGGGGACTGGGGAAGTGGCTAGCTCAGGCAAGGCATGTCGAGCCTTTTTCCGGACTGACATCTTCCTAGATGTTTCTTGTGACATGTTTGGTTTGGAATCCCAGATACGTGCTTGGATGAGACATATGCAGTCTCAGTTAAACCTGTAGATGGCTATACGGAGGCCGCTCAGTGTGGGTCTGAAAGCATGCTATGCAGGGTGCTCAGGGTGGGTCTAAAAAAACATGGCCTGACCTTACCGGGCCAGACATATTATAGACACACCATGAGGCATAGTGGTCAGCTTAGGCATGGCAGTTGATCCCTTTTCCGAACTAGTATATCTTCCTGGACATTGCTTGTGACAAGTTTGGTTAGGAGTTCTGGACATTGCTTGGATCAGATATGTGCAGGCTCAACTAGACCTATAGATGGCCATATAGGCCGCTATAGACCCAAAAAAAATATGACCTGATCTTATATCCTACTAAAACATGTTACATATGTGTCATCAAACTGTGTCATCCATATATAGACACAATGGTCGGCTCAAGTATAGGACATCGAGCCCTTTTTCAAACTAAGCTAGCCTGATAAGCACGACCTATACACCAGGCAACACAAAATCCACATCCTTGTGGCGCCACTGCTTTCATGGTCATACCATGAGGGAGAGCCATATGAATAGATAGACTCGTTAGGTAAAGCTGCTCTGATTAGCATGTATTGCTGGTACTACAGTGAAAAAACCTTGAAGCCAATTTTTTTTTAGTGTTGGTACTTGAAGTCAATTAAAGTAATTCATGCTTTACCAAGATTCTAATAAATAGTATTCATATTTATGGCTCCGAATCAATTTATTATGAAACTATATTTTGTAATTAATCTAAAGAAATTGATTTGATATCATAAATATTGATATTTTATTTTATAATTTATAATTGGTTAAACTTAATATACTAAAATATGGCCCTATGCTAAAATTATATTCTTTCTATGACAGAGGGAGTACTATAGAAAAAGAAAATCCTGAAGTCAAAAAAATTTAAAAAATCAAAATAAAAAATGGAGAAAGAAGTGAAAAGCGAAGCAAAAAAATCTAAAACCAGAGGAAAAGCCTGAAGCCGATTTTTTCAAAAAAAATCATAATCATAAAATGCAGAAAAAATGAAAAGCAAAGCCAAAAAGTTTTTTTAAAAATGGAGATGCGGGGTATGGATCTCCGTACTAAAGCGGGAGGAAAAGCCTGAAGCCAAATTTTTTTAAAAAAATAAAAAATCATAATAAAAAATGGAGAAAGACCAGAGGAAAAGCCTGAAGCCGATTTTTCTTTAAAAAATGTTAAAAATCATAATAAAAAATGAGAAAGAAGTGAAAATCAATAAAAAAATTGAGAAAGAAGTGAAAAGCAGAAGAGTTAGTCCATAGTCATGCAGGTTTTAGGACTTACATGGGGAGACTGGGATGAACCAGTGCCCTTGTTTAGTTCCCAAATTCTCCCCCCAAATTCTACTATGCAAAAAGAAGATTCCCCATCACATCGAAATATCGGCAAATGCATGGAGTACTAAATGTAGATGAAATTAAAAACTAATTGTACAGTTTTATTGTACTTTGCGAGACGAACAATTTGAGCCTAATTAATCAAAGTTTGGACAATTTTTACCAAATACAAACGAATTGGAACAGTGCGCATTTAATGCGCACTGTTCTAACTCGGCAGCCCCCAACTCGGCATCTAAACAAGGGCAGTATTGGATTTACAGCCTGACATTATTCTTGGAGCTGATGTACTTTATGACTCAGCAAGTGAGCTACCATTCTACTCTACCGTGTTCAGTCTATTACTGTTATTTCTTAAATGTGGATGGTCCTGTTGTGTCCATCCATTCACTGACTACCTACCTATTTTTCCATTCGTATTGCCATCGTTTTCGCTGACTGACATACCACTGCATCTATTTTTGGCAAGATTTTGATGATCTGTTCGCGACGGTGACCTTCTTCTCGAAAATTCTTCTCGGGCAGTTTTCATAACCACATACCACAACCGTAGGTATCAACGAATCATTTCGTCCCTGTTTCACTTGGAAGAAGTGTGGCACGCAACATTTCTAATAAATCAGTTGGATTTTTTTTTTTGCAACTCATAAATCAGTTGGATTTGTGTACGCAGTGGTCATCATCTGATTGAGTTTTTGGTGGTCAAGTGGGGTTTGAACTTTGAAGTGCTTGACACTGCTGGATGGTTTCTCCTTCCTGCCACCATGCAAGGCTGCTTCGCTTCAGGGGAACATTCAGCTTGTTGAAATCGCTCTTGACAAGGAAAAGCATAAATGACCCTGGGGTGAGGTGATGAACTTGTTTCATGGGTAAATCTGCAAGCGTATGCGATTCAGAATGGATTATGTTTCATGGGTTATAGTTTGATTAAGTTGATGAAAAGCGCTGAAAACTTTTTCTTTAACGCAAAAAAGGGCAGAAAACTAAAATGCCATATTTGGTTCTCTGCATACATGTTGGAGCGAGCGACTCCATGTCAATTCATCCATTTGGAGTTTTTGACTGTCATCACAAGGATTTTCTTTTTAATTAAAACAAAGTCATCGGGAGTATTGCACTATGAATAGCTTATGCATGAAAGAAAAAACAGAAAATGTTGGCTGATATGTACTATTTCGTTCCAACTGTGCAAAAATTGTAGATTCCCTAAAAAACGTGCAGGGATCCATCTGTTGAATTGTTGATTCATGTATTCATGACCTAAACACATATTTTTTGCATAATGAACTTTTCTCATTTTTATCGAAATCCTCATGTTATTTTTTGCGAGAATCCCTTTTTTCTATGATGAACACAGGTTAAGTGGTTTTCAGAAGTCTTCACCGTTTACTGTTGTTAGTGCATTTCCTCTCCTGCACAACAATAAAATATGACTGTACTTAGAAAGAACTGACAAAAAGAGAGACGCCTGTAGCTTAGTGGATAGAGTATCTATTTCGTATGATAGCCATGTCAAAGAACTCTGGCCTATACTCTTCAACACAGAGAAATCCATATGCTGTGATGCCTATATATAGCACGCAACTCAACTTTGGCCTTGTTTAGTTCCAAAGTTGGGAGGTGCCAGAAATACTGTAGCATTTCGTTTATATTTATAGCATGCAACTCAACATTTGGCCTTGTTTAGTTCCAAAGTTGGGAGGTGCCAGAAATACTGTAGCATTTCGTTTGTATTTATCAATTATTGTCCAAACATTGACTAATTAGGCTTAAAAGATTCGTCTCGCAAAGTACAAACAAACTGTGTAATTAGTTTTTTTTACCTACATTTAATACTCCATGTATGTATCTAAAGATTTGATGTGATAGCGAATCTTTGCACTTTTTATATTTTGGAGGGGAACTAAACAAGGGCTTTGAGATATTCTTTTCAACTCTGGCTCGCTACTAACTGACATGCTGACAAACCAGTCGATGCTTTATTATTCACTGTGGCTGGGTTTAGTTGAGAAAATTTGGTTGAAAAGTTACTGTAGCACTTTTCGTTGTTATTTGGTAAAATTTGTCCAACTATGGATTAATTAGACTCAAAAGATTCGTCTTGAACTTTTCAGACAAACTATGCAATTAGTTATTTTTTTACCTACATTTAATGCTTCATGCATGCGTTTAAAGATTCGATGTGATGGGTGGAAGAGGAAATATTTTAGGTACGCATGGCAAGTGAACGCGGCCTATAACTGTATGTTCGTTGTGCAGACATTATACCATTTGGGAGCGAGGAAATTCGCTGTGATCAACGTGCCACTGATTGGGTGCTGTCCATACCTGAGAAGTCAGAACCCAACAGGAGAATGTGTTGAGCAATTGAATCAGATAGCCAAGAGCCTGAACGATGGAATCAAGGACCTGTTCAGCAATCTCAGCAACCTCCAAGTGAAGTGAAGAGTGCATACTCCGGTGGTGGCAGGTTCAATGCTGAGATAGGGTGCACCCCCATCTCCAGCTGCTACAGTGATATCAGTAAATACCTCTTCTGGGACCTGCTGCACCCTACCCAAGCTACCTCCAAGTTTGCAGGACTTGTCTTCTACGATGGACCAGTCCCATCAGCATCAAGCAGCTAGTTGAGGCATAATACTCCAACATCGTTCCCTCAAAAATAATACTCCAACATCAGAACAAGGATTAGCCCAACACATCTGCTTTGTGATCGTAGGGCTTATGTTCTATGACCTGAAATTTCAATAATAACATCATTATCATCATTTAAGAAACGGACAAATATGCATTGTTTTTTCCTTCTTAAATACATATTCATGACAGTGCACCTCAGGTGCCATCCAACGGTAAGTTCCAGTTTCTGCAGTCATCACTCCAGATTGGTCTTTCACACGTGCAACACCAAAGTCTGCAACCTTTACTACCTGCAAAATATATTCCTATTACTTTTTGAGATCTATCAATCATCAATCACAAAGACAGCTTTGCACATTCTAAATCAAACAAACAGTATGATCTGTTGTGAGTTGGTGAGTTAGTCATCTAGACTGCCATGCTCAAGTTTTCGCTGGTTTCCCTTTAATTAACTGTGTAGTTGCATGGTTTGGTGCCTAGTTTCACTTGTAAACTGGGTTAAGTCTTTCCTCTAGTGAAGTCCAGGAACTCCATGCCCTTTTCCGAAGTTTTTTCTCAAAAAAAAAATGATTTACGGCTTTGGGGAAAAAAAACTGACCCTGTTTTCATCCATGAGAAGGTTTGCAGTCTTGAGATCACGGTGAATTATTTTGTTTTGGTGCAGGTAGTTCATTCCTTTAGAGATGTCGGTTGCCACTTTCAGTATTTCAGGAAGCTTGAAAGCATTATTCTTTTTGTGGAGGTAATCATAGACACTCCCTCCCGACATGAAATCTGAGACAGGAAATGCAAAAATGGGGTAAGGGGATCAAACACCATAGAAATTTATTGACATGCCTACTGCAGAGATGAATCTCATCGTAGTATACCTGTTACTATATACAACGTTGGTTGTCTTGTACAGGCACCAATAAATTGCACGACATTCCTGTGACAGACCTTTCTGCAAGCATGTATAAACCAAGTAATTTGCATGATTAACAATGTTAAGAGGCATTTATGAACTATTATTTTCTCGAACATTTATGAACTATCATTAAAACCTACACTAGGGATTTGACATCTTCAACATTACTGAAATTAATTGTAGCTGGGAGATGCAACTGTCTTCGGAAAGATCATGTCAGTAAAAAATTTCAAACGAACCTCATGATGTACACTTCTTGTGCAAAATCTCGGTACATATGTGCACTTATGCGTTCAGGCCTCACTATTTTGGAGGCCACGTCCTGATTGCAGTATGTTCCACGGTACCTAAGCAAGCCCAAGTATCAGATGAAGCTCTGAATAGGTTCCCATTTCCACGTTATTAAGGAAAACTTAAAACTTACAGGTCGCCATTTGATCCAGAAGCAACTTGCTTCCGAACTTGAGCAGTTTAAGGTCAATTTCCCAAACATCTGCACCATCTGTTGGAATTTCAACACTTGTAGACGGCATACTTTGTCCACCTTGCAGACCTTCTGATGATGGTGATGATGAGCTTGATACAGGCCAAGCTCGTGTCTGTAGAAAGCTAACTTACCACAGTTAATCGTGTCTGTAGAAAGCTAACTTACCACAGTTAAACAATCACTCATAATTTCAGAACAAATGACTATAGAAGCACTGTGTCCATATATGAAACGTTCAAAGTAACACTTTTCATGGTATCCATCAAGATTTGCACTTTGCCAATCACAAGATCTTTTGTGTTCATTTGTTTCAGATAGAATTAACGTTTTTTATCTGCTTCAACAAACTAACTTCTCAAGAATGCAGAGAGAACAATTTAAGTAACACCAAGAGAGCAAAAGGTAGGTTGCTTTTTATGGAGTTAACAACTTCACAAAAGAAAGGGAAGAAGGAAGCTTATACCTCAGCATTGTGAAATTTCTGAAGCAACTTTCCTTGTAGCTGCTCAGTACTCTAGAAGTTGCAGCAAAATAATACATTAATATTAATATAGTAGCATAAAAATTATTACACGTTGCTGAACTAAAATAAGCCTTAATAAGCAAATAACCAATTTCATCGATATAATGGAAGCAGAGAGAAACTATGTACCTCAAGATGCCATCCAGTGACAACAAATACATCTGGTGAGTAGCCATCCATTGTTGAAAATGCATGTGCTTCTTGGATGTCAAGACCAAGCTCAGCAAGCAAATAGGTCAGCTGTAAATTAATGTATAGCTGACAGAGTGTCAGGTGGCAAGTAGTTGCCAGTTCAGAACAGAAGTTTACTCTGGAAATGGCCTTAATGTATTTTGTTAGTTTCTTCGTACTATCACCAAGTTCTTTGTTAAAACTATTTTTTCATTCATTATGTATATGTATATTACATGCTGGCTTCTTAATTTACTGAATTTAGTTAGCTCTATCAACAGTATGCCAAGGCTAATTCTGTGAGTAGCTGTGTCAGAGAATTTCCACACTCCAATGAAAAAGAAGTGTGACTACCTGACTAAGGGCCTGTTTAGTTGCCCATGCAACCCAAAAAAGTTTGCACAGTACCTGTCACATCCAATCTTACGGCACATGCATGGAGTACTAAATGTAGACGAAAGAAAAAACTAATTACACAGTTTAGTTATAAATCACGAGACAAATCTTTTGAGCCTAATTAGTCCATAATTGGACACAAATTGCCAAATAAAACGAAAAGTGCTACAGTAGCCGAACCCAAACTTTTTCACCAACTAAACAACCCCTAAGGAGCTTTGGCTTATCAATAGTTGCAAAAGTTATCTCATGCATCGGCCTGCAAGATTCAGAACAGAGAGAACAATAAGTAAACAGAGAATATAACTTCTCAAATTGTTTGCATATCAACAGGCTCTAGATGTCCCCAAATATTGTCAGCTTAAGTTTTATGTACTCGGGAAAAGTGAAGGCCTCCACGTATGATAAGCTATCAGTTTCATGCAATGTCATCAAACCAGAATGAGACAAAAAGCTTAAACATGCTAGCTAAGGATGCTTCCACCCCTAATCAAGATTCATATATATATCAAACTTAAGAAAGTGTGGATTTTTTCTTGTATTCAAGGAAAATAGTATATATCCACATATTAAGATCAGTGTTTTTAAAGAAAAGGCACGTCAAGATATATGTGGAGCCGATTTGAAAAATGCATCCTTCGAAAGGTAAATACTACCACAATTTAGCCATGTTAGCCATTTGTAAAACTGCAACTCCGAAATATCATAAACAGTCTATTGGGGGTTCAGAAAGGTAATTTTATTCATCTTTAACCTGTCTATAATACACATCCTGAAATATTAAACAAATAATAAGGAAAGAAAGAACAGAAAATCCAGCATCGCATAGGAAATTGTTTACCTGGAAATGAGATGTACACTGCGATCAGTATCATTGGTGCTCCTTATATCACCCTCATTTGTTTCGAGCCCGAGCGCCTCTAGATTGGAGGAAAAACCAAATGCAGGGGGTGGGTGAGCCCTGAAACGTTGTGCACGACGTTATAACATGTACAAAAGAAACCAAGAAGATCTATAGGCACATGAAAGAAACAAACTTTATCTAGATCTATATATGATGATACGTACATCTGGCTAGCCACATGATTATTAGAAGCAACTATCTCCATGTCAGGTATCACCATCAGTAATCCTAGAAACCTGATGAGCAAGCATGCAAATCACAGTTTTGCTTCAGAAATCATGGATGATCACATATAATGGGGAGTTGATGTACTTCAGGTGCCTGGAGTTTTAGAGATTTCAAGACAACAATCTTACACAAACAACTAGTACAACTAAAAGGACAACTCAGAAGAGACAACTTTTTTTTTCTATATAGCCATACAATGACAAAATTGCACGTTGTCAACAACAACAACAACAAAAACAGACACCTGAGATATAGGAGAAGTGTTAATAAATTAATCTATCCTATCCAAGAAATGAGTTTAACGACCAAAAGAAACGATCAATGCTCTTGTAACCTCCAAAGTTCATTTGGCGCCATCGAACAGATTAAAGAATGTACAAATTGCTGAACAAAAACATCAAACACAAAGGTGCATCTTTACAAGCTCTATATACAGTACACTCATTGGTAGGATAAAACATTTCGAAAAGGTGTCTGAAATCCTGGAACAAAAGGATAATAACATCATAAAAAGTGCATATTTACAATCTTAGACTTTGGTATTATCGAACACAGAGAGGTACTTGGTCAGGAAACGATGCACACATTTCTGAACGAAGCGCAAATCAAAATTGACGCGTGTACGACATGCAAGTATGCAATTGCAGTGGATCCAATTCCAATGGGTGGATGGACGGATTACTGGATTTCTGACCTGCACGACGCGCACGGACAAGGCGGGGCGGCGTTCCGGATCGCGCGCCTCCTGGAACAGCCGCTGGTGGGTGACCACGTCGTCCGCCCTCTCCGCGTTCACATCCGGCGCGTACCTGCGCAAGCGAACGCATGCGTGTCATCACTCATCAGGCCTCAACCGATCGGAGCAACGCAACGCAGCGGGCCTGCCAGATCACGGGAAATCTCGATCCCCAAAGCGATGCGAAGCGAATGGCTCACTCGGGCGGGGAGGCGGTGGAAATGTGATTGTAACTTTTAGTGTGATAAAATATACATAATTATATGTTTTAATAATTTTTTAAAAAAATATACATTATTTCTAACTAAAATCATCATATTTTAATAAAAATAGGTGAAATTAATATTTTTTGTGTTATAAATATAAATATTTATATAGGTATTTAAATGAATCTACTGTGCTTTGGGGGGCACGGCCCCTGCTAACCCCCTGGTTCCGCCTCTGGAAGTGGGCCCAGAGCGCGTCCTCGAAGGCCGGGGAGACCGCGGCAGCGGAGGAGTGCAGGCGGGCGAGCACCTCGTTGTACACCTCGAGGCGGCGGCCGTGCTTGTCCGTCCGCTGTCCCTCCACGCCAGCCTCGGACTGTCGCCACTGCAGTGCCGGCGCCGGGGGACCACGGCCATGGATCTACCGAAGAACTGCTGCGGCGCGCGACGGCGTGTCGATCGAAAAGCGGCGCGGCGCGCACGGACACAGGACGGCCGTGCTGCTACTGCCTTGCATGGGAGGTGGTGGAGCGACGCGACGTCGACAAAGTTTTAGTGGGTTTTGGTTGACAAGCTATACACCTACAGTAAGTTTCAGTGGAGTTTTGTGTCTAGTTTTCACTTTCGTGTTTTGAAAATAGTGTGGACTCATTTCATCCTTTAAAACTTCGATCATCTCACTCTTCATTAATACCGTACCATGATAGCATAGAGTATTCACTAACGGGCTTATTTTTAATATAAAACTGAAGAAACTTCTACTAAGACTGTCATGAGCTCATCTTGTTTCAATCAAGAAGGGGGAAAAGCAAAGCAGTCATGCAAATAGATAAAATAAAAAGATTCAACATGCCTAAAATGAAAAGACATACAATTTCGTGCCATGTTAACTACTCATGAAAAAGATCCATCTTGGGAATGAAGCAGGGATTTGCTATATACTACATGTCAGACAGATTTTGTTAGGAGGAAAAATTTGTCAATCTACTGACCTCATGTTCATACACAATGATTTGTGTAGGTCTTCTCTTGCGAGCACCACATGAACTCCGAGGAAGTCAGGGTTTCGGTTTGTGGATAGGGGATAGGGGATAGGGGCTTGGGTTTTTTTGCCCTTCGATGGTAGAGGATGAGTTGGTGACTAGGAGGTTGTTGGCCTGGCGGTGTGGTGGAAGGTGGATTGGACTAGATGGTAGATGGTGGGGGTGTTGTACGTAATGCTGATGGGTAGTTGGATGGAGCTAGCGACGGAGACGTCTGATTTAGCTAGATTGGCAAGGGAGTCAGAGAGACATTATGAAGGTGGGAGCTCTGGCACTGTGAGTCTGTGACTGAGGAGGGCAAGGGCGTCTTGATCCAGAGATTAGGTTGGTATATATCCGGGCAGGGAGACAAAGGAGGTGGGGCGACGTGATCGAGTGAACGGTTGATGGAGGTAGAGAACGGTGGTAGCACTGTCGTAATCGACATGAAGCATCCCATGAAACATCTTGCAACTCGCGTCAACACCCCACAACCCATCACGCGGCACACAAGCAATAAAACTCTTCTCAAGTATTGGACATAAGATATATGTACCTAAAACAATATGAATTTGTGTGTTGTCCCACTGATTTACCATGGGTGATTCGCTGATTAAACTTCTGTGGGAAAAAACACTGACAATGAACAACATATATGTACATGGAATACATGAAGAATTGACAGGAGATCTAAATCTAAATGAAGTAAAATAGAATAGAAAAACGCGAGAAGATAGTGAAGTAGGAACGAGAAAAGTTACGAGCCACTAAGATTTATAAAGTCAGTCTCAGTGAGAAGTTTCATGGTATTGTTTCGAAGACTGTCATGTCATATAAAATGAAATAAACCCACACTTTAAATGGAAAGTTTCGTTTTATGGTTTCACAGACATTTTATTTCATGAGTCATAGAGAGTTGGTCCTTATGGCAAGAGAGTTTCATCCCCGTAAAACTCATTTATTCTCTCTTCTTAAAAATATTGCCACGTCAGCACTAGTAGAGAACCTACCTTTAGTCCCGGTTCCTAACCCCCTTTACTCCCGGTTTTGGAACCGGGACTATGGAATCGGGACTAAAGGTGTTTAGTCCCGGTTCCTAACCCCCTTTACTCCCGGTTTTGGAACCGGGACTATGGAATCGGGACTAAAGGTGTTTATTGGGGTAAAAAAGATGCATCTGTGGAGATTCGAACCCAAGACCTCCCACTTCAGCCCTTGCACGCGTTGCCATCTCAACTCCCACCACACATCTGACTTAGACCTTTTAAATTCACTCTGGGACACCTTTAGTCCCGGTTTGAGACACAAACCGGGACTAAAAGTCACACTTTTAGTCCGGGTTCGTGTCTCAAACCGGGACTAAAAGTTTCTTGCACTGACATGTCTTGGTAAACCGGGACTAAAGGTCCAGTCATCTTTTTAGTCCCGGTCTGGGTTACCAATCGGGACTAAATATCTTTTTGTCCCGGACGCAGATTTCGCCGAGACTATTGTAAATTTTGGACATCGATCAAAGGCTTGTTCTCTAGTAGTGCACTGAAAAATGCTTATATGGCATCATATTAAATATAAATAATTTTTTCACTCAAAATGGCCTAAGTAGTCCAAAGTGTACAGGTGCAATATATAGGTAAACGTGGCCATTACCGTGGCATCTTCTATACACGTATATGCTTCTCGTTTTCTACTAATCAAAGTCCAGTGAGATGTAATGGAGTAAAACCATTGGATGACTTTGGCGCTCACAGACACACACTGCCCCCTATCCAGCAGAGGCACGCCCCTCCTGTTTCCCTTAAAAGACACACACTACCCCTCAAAAGAAAAAAGAAAAAAAGGAAAAAAAAACTGGAGTAGTGAGGATATGCTTATACCGATCCGCCGCATTACAGAACCATTATTCCTTGGTATACATATATGAATTAAGAATGTGGTTAGTTAATTGGTCGGTTAATAAACTTTAATGTATTCGAGGATAAGCATCTCTATGTGCGCCCGCCTTGGACGGGTTAGAAATTAGAATATGCCTCTGCTTTTCAAACGGATCTCCGCGTCTCAAATAGTCTGTATTTAATTACAGTAGTATTTGATTTTTTTTTTAGCCGACACTATACTTAGTGTAATTGAATTAGTCTATCGATGAGGTGTTGGATGGGCACTCCAAGGATCATCCAGTTTATTATAACGACGGGAGCATATAGGGGTTTATTTGGCAGAGCTCTATATTAAAATATGTAGATTCAAAAAATACTATATTGTAGGCTTTAAGTACGTTGAGACTCAGAGAGCATTTAGATGAATCATTTTGATTATAGTTGATATTAATATTTAAATCATTTAATTTAGTATAAAGTACGTATATACAATCCGAATCTCGGATCTGAAGCTATACAGGATTATAGCATTAGAAAAGAAAAGGTCAATACAAAGCTGACACCATTGCAGTATGAGACATGCTCGTTCTAACCCCCCCCCCCCCCCAATATAAGTCATTTAAAACTAAATATCATGACATTTCAATTGGAAAGAGATATGTATCACAATTATGAATTATGAAACCAATGTTCTTAACTAACCTAGTGGAGTCATAAATGTACATAATGTGACTTGGTACAGACCTAACAGCAGGTACAATAATACACTTATAGTCAAGCTACTCAGCATTTTTTGCTGATATTGAGGAGAGAAGAGATGAGAGATAAGAGAGCTGGGCTGTTAGAGCAGGTACAATAATAGGTTTATACCCAAGCTAATGCTGATGTGGAGGAGAGAATGGATGAGAGAGATGAGAACTTGCCTCCTATGCAAGCACCAAGCTGGGCACGGAAGCATATGCATTAGTGGGTCCAAGTAGCAAGTGTTGTGTGGAGGAATAGGAGAGAGAAACTTTTTTAAGATAAATAGGAGATACTTATTGTATAACTTGACTCTTGTAACTTAACTTACAGCCAAGCAACTTGGCTCTACTATTGACTATGCTCTTATTCTAGCGCCAAACTGGGCACGAAAACATGAGCATTTGTGGGCCCAAATAAAAGTATATTTGAGGAGTAAGAAAGAGAAAGTAATAATAAAAAAAACTTTTTTATAGATAAATAGGAGACAATTATTGTATGACTTGGCTCTTATTACTTGACTTATACCAAGTACTTGGCTCTATTATTAACCATGCTCAAAATAATGCACTTGCTTTTATGACGAACAACTTAAAAGTCTATACACATTAATACTGTAGCATGCATGACATCATGCATGAGGAAAGCACCAAACATAGGAGTAAACAAAATATGCATGACACGTGTTACTTTGGGAGTTTGGGTGCATGCATGAAAAGGGGTGGCCGCATTTGGTCATGCATAGTTGGAGTTTGTTGACTAGAGTTGGAGTCTCATTTTTATGATAGTATCAGTTCTATCTTTTGCTTTTTGCTGTATAAATACCAGTATTGATTGGGATATATACTTCCTCCGTTCCAAATTAAAAATGCTTTGACTTTTTTTGGTAAATCGAATTTGCTATGTATCTAGACATAATATATCTAGATACATAGCAAATTCAATGTAACAAAAAAAAGTCAAAGTAACTTATAATTTGGAACCAAAAGTATCTAATAAGGATTATATATATATATATATATATATATATATATATATATATATATATATATATATATATATATATATATATATATATATATATATATATATATACCCTACAGCTAGCTTATTCTGTAGCTACTTTGAGTTACGATAATTGCTATGCTAATTTACGAGATTATAGTAACTCCGTACTATGTGATTTACTATAACATTATGTTAAATATCCTCATGTGTTATAGTAATTCAACTATCGTAAATATATACTGACATTATCGTAAATTAGTATATAAAATTATCGTAAATAGAGGTGGCTACAAAATAACTTATTTTGTAGCTAGCTATAGAGTATACTCTCCCTATATATATATATATATATATATATATATATATATATATATATATATATATATATATATATATATATGCAAACCGTTTATCTCCAAAATAAAGAGAACCCTACCACTATTGGAGGTGAAACATACATGGTTTGGTTCTGTTACCTGGGAATTGAAACCGATTGGTTACTTTTATGAGATCTTAAGACCGATTCAATCTCGATTATGACCAATGACCAAAGGGAGCCGACCAAGGCTGATCAATGATGGGATAGGAAAGGAGGGGGATGATGATGGATGTCACACCCATTTAACGACCAAATGGAATGCATACTCTTATGTGTGCCAAGAGATCAATCACACATAAGTTAACAAATTATAACAAAAGTATCATCACAAATGTTATTACATCACGATATTTAACACATAGTCTTAACACAAATGTAGCGGAAGTAAAAATAATAAACTCTCGTGGTAGCTCCAATCACAGGTACATTGACTGGTTGACTGCAAGTCTAGTAATCTTTAGAGAAGTAGGCGTAGTAGTCACTATTACCACCATCTGTTACCCATCCGGGATTTTTATCCAAGTAAGAAAAATAAACAAGCGTAAGTACATCTCGTACTCAACAAGTGTAACATGGGGTTCATGAGGCTCAAAGGCATATCATGGGTTTATCGGCATGTAGCTTTTAATTAGCATAATTTTAGCATATCAATAGCATCAAAATGTCTCAATGTAAACAATAAACATATGATCCATGTGAAATGATTGATGAATAGCAAAAACATAACCATTAATAATTATCAACTATTCCATAAGGGTCCAAGGCCACTCGTGACCGTGAGCACGGCTGTTATAACAGTTTTACACTCTGCAGAGGTTGTACACTTTCACTGTGAGTCGTGTTACCCATATGCCCGGGTTAATTACTCCTAAAACACTACCAAGGTGAGCAGGCAGAGTAAACACTATGAAGTCTTTCGAAGGTTCGTCTAACAAGTTAGGGCCATTAGATTCACTCGGCAAACAGATGTAGAGCCCCCCTTCCAAATGGCACAATAACCCGCAGCCTATACACATAAGGACAGAGGCCGCACTATACCCGATTCGTCAAGCCATTCTTACGCCAAAAAGGTTACCTCTAACAAGCTAGAAAAGGTCCTTCTATATGACTAAAGCCAGAACCATATAGCCCCCACAGTTGTACTGTAAATCCCGGATGTTCGCTTATAGATGAGTCCTTATGGAGAGTATTTAGAGCATCAAAAATAACCCCATGCTCTAATCCCCTTTAAACATTAATCAAAATCATCTTTTAAATGTTTGTTGCATATTCCATTAATCGATTTACATGATCATAGTCCATGTTTAAGCACTAGCCATACTACTCAATGCAATATAATAGGTATCAAGGTATAAGATCAATACTAAGTCATCCTTAACAAGGGAATAGATGCATAATGATATTATTTGCATAATGTGAGTAGGACAACAAGGATAATCCCATGCTATACTTGCCTTGCTCAAACTGATCCTGAAGATCTTGCTCGTAGAAAGGCTCTTGATCCCCCACGAATTGCTCACCGTCTATACTCGATCAACAATAGCAACAACACACATCCAGAGGCAATCATGCATAAACAAACAAGACTATAATTAGAACAGTACACCATCAGTAAGAAAATAAAATAAAAAGTCTTTAAAACGAATCTACAACTCGCTAGGATCACACAGACGCGAAGATCACGAAAAACAGAGCTAAAACGACGAAGTTATGAATTTACGAAGATTTCCTATTAAAAAATAAATACTTTAATAAAAACTCGAAAATAAATTAATCCAAACCTACTGTACAGTTCTATCATCATGTAGAGCTCACAAATATGAATCTAACGCAATTTGAATGGATCAAATAGGAGTTAAAACGGAGATTCTACGACTAAAACAAGTTGAGTGGCAAAACTGTAAATATCAGATAACATATTTTTCATTTACCGAGACGAAATACGCTTTCAACAGATCAAAGCGTATTCGGGACTTTACATTTTGGACCGCGGGTTCGATATAATAAAAACTCAGGGTCTCTTTTACAAAATCACAACCGAACCGGTATCTTCTAATTCTAGCCGTCGGATTCAAAATGAACGATCCAGATTGGATCGGGGAGGGAGAGAGAAGATGCCGGCGGCGCTCCGGTCGATTCCCGGCCCGTCGGTGAGCTCCCGCGGTGGCGCCATGGTCGAGACACGCCAAAACTCAGCTCTGGCCATCAAACGACAAAGGGAAAGCACCGGAAGAATGTGCAGCTCACGGCGAACTTACCCCGCGTGAAAACGAGACCGGAGGACGGCCGGAAGGTGGTGGCTAGCTCGGGATGGTGGCGGTGGAGCTTGCGGTGGCGGTGCTAGACGGCTACTGCAGCCCCAAAGAGTTGGAATGAGGGCGGAAGGGTGCGGGGGCTCCGTTTTATAGCCCGTAGGCATCGCTAAGTAAGGAAGGGAGGGAGATTCGAGAAGGATTCGGATCACCGTATCCGGTGGAGAGAGGAAGGCAGCGGTGTTCGCTTTTGGAAAGAGCCGGAGGAAGAAGAAGGAAAGGAGAACGGACGCTGACCGGTGGGACCGGCTCGTCAGCGGCACGGTGCGGATGAAGGCCGCGCGCGCGCGAAGCTGGGCCGTTGGCCACGGCTTGGGCTCGGCCCAAAGGAGACCGGAGGCGGGCGCCGGGAAAGGGAGAAGGAGAAACGGGCCGCCGCAGCAGGCCGGAGAGATGGGCTACGGGAGAGAAAACGGCCCGAGAAGAAAAGAATTTTCTTTCCTTTTTTTTCTAATTTTTTAAAACTATTTTTCAAAAGATTTTCAAATCCAATTTGAATTTAATTTAAACCACTCATTACAAAATTCCAAATGCAGCAGCATGAATGCTCAATCATGTTCATATCCTTATATTTGATTTTAAATTTATAAAAATTATTATTATCCTAAATTTACATGCTCACAAAAATATACAAAAATTATATTTTTTCCTATTTTTCTTCTTTTCAAAATTTTAGGGTGTTACAATGGAATGGAAGGATGGGGTCGAGGGAGGCCCCGCCGAAAGTGGGGATGAACCGGTAGGGAAAGAAATGTTGGGGTGTTTGGATCCTTGCGTTAAAGTTGTCCTTGTAACATCAGATGTTTAGATGCTAATTAGGAGGACTAAGCTAATTATAAAACTAATTGCAAAAGCTCTGGACTAATCTGTGAGACGAATCTGTTGAAGCAAAAGTGAATCTGCAAACACAAAGGGCTAATACCCGAAATCGATATCCAAAGCGTGCTAGTCGATTTGACCTGTTAATCGACAAGGATGAAGATACGAGCACTTTGGTCCTGACAACAGCGATACGCCTGGAAGTCACGGCCAAGAGGTACTCACGCGGAACTCGAGGATCGACAAAGATTGCACTTAGAGCAATGCAACTCGCCGAATCGATGAGAACTCGTAAAAAAGGAAAAATATGCAAATTGACGAAGTCGCCGAAAAGTAGATGTAAATAAGAGTAAAAGCTGGTTTTTGATGTATTGATTGATTGCTATTACATTGCCCTTCACTCTATATTTATACCCTGATCTATAGAAACATAATCGAATACGACTAGGACACTAAACCCAAGTCTAAGAAAAAGAACATGACTTTGACACAACTCAGACTCTACTAATCGTAAACAAGGAAATCAACTCCTATTTTATTCCATAGTCCGCCTTAATCACGATGGTATTCTCATCGGCCTCCTTTTCACCAGCACAGCCCCTTTTCCATCGGCAGCAACCTTCGATCTCCTTCCATCGGTACATTCCCTGTTTCATCGGCTGCAGTCTTCACACCTTCCTTCATCGGTACATTCCCTCATCTTATCGGCAACAGTCTCCAAACCTTCTTCCATCGACATCGGCAATAACACCCTTGACCTCATCGGCAACATTCCAAATTAAATTCATACACTGTCACCGCTTAAAAACAAACTTATTCTCCTTGGCTATCAATTCACACGGCAATCTTTCCCTTGCCGATCAGCCTTTCCTGATCATTTTGACACGTGCTAAAAACGGTGTCAACACATGCCCCCTAATTTCGGAGTATAAGATACTGATGCTCCGAAATTTACTCCAACTGATGCTTTGCTATTATCTATTTCTTTAACCCATTCTCCAAGCATAACATGATTCGTTACCAAATTCAATCAAATCTAGATCCAATCCATGTATCTCAATATATATCGCATTTTTCCAACCTTCTTTGCCTTAACTACGGTTGAGATACCAAAATAACAATTCATCAACAATATCTTACCGCAACGCATCATTTTTAGAACTGAAAAAATCTCGTATCAAGATATCCTTCAAGTTATGATTACTTGCCGTCAAATCTTCTGTACCATCCCTTGATTGTCATGCGAACAGTTACCATACCCAACTGACCCACCTCGATCCATCCGCATACGGCATAGAGATAAGTCAAGAATACCCCTACCTCAAACAGCCTATAAATAGATTCCTCTGGGCTGTTCATCTTCTACCTTCAAACTCCACCTTTTGGCATTCTTACTCCGGCGGCAACCCTAACCAACGACCGTGCGTCTTCAACTCATCAGAACCATCATCATCTTCAAGTTCCCAGCTCGTGCCCTCATCCTCCTGAAGCAATGGCTGTTAACTTTGACGTCCCTGCGGTTTGTTCTTCTTCTCATTACCTCTACTTTAATCCTTTCGATTTCCTGCGAATTCTTACAGTCGACATCTTTCTTTCTCTTTTATTTTCTTGGTCCTTCAAACCTAGGAACTTCACAACACATTGGTGATTCCAACCCATCAACCTCCCCTTCATTGCTTAGGTCCGATGGGCAACCCAGACCCAACTGATTTGATTAATACGGAAGCCAATCGTATTCCCTTCAAATCTCAAAATTTCTCTTTGAATCTGTGGAAAGACACATTCCGTTCTTGGCCCAAACCCACCAAAGGGTGGAAAAATTGGTTTCTGAGGGTCAACAGATCAATGCAAGTATTCTGGGCAGAGCGAAAAATAGATCAATGTATCAGGCTGTCCATTGCCGATATGCAGAAAAATGAATCCATGATGATAGCTGCTGCCCAATTTTGGTCTGACACCACCAACACCTTCATGTTCGGTCATGGCCCATGTGCCCCTACTCTTGCCGATGTGTACATGCTCACAGGCTTAGACATTTCAACTGTCGATGAAGGCCATATTTTCGGCAGAAAAGCTGAATACAGAATAACCACACGCAACATCGGCGGCTAGACAGGATATATCCAGGAATACCAGAAGACTGGCACTGTCAATCAAAGGGAGCATGCCATATTCCTGAACATGTGGCTAGAAAAGTTTATTTTCTGCGGACGATCGGTAGGACCAACTAATGCTTTCCTCCCAGCAGCAGAACTCTTGGCCAACGGTGTCAGATTCCCACTTGGCCGATATCTTCTGAGTTCAACCTACCATCTCCTCCACCAAGTATCCCAGAAGCTTATACTTGGCGAACCCATCGGCAATCTGGGAGGCCCATGGTGGTTTGTTAATATGTGGTTAAACGCTCACATGCACAAGCATTTACAGTGGGATCTCTTTGCTCAGGAATTCCCACGAGAGATTCCCGAAGAATACGTCCTTAGGGATGATGAATCGGCAACACGCCCCCCTCTCAACTTCGGTGAAGCAATCATCGTCCTTCCCGGAACAGAAGCCAATGAGGATCAAATCGGCAGATTTTTCTAAACTTTCTACCATGGCCTCCCTCGTGACCTCAGGGCTTGGGTGCCTTATATTGACGAGGATAACAAGTTCCCCCTCCTCTTCAATTTTGCCGATAGTGATCTGAACCAAGACAATGATCTCATGATGGTCATCATCACCCC
Organism: Saccharum spontaneum; assembly: GCA_022457205.1. Lineage (NCBI taxonomy): Eukaryota > Viridiplantae > Streptophyta > Magnoliopsida > Poales > Poaceae > Saccharum > Saccharum spontaneum. The sequence continues at coordinate 6,268,044 of CM039591.1, forward strand.
CAGAGCAATCCCAGTCAACACATTTGGCAGCGGAAAAGCCTCCCACATTACTTATGAATTTTACAATCCATCGGCAGTATCTCGCCAGCTGGCCTTTGGGCAACTGCCCATCAAACTGTGCTATGCCGATGTGATTAAACCCAGGGAAATCATCACCTCCGGAACTGAATGGAGCAGGATAGTAAGACTTGCTCCTGATGCCGATATTTCAAACGTCGATCTCTCCGCCTGGTCACCAGCTTCTTTCATAACAGAATCATATAAGCAATGGTGGCAGGAGTGGAAAGAACAGCTATTTTCAACGTCTGTTCACACATATCGGCACCAGATCGACCCTGATTATGTTATTCCTGATAATGCAGTAAGTTCCTTTCAACTTTTGTCCCTTTCCTTTCTTTTATTATATGTATCGGTAACTAACCTTCCTTGAAACAGGCTGACGATCCAGTTCCACCGATAAGCAAAAACAGAAAACCCTTCAATCTCCATCCAGCCTCTCCAATTTTAGCAATCGGTTACAACGCCCCCACCCTAGAAGCCTTGACCTTCCAAAGGGCTCGCACCAAAATCGGCACTTCTAGACCAAGATTAGGAACATCCAGGGCTTCTCCAAAGGCCGCTGCTTCAAGCCTGATCAAGGCTTTTAAGGTAACAATCTTGTTTACTCTCTTTTCTGCCGATACACTTTATATTAACATACAACTACCAGGGTGTACAAGCTGCAGCTGGATCATCATCGGCAACTTTACTAAGCACCGCAACTTCTACTCCTCCTTCAGAAGTATTCTCTCATTATTTTTTATTTTTCTCCATTAAACATCCAATCTTATACATGTTTTTGCAGCAACAGATGGATACATCGGTAGGCACACCGATCATACAAGTTCCCCAACCAACAGATGTTGATGCCCCTCAGCCAGTTGTTGCTGAAGCACAACAAAAACGTAAGGCTTTGACCGATGCTGAAGCTCAACAGAAACGAAAAAACCTACACCGGCCCCTGCATCTGCTCCAACACCCGTCGATCAACCCTCTGAGCAAACTGCTCCTGCCCAAGGTACATCATCGGCAATTGTACCTCAAGGGCCGACTACCGATGTGGTCATAGAAGACATTCCATCGGCATCTTCTGCCGATCCTTCACACGACCCTTTACAAGCCGCTCCCTTAAGCCAAGCTCAAGAAATCGCCCTGAAGCAGGTAAACCAATCAATTACTTGGTTTACTATATCCTCAAATATCAGAAACAGGATTTCTAATTCTCTTTATCCCATAGGAACAAGACTCTCCCGATAGCTTATTCTCTTTCGCTATCGATGTTTCTGATGACGACGGAGAAGAAGCAAGCTCCTCCTTGGCGTTGGGAACAATATCATCAGACACCTATGGCAAGCTGGAAACTCTTCTAAACCTGCTACAGCAAGACACTGCCCAATTGGTGATCGACTCGGATCCTGCGAGGTCTATCTTCAAAGTGATCCGCGGCCAAGTCCCTACTAAATATTGAAGAAATCATCTTTCCAGCAGTCCATCTGGAGAGCAGACAGCTTCAATATCAAAGGGCCGTTCATTGTATCGCTGACAGAGCAGCTCAATCTCAACTTAAAGAAGAAATGCTACAGCTGAAGCAGACTGCCGATGAGAAGCACAAGAACATCAATAATTTGCAAGCCTCCAGTGCCGATATTAGACAGAAAATCTCAGATCTATCGGCAAAGAAAGCAGCTCTGCTGGCTGAACTAGAAAAGGTTGAGACAGCTCTGACTCAGGCTAAACAAGAAGAAGACCAGCTTCCCGACGCCATTAAAGCCCTTCAACAGGAACGAGATGCTCAAGCTCGCAAGGCCTTAGCCTTGAAAAAGAAAATCAAGCCTGTGGAAGGAAGTGCCGATGAAGATGCCAAAGAGTTAAAAGAACCCGACGAAATTCGCCTGCGCGCGATATCAGCCATCCAGGCTTTGTTACATTAGCGTATCGGCATAATTGATACTTTGTTTTCACATCCAGCCGATAGGATTGTTATCGGCAACTATACTCTTTATGCATCTATCCAGATACTAGGGTAATATTTCTTTAAATATTTTCCATTTAACGCTCTGAAAAATACAAATTCTTCGAGAGTTTCAAGAATATACGCATTACCAGGAACAGCCTGATTTATCCGATATGGACCTTCCCAGTTAGGAGACCATTTGCCAAACTTAGAACTTTTAGTCCCAATCGGTAAAATCAATTTCTAGACTAATTCACCATCGGCAAATTCCTTTACTTTCACTTTCTTATCATACCACTTAGCTACCCTTTTCTTATTCTCCTCGATGTTAACCAAAGCCTTTAACCGATGACCTGCTACATCTTCCAATTCATCTTTCATAAGAATATCATAATCATCGGCTGTCAATTGATCCTGAAAGCGCATTCGCCTAGATCCAATCTTAATCTCCCAAGGTAATACTGCATCGTGTCCATACACCAATTGATAAGGTGACACCTTGGTTGCACCATGACATGCCATCCGATATGACCACAAAGCTTCATTTAATATGGTATGCCACCTTTTAGGATATTCTTTGATCTTGCGCTTAATAAGTTTGATAATTCCCTTATTAGATGCTTCAGCCTGGCCATTTGCTTGGGCATAATATGGTGAAGAATTCAAAACTTTAATTCCCATACTTAAAGCAAACTCATCAAATTCACCTGATGTAAACATAGTGCCCTGATCGGTAGTGATGGTTTGAGGGATGCCAAATCGGTAAACAATATGCTCTTTCACAAAATCAACCATGTTAGCCGATGTTACCTTTTTCAAAGGTATTGCTTCAACCCACTTTGTGAAATAATCGGTAGCAACCAGAATAAACTTATGCCCTTTACTCGATGGTGGATAAATTTGACCGATGAGATCAATAGCCCAACCCCTAAACGGCCATGGTTTAATTATGGGATTCATAGCCGATGCGGGTGCTCTTTGAATATTACCGAATTTTTGACATTCCTGACATCCTTTAAAATATTTAAAACAATCCTCAAGAATAGTCGGCCAATAATATCCATTTCTCCTGATCATCCATTTCATCTTAAATGCTGACTGATGAGCCCCACACACTCCTTCATGAATTTCACTCATCAGGCTTTTTGATTCCTCTATGCTAACACACCTGAGTAAAACTCCATCTATAGTACGGTAATATAATTCATCATCGAGGAGTACGTACTTTGTCGCTTGGAACCTTACGCGTCTTTCAACCTTTTTAGATGGATTCTTTAAATAATCAATGATTTTCCTTCTCCAGTCATCGGCATCAGCCACCGATGTCAACGCTTCTTGAACAGGTTGATATCCTGAAGCATGCTGAGCCAATCGGTTAGCCTCCTCATTATGTATCCGGGAAATATGCTCCAGATGAAAACTCCTAAACCCTTTTAATAATTCCAAACACTTTTCATAATATGAAATTAGAATTTCACTTCGGCATTCATAAATCCCAATCAACTGATTTATAACTAGCATAGAATCACCAAAGACCTCAACAGCATCAGCCTGTATTTCTTTAAGCAATTCTAACCCTTTTATCAGGGCTTGGTATTCAGCTTGATTGTTTGTCGATGTGGCGACGATCGGCAATGAGAATTCATACTTCTTCCCCTGAGGAGAAATCAACACAATGCCGATGCCTGCCCCTTCACCACAAGTAGACCCATCAAAGAAAAGTGTCTATGGAGCAACTTCCAAAGAATCCACCGTGTTGCAATGTTGAGTAACAAAATCGACCATAACTTGTCCTTTAACTGCCTTAGCTGATTCATAACGTAGGTCAAATTCTGATAACGCCAAAATCCATTTACCAATCCTACCATTTAATATCGGCATAGATAGCATATATTTGACCACATCATCTTTGCATACGACAGTACATTCAGCCGATAGTAAATAATGCCTCAACTTACTACAGGAGAAATATAAACATAAGCATAATTTCTCAATAGCCGAATACCTGGTTTCAGCATCTATTAATCGTCTGCTCAAATAATAGATAACACGCTCCTTTCCTTCAAATTCTTGAATAAGAGCTGAACCGATAACAGTATCTTCAGTTGATAAATATAACCTGAAAGGTTTTCCATGCTGGGGTGGAACTAACACTGGAGGATTTGTTAAATAACTCTTAATCTGATCTAAAGCCAATTGCTGTTCATCCCCTCATTTAAACTCCTGATCGGCTTTCAATTTCAATAATGGACTGAAAGCCTTGATCTTGCCTGACAGATTAGATATAAACCTTCTGATGAAATTAATCTTACCGATCAAGGATTGTAATTCAGTCTTATCGGCAGGAGCAACAACCTTGTTGATTGCCTCAATAGATTTTCTACTAATTTCAATACCCCTCTGATGCACCATAAAACCCAAGAATTGTCCTGCCGATACACCAAATGCACATTTATTGGGATTCATCTTTAATCCATATTTTCTTGTGCACTCCAGTATCTTCCGTAGATCGGTTAGATGCTTTGTGATGTCTCCAGACTTAATCACTATATCATCAATGTAGATTTCTACCAATGTGCCGATATATTCATAGAAAATGAAGTTCATAGCTCTTTGATAAGTAGCGCCGGCATTTTTCAAACCAAATGTCATAACTATTCATTCAAATAATCCCACATGACCTGGACATCTAAAAGCAGTCTTGGAAATATCTTCTTTAGCCATGAATATTTGGTTATAACCCGCATTTCCATCCATGAAACTAATAATTTGATGCCCTGCTGCAGCATCAATTAACAAATCAGCAATCGGCATTGGATAACCATCCATCGGCGTGGCCTTATTAAGATTCCTGAAATCAATACAAACACGGAGTTTTCCATTTTTCTTTTATACAGGAACCACATTAGAAATCCACTCTGCATATCGACACTGCCGAATAAACTTTGCCTCAATTAACTTGGTTATTTCGGCCTTAATATCAGGGAGTATATTAGGATTGCATCGGCGAGCCGGCTGCTGATGTGGCCGAAATCCAGATTTAATCGGCAACCGATGTTCAACTATAGATCGGTCTAATCCAGGCATTTCAGTATAATCCCAAGCAAAACAATCTTTATATTCCTTTAACAAATCAACTAGTTGCTGTTTACACTTGGAATCTAACTTAGAGCTAATAAAAGTGGGCCTTGGCCTATCGCCTTCACCAATATCTACTTATATTAAATCATCTGCCGATGTAAATCCTTGATCTAATTTTCCATCATCGGCAAATCTATCCATTAAAACTCTTCTTCAGACTGCTTGGATCGGTAGAATTTCATAATCAGCAATCTTGAGGAACTCTTTTTCCCAGGCTTCTCCCGATATGCACTTGGTTCGTTTATAAGTATCTGATTCTACCGATGCAATGATATAAGAAGAGTCACCAGGAACAACTTCAATCTTATCTCCAATCCATTGTACCAGACATTGATGCATTGTAGAAGGAACACAACAATTAGCATGAATCCAATCCCTTCCCAAAAGTAAATTATATGCACCCTTGCCATTAATAACAAAGAAAGTTATCGGCAAAGTTTTACTGCCGATGGTCAACTCAACACATACTGCCCCTTTAGCTGGTGACACATTGCCTTCGAAATCATTTAGCATCATATCGGTTTTAGTTAAGTCTTGATCTCCCTTACCAAGCTTCCGATACATCACATAAGGCATAATATTAATCGCAGCTCCTCCATCAATAAGTATCTTAGATACAGGCTGCCCATCAACTCTGCCTTTTACAAACAAAGCCTTGAGGTGTTGTCTCTCATCATCAGCAGGCTTCTCAAAAACAGCCATCATTGGATCTAACATTAATTGAGCTATCTGATCAGAGGAAACAGCCTCTTCTTCACTGTCAGACAGAGCCAAAAATTCCATCGACAACATAAACACCATATTGACATCTGCCGATGGACCTTTATCCTTGTGCCTTATCTGCCACTGCTGGTTACCAGATTTCTCATTGGAGGGACTTTCTTCTTGATATAAATCTTTTTGACGATCCCGCTGCATTTTTCTCTTCTGTGTCTTTGTTAAACCTTCTGGACACCATTGAGGAAGCTTAGTTTTCCAAACTGGCTGATAAGTCCTAGTTGTCTCCACACGACGTATATTAGGATCCCTGTAAAATATTTCTTCATCAGGAACTCTTGCATTTGCCATCTCTTCGAGTTCCTCTTGGTTCCTTGGAAAATATGCAACGCGTTTACTAAGCCTTTCGTGCACACTGAGCCTACCCCCCAGCCGATCATGTACTGATGCTCTCCTTCTGATCGGCTCATTAATGAGCAAACCTTGATTACCAGATTGAAACCTTCTTGCAGGATAATTAACTCCATAATAGCCATTGCACTCTGGACAATTTTCAACAGTGGGTAACTTAATACCTTCTTCCCAACAATGAATAAAAAACGGACAATTCCAATGATCCTTATGCCGATTCCACTCTTCTTGACGCCTTTCCTCTTGTTGTCGTTTATACCGGTCCCTTCGCTGACGCCATCCTTCGTGTTGTCTTTGATGGGTAATCACGATGCCAGATCGAGGAAGCCTCCCAGAACCGCCACTCTCTGTCAATAGCCCCTTGCCTTTTGCATCATCGGTAGTTATCCGATGTTGGGGATCTACTGATGCATTCTTTTCAGCAGCTTCCGACGTCAACACCTTAATTTTTCCTTCGGCATCCAACATATTTGCTGGAAAAGGATGTTGATCAATTTTCATTGGCTTTTGAATCTTGGAATTGCCAAATTTTATCCTGCCAGACTCAATAGCTAACTGTAGTTGCTGTCTAAACACTTTGCACTCATTGGTACTGTGTGAAGTTGCATTGTGCCACTTGCAATACAGCATATGCTTCAACTCTTCTGCCGATGGGATCACATGATTGGGTGATAATTTAATCTGGCCCTCCTGAAGCAAAAGATCGAATATTTTATCAGCTTTGGTGACATCAAAAGTAAACTTCTCTGGCTCTTTGTGACCAAAGGGACAAGATATCGGTTTCTTATTCTTAACCCACTCTGCCAAACCGATAACTGGCTCATTATCTGAATCAGAATCTTCCGCCTCTTCAACAAATGAAACTTTCTTGTTCCAATTTCTCTTAGGTTCAAAAACCCTAGTGTCTTGATCAGAAATCCTTTGTACTAAATGACTTAGGCTTTCGAACTCCTGAGAAGCATATCTGTCCTTTAGGTGTGGTAATAATCCCTGAAAGGCTAAATCGGCGAGCTGCCGATCATCCAATACCAGACTATAACATTTGTTCTTTACATCTCGTAGCCTTTGCACGAAGCCTTCTACCGATTCATCATTGCGCTGTTTCATCTTTACCAAATCGGTAAGCTTCTTTTCATGAATTCCAGCAAAGAAATACTTATGGAATTGCTTTTCCAGATCAGCCCAGGTGATAATAGAATTTGGCGGTAGTGAAATAAACCACGTAAATGCTGATCCGGATAGAGATGACGAGAACAGACGAACTCTCAATTCATCTCTACAAGCTGCCTCTCCACATTGAATAATAAAATGATTAACATGCTCCATGGTTGATGTATCGTCTTGCCTAGAAAATTTAGTGAAATCTGGCACTTTGTAACGATTTGGGAGAGGAATTAAATCATATGCTGGAGGATACGGAGTCCGATAAGAATAGGTATTAACCTTGGGCTTGATCCCAAATTGATCTCTCATAATTTCTGCTATCTTATCAGCCCAAAAAACATCGACATCTTGCTGACGATATGGTTGAATCTCTGCTGGAAGTATCTGTTGATACCCTTCTGCACACCTTTGTTGCCCACGATCTCCAGCAGTTGGCATATTTGCTACTAACTATGGTCCATTAACCTGCTGAAAAGGATTCATCGGCTGAGCTGCCGATGTTTGATTCTGAAAACCAGCATGCATGTGTCCTTGATGAACTCCTGTAGCTTGCTGGTTTGGCTGAACTGTATGTTGAGTCGGAAACTGCACTGACCAATTATTAGTATTCATCGGCACAAAGTTTGCCGATGGCTGGTAGCTTGTTGGCATTGCTGGATAATTACATCCAACTTGAGGCATAACCTGGACTCCAGGTTGACTGGTGATAGGAGCCTTCTGCTGCATCGGTAACAAACTTGCCGATGGGTTTGAGCTAGATGTTTGACCCAGAGGTGCCTGAAAACTTCCTAGACTTGGTTGTACAGTAGTTGTAATATATTGAGGTGCTTGGACTATCGGCAAACCAGCCGATGGCATAGGATTTTTCCCGCTGCGTCAAACACTTGAGGTAATCCATGATTAAAAGTAGATGGCTCCGGAGGCATACCATATCCCCACCAATTAGCAGGAGTTTGATTACTCTGTGGTGTCGGACCTGATAAAGCTGATGCTGATAGATCTATACCAAGTTGAACTCGTCCTGATAATGCTGAATCTGGACGCACCGGAGTAGATTGTGCATTAGATAATCCTGCTGATACTGGAGGAGAAGAAATCTCTATACCCGCAACGGCTGGAGGAGCCGATGGGGCAACAGCAGATGCTGCTTCTGGTTGATGATAAGCAGGCCCGACGTAATGATGTGACGCTGGCCCTTCTTTGAAAGTTCGAATCACAGCATTATGAACAGTATTGGACAACACATTGGAGTGATTAATTAAAGCATGATTCACCGCAGAATTAACCATCTCTTGAAGTTTACCAGGATTAGGATCAAAGGTAACCTGCCGAGGTAACGGTAAGTCCTGCTTCTGGATGACTTGTCCACTTTTGTTCACGCTGAATGACTTCAAGCAAAGCTGTCTATATTCTTCAATAGCCCTCTCCATAGCCTGCTTCTGATCGTCCTTAAGATCTTCTTCTGTTACTGCGATGATATTCCCAGCATCGATCTCATGATTAGGCATCTTGACTAGATCTGTCCCACCGAGCGTGCCAAAAGATGTGTTGATGCAAAAGTGAATCTGCAAACACAAAGGGCTAATACCCGAAATCGATATCCAAAGCGTGCCAGTCGATTTGACCTGTTAATCGACAAGGATGAAGATACGAGCACTTTGGTCCTGACAACAGCGATACGCCCGGAAGTCACGGCCAAGAGGTACTCACGCGGAACTCGAGGATCGACAAAGATTGCACTTAGAGCAATGCAACTCGCCGAATCGATGAGAACTCGTAAAAAAGGAAAAAATATGCAAATTGACGAAGTCGCCGAAAAGTAGATGTAAATAAGAGTAAAAGCTGGTTTTTGATGTATTGATTGATTGCTATTACATTGCCCTTCACTCTATATTTATACCCTGATCTATAGAAACATAATCGAATACGACTAGGACACTAAACCCAAGTCTAAGAAAAAGAACATGACTTTGACACAACTCAGACTCTACTAATCGTAAACAAGGAAATCAACTCCTATTTTATTCCATAGTCCGCCTTAATCACGATGGTATTCTCATCGGCCTCCTTTTCACCAGCACAGCCCCTTTTTCATCGGTAGCAACCTTCGATCTCCTTCCATCGGTACATTCCCTGTTTCATCGGCTGCAGTCTTCACACCTTCCTTCATCGGTACATTCCCTCATCTTATCGGCAACAGTCTCCAAACCTTCTTCCATCGGCATCGGCAATAACACCCTTGACCTCATCGGCAACATTCCAAATTAAATTCATACACTGTCACCGCTTAAAAACAAACTTATTCTCCTTGGCTATCAATTCACACGGCAATCTTTCCCTTGCCGATCAGCCTTTCCTGATCATTTTGACACGTGCTAAAAACGGTGTCAACAGAATCTATTAAGCCTAAGTAATCCATCATTAGCAAATTTTACTGTAGCACTACATTGTCAAATCATGGACTAATTAGACTTAATAGATTCGTCTCGCAAATTAGCCCGTTATGTGTAATTAGTTTTGTAATTAGCTTATGTTTAATACTCTTAATTGGTACCAAAGATTCGATGTGATAGGTTTAGCCCTGTGGAAACAAACACCCACGAAAGAGAGGGAGTCGGTTGGGAGTAGGAGTGGGAAGCGTAGTTTAATTGCCACTAGGCTTTTTCTAAACTTTGATTCAAAAACTATAGTCTTCCGTCCGAACCGTTGGTTTAGCTATAAACTTTTATTTCTCTATGTATCTAAATGGCGTTCGAGCCTAGCCTATAAGTATAGGGAATATACGCTCGGCTTATGTTTGTCTACACAGATAAACATTGTTTTTTTTAGTGAAACAGGAGGGCCTTGCCCCTACTAGATTTTATTGAAATTTAAAATTAGAGAGATACAAAAGGAAAAGAGGGAAACTAAGAAACAAAAAGGGAAATAAAGAAGATAAACCAAGCTAAAGAGATTAGACTAGATTGTTTAACCATAATTGTATTGACGGCAAGTATTTCTTTTTGGCGCGCAAGATGAGCAGCACAAATTCTTTTCTGAACTCTTTGAATCTTGGATTGAAGGCTGGACTTGACTGAAGATTAGACCATTTTTCTTGATGCTTTCCAAATTGTCCAGCACATGATTATTGTAATTTCTGTGAAGGGCACTTTTCTGGAGGAAGTCCAATAACTGATGATCTATGCCAATCTGCAACCAACTCCAGCAGGAAGTCGGCAGATAAACATTGTTAGCTCAGAACTTGCCTGCCAACTTGATTAGCGCAGACAAATCAAAGGCAAAATTTGTGATCGATCCGATCTGAATTCATCAACTTGAACAAGACTGGATGCACGCAACCCACGTCATGCTCTGGTCGGCTAAGCCAGCTCGGCCAAGGTTTTAGAGATGGGGCAGATCGAACCGCAGAAGATATCTGTCAAACCGCAGTTTAAACACTAACGTCTGTACTATGAGCATGTTTTCTTCTACCATCATCTGCCACGGAAATGCAGCTGTGGTCGTGGCCATTGACGCGCCAACCAAGTAAGCGCTGCAGTGCCGAGCAAGGGCGATTGAAGGCGGTTGACACGTTCCGAAGAGGGCTAAAAGTGGTTACCGTTAAGGTCACTCTTCAATAAAATCCTATGCAGTGGCATCAATGCATGGCTACTGGCTGCTCATCTCCTGCTCTGCTCCTGGACACACTCTGTAATCTGTACATCGCCGGCTCCCGGCTGCTACATCGTCAGGTAATCCGGCAGATTGTTGGGCGCGCCGACGATCCTCCCGCCGACGTCCGGGAACAGCTCGTGCCCTGGCAGCGGCTCCACCCTGCATCAGGTGCCCCTGCAGCGGCCCCTTGCCGTCGTCGTCCGCCGCGTACCTCCTCCAGTTGTCAGTTGCTATCCCGTTCACCAGACCAACGCACCGCCTCCTTCCCCAGGTGCTCCTCCCACAGCGACATCCTGTACGCGTGCACCTTCCCGCGCGGGGCGTCGGCGCCCGTGTGGTCCGGCTGGTACGCGCCGACGGCGATCTCCGTGTCGCGCTACACTGCCAGCGAGCGCTGGTTGATGTTGGCGGAGCCGATGATGACGTACTCGTCGTCCACGATCATCCCCTACGAGTGCACGTACACCATGAACCGCCGGTGCCGCCGCGCACGCGCCGTGGCGGAGCTCGTGCTACCGGCGGATCCGCCGGTGTCGACGAGCACGCACTTCTGGTGGTGCGTGTACAGCGTCCCCACACCGCAGCTGCACACGTTGCACTCGGTTTTTCAATCGACCCATAATAATTGCAAAAAAGTAGATGATCTTCGACCGTGAAATTATCGTGCGCTTCGCTGAGGGCATCCGCCGCCCGGCTCTAGGGGAGGGGCAGGCGGTGCGACCGCCGGGGGCCGCAGAGCTAGGGAGCCCATGATAATATAGGTAATTAGTATGTATAATTTTCTATTTGGTGTATAAGCCTCTGAAGGTCTATCAGACATCAGCGGTCAGCCCATGCCGTGCGTACCTCTTCCGGTCCTTCCTATTTCTACATATCCATTGAGCGCAGGCCGCGGAGCGAGGAGCAGCCGGTGTTTCGTTTTCTGCCAGTGCCAACGCTTTCTATTCTCTCCCATCGAAGCATTGACGCGGACGCGCTATTCTGGCTGAGTCACGGAGGAGACGCCAACTCGCCCCTAACCGGACGGCCGGTGCTGGTCGCCATCGCGCGTCGCCGACTCAACGGCACACCACCACGGCATGATCGGCAAGGACGACGAACAACACACAGCAACACCAATGATCGATTAGCATTTTCCGATTATTTTTCTTATTTGTTTTGTGTATGCTCTTTGCTTGTACAGTGTACAGAGGTAGGGCTATAAATTTCTGATTCAATGTATTTATTTGAATATGTTAGATGTTGCTTAAGAAGCATTTATCGGGTACCTATTGTTATATTTTATGAACCAAACATATACGGCAAAGTAATTTTTATTATTCGTACCATATACTTTAATCTTAATATTAAAAGTTAGTTCAACGGGTCCTTATCTTCTTATTTGTCCAAGGACCCTCAAAATTGTAGAGCCGGCTCGCGTGGCGTCCGCGAATGGTGTTTTGACATCTGGCGCTTTTGCACCGTCCACCGTCGGTTACTTTGGTGAACAAGTACGTACCGGCTTATCCGGTTCTCTGTACGCCGCTGTGTACATACGTATGCTGTTGCGCCCGCCCACACGCAACAGCGTCATCCCTAAGGTATTTGTCCTTAATTTTGACCCAGTCAGCTGGTTTTGGCTGGAAGATAGCTATATATCCTTCCCTGTCAGCCTAAATTCGAAAAGGGGAGAAAAAGGGAGTAATTTGTGCTGCCCAGTATATGTTAAAGAAAACAAACATATAGCAATGAAAAAGCAGCAAAAGTCTTGAATTGATATTCTATCTTTTAAAAAAAAAACTGGAGCACAACTTGAACAGAAGAAGGAGAACACACAAAGAGTCAAAGAAATAGAGGAAATTTGCCAGTACTCACAGCGGTATTAAGAAGATCTGGTTGTTTGATCAATCTTTCATTGATCTCCAGAAGGGAACCTTTCACGCAGCATCTGTAAAACTTTGGCATAAGCAACACTGCAGTGCAGAAAACAATAATGTCTCAGACATACTTCTGTGATCTTTAAAATCAAGGGGACCAGCCTCACAATAAAAGATTGATCGTTTACACAAACTTTGCACAACGCCGAATTTTCTTGCAAGTGTTGTGCATTCTGCAATGTAAAATGAACATCAATTCATGTTGTCATTTGTTTAATCAAACAAAAAGTAACACAGTCTAGTTACCCTTTTGCGTTTTCCTGTGACTTTCATCTCGCTGCGATCTGACTTGCCGACATTGGAGTCAACAGTGGTTATTACTCCTTCCTCTTTAAACACAACATGGGTTGGAGCTAAACCAACCACACAAATCTAAAGTTTTTCAACAAAACAAAAGCAACCACGAGAATATAGATATTAAGGCTCATTAGAAATCTCAATGTGCACTACTCACAAAACAGGAAGGCATTGATTGGCACTTGTCAACTAGAGTTATTGTATAGAAAATAAATACCTAACACAAGAACAGATCATTTATTTGCAGATAAAACAGTACCACGATTATGTTATGAAGCAGACATTCAGCTTTCTTAGTTACCCAGCACACTTAGCATTCTTAGTATCTACAAATACTCCCTCCATCCCAAATTATAAGACATTCCAAGAATCTTGGAGAGTCAAAGGATCTTAAGTTTGACCAAATTTATATGATAAGATAATAATATTTATGACACCAATTAAGTATCATTAGATTCTTCATTAATTATATTTTCATAGTATACTTATTTGATGTTATAAATTTTTATAATTTTCTCTATAATTTTGGTCAAAGTTAAGATGCTTTGACTCTCCAAGATTCTTGGAATGCCTTATAATTTGGAATGGAGGGAGTAATTCCCTTTGGAGAGAGACACCATATGCGGACAGACGCAGACGACACGGACTCGACGCCCACGACAGCTGCCATCTTTGCGATCAAGAAGAGGAAACCATTGACCACATACTCACAAAGTGCCCCTACTCCAGGGAGGTGTGGTACTTGGTATTACATGCCATTGGGAGTACTCTACCAGCTGCGGCGCCGACTGTCCTCCGATGGTGGCGACGCCTGCGTTCTTTGTTCTCCGGGACGCAGCGGAGAGGCATTGACATGCTCTTCGCCTTGGTGTCATGGCAGCTTTGGAAGGAGCGGAACGCCCGGTGTTTCAGGCAGGAGAATGCTATGGCGGTCGACACTCTTCAGGCTATCAAGCGGGAGGGGGAGACCTGGATACAGGCAGGCGCCAAGGGACTGGAGGCACTCGTCCGTGGCTAATGGGCCGATGCAGTTCTGCCTTTCACCTTCTTTGAATGTGTTTTGCATCATGTAATCAACCTCTGGTATTCCGGCTGACACAAACTCTTGTAAATTATTTTCTACCTACCTAATACAAAGATACGCACACTCGTGCGTATTCACGAAAAAAAAACTGTTGTCAGCCTTAGATGCACATTGTGAAAATGCAAATTTCACCTTGAGACCCTGATGTTGACTTGTCGAAATTGAAAACCTACCCGTTTGGATGGCGATACACATACTGATCATACCGCGGATTCAGAAAATCTGCCCAAGAAAGCAGTATAGTGAAATTAGAGTGCTTGAAGCAGACGTCTAGAGACCAGTAGAAAGATTTCCCTCCCCTGGCTCAACATATAACAGCATAAAATTCTCAAACATTCTAGTATGTTAAGTCACTAATGCTAGAGAACCACGCTACACAGTGCAGACACAGTTGGCTGAAAATAAAATCTTCAGAATCCAGGATCTTATGTCCTACTTGGAATGGGTCAATGGGCCCGAAAAAAGAAGTTGGGTGATGTTGATACTGATACTCCCACAGTGATTGGAGTAGATAAATTTTTGCCTGTGATCGTATATAGATGTAGAGTAACATTGAGTAGTGATGATACATGAAGCCGAGAGAGCAGCACATGAGCAATGGGAACCCAGCTCGTCCTGCAGCGCCTTCACTTGGTTCTGCAGGCCCATGATGTAGTCGATAGCATCCCCGAGGATCGACGCGCAGTCCATCTGAACAATACCATCCATCGATGACATCAGATAAGCAAGAAAACAAAGCGTTCCATGGCGACGGATAAGTTCTTCACTTGGTTCTGTTAATAAATAACAACACACAAATGTGCAGTGTTGATGACAGATAAGTTCCATGTCAGAACTCACCCCACGCGTCAAATATCGTACATGGCGGTAACAAAAAGCACCCGCTGAATAAATATACATAAGCACTTTGTCAAGGCTGAATGAAACAAAACTAATCTTCCATCGTGGCGTAAGAATTGCTTCTGTGCCGGTTTCAAACCATATATATACAATGCTGCCAATTATTAGGTTGATGCGACGTAGGATGTCTCCATTGACTCATCACTTGCCTTCAATATGTTTCAAACTGCAGGGATTTTAGAAGTTCTAATAACACGCACGTACGTATTTATTGAATATATATAAAAAAAAATCCCTCAATAGCAATCAAATTTTGATGACAGAATTCATGTCGTATAGATTTCATGATCTCAGGACATGGTCAGGAATGACAACAAAATGGGGAATCCTCTCGGGTACATTTCCTAGTATCACATAAAACAAAACTGCAGGCCTACAAAAGGTTGAAATTTTTCCACATGTCTCCAGCAAAAGCATATATACAAACACCTTTCCAAGTTACATAGCAACTTGGATAATTTATAGCTTCAAATTAACTCAGTACATGGAAATCGATCATAACGTTAAGTTCTTCGGATACAGTCATTGCACTCAGCAAGCCAAATATAGCAATACCGACAAGTCTATCTTAAGTAGCAAGCTAAGAAGCCAGTTTTCACATCCAGTGATTGATGACATCAGTGCTTAGTAGCGTAGAGGCGGTAAGGATCGTGATAGCCAAACGCAAAATCTCCAGGGCGCGGATGCAGCAGACGGGAGCGAAGATAGCACATTTCACAGACTTTCTCCACATGCTGATGTCCACACGCAAATATCTTCTGTATGCCAGGATGTGGAAGATCAAACCGACTGTTGCACGTCTTGCAAAAGGAATCCACTGCAAAAACACAGGAAGCCAAGCAATATATAAAAATGAGTAAAGTGAACGATCATGAGATCTGTGTGAGAGAGGGAGGAAGAGGGAGAGGATGAGGAGAGGGGGTTCATACATTTGCCACTACGACGAGTAGAGAACCCAAGAGGGAAACCCAAGACACTGTAGGATTCAGTAACTGGTTCATCTGAAAACCGAAGGAACAGAAGGCAAAAATTAATTTATACAGAAAGCATTATAATGTAACCGCAAAGGTACTCATGAGGTTTGTTTATATAATAATATAAAAAAGTGCAAACAGATCAGATCACAATTGTAATGATCTTCTTCCAACGAGTACATACGAGATAGGTGTGTTGTATAAAAGAGAAACAAGAAGAAAGAAGTAGAGCATACCTAAGGGGGTGCATGTGACGATGCCATCGAAATCATTTGTATGAGCAAGCTCGAAGAAAAAGAGTGTCCTTGGAGCAGGAAGGAATGAGAACCAACCAGAGCGCTTCTTACGAGCTACAAAGTTCCCATGAGTCCAGCAAATGCCATTATGAAAATGGGCATTCCGGTACACCTTGCCTGGAGCAGGCTCATACTCATTGCCCTGACTCAAACCAATCCAATCATTCACGAGGTATGGAAATTGGCAAGTGTAGCAGGGCAAAAACAGTAACAAACACTAGATTAATGGGCTGCATCGTCCACTAATCAAAATTGGTGTTGAACCCTAATCGGTAGACTTGTGATCCTAATCAGTACACAGGTTAATAATTATACTTGTGATCCTAATAATCATTATACTTGTGATCCTAACACAAGTTAGGACCTTGATCAATATAGATGCTTTGGCACCTAATCAGTGCACAAGCTGCGCCCATAATCAGTACACAGTGCGACCATAATCAGTACATCTGCTGAAACCTTAGTCAGGAGACAAGCTGCAGACCTCTAACTGGTAATGGATGCATCGACCCTAACCAATGTACTGGCTGTGGCCTGTAATTGGTATGGGTGCATGGACAACTAGCAAAAATGGACGTTGAAACACCGAGATGTATATTTGTTGTGGCTCTTTTCTGAACAGAAGCT
Source organism: Saccharum spontaneum (assembly GCA_022457205.1). Classification (NCBI taxonomy): domain Eukaryota; kingdom Viridiplantae; phylum Streptophyta; class Magnoliopsida; order Poales; family Poaceae; genus Saccharum; species Saccharum spontaneum. The sequence continues at coordinate 6,285,218 of CM039591.1, forward strand.
TATTATGGTATAGAACCAGATTCAGAATTGCAGTTTGTCACACATTCATCCATTTTATGCACATACGGGGTAGGATCTATGGTAGGATAGATCACGAACCGGATGGTTAAGGTTGTAGTAGTGCAGGCAATCCATGGTAACCTCGCGATCCATAGCTAATCGCTTGAAGTAGCCCGGCCGTCTATGTCTGAACAAATAGAATACAACGGCATTGAATTGTAATATGCGCATTCGAAATCGAAATCGGAACCGAAAACAAGAAGAAAAAAAATTGATGGAACGAGGGGATACCGAAGAACCATCTCCATCTGTTCCTCAGTCAGCGCCTGACCGACGGGGATGGAGCAGGGATCGAACCGGGAGAAGCACCGGCGCCACAGCCGCGCGAGGCGCGAGAGCAACGACTGCTTGGCTGGTGGCGGCGGGGGAGGAATTACAAGGCGGTCCAACGCCTCGTTCCCGGCCGGGGTGAGGAGGAAGCCGAACTCCACGGACGACGCGGCGGTGCGGGGGGCCTTGGCATCCTGCGCTGGCACGACTCCGATGAGGGGAGTAGCCTCCGTCTCCGTCTCCGCCTCCGTCACCGTCAGCGTGACCGAGGCCATGGCTGCTCCCAGGGCAGTCTCAACAGTTTCTAGGCCCGTGCAAGCGGGCCTGACAATCATGTTTTTATTACGACGATTAAAGTATATGGTATTATTAATAAAAATTTACTTGCAACATGTATTTAGTTCATAAAAAACGACTTAAATTGAATTTGAAATTTAGAAAATTAGAATCCTATCACGCTAATATGGAATGACTTAAATTTAGAACAAATTAGAAATTACCTGCAGCATCTCGGTTATTATGTCCTTATGTGGCTTGATGAATTAAATAATTAAATTAATGAATCATTCGCTTCAGTTGCTTCATGCCGGTATGAACTGGATTGCAAGGTCGAAAAGAAAATTACAAACATTGAAACAGTGAGACTGTACTACTGATTACTGAAACCACTTACCGCAGCCCGTAGGGAGTCATGACTCAGGGGCGGAGGGACTGCAGTCTGCAGCACCGCTACGTTAGCGCCTAGCTGCCGCCCTCTGGGATCATGGGATTAGCTCATAGGAATTGGGAACTCCGATCCAGGACCGCAGAACGGCCGCAGCGGCGCAGCAGCACGCTGTCATGGGATGCCGCGAAGTCGCGATTCACGAATAGGAAGAGTCGCCGCGCAGACTGAACTGCTGGAACTGAACTGTATGGGTTGCCAAATACATGAAGTATCGATGCATATACTCATGGGCTGATGGGCCCCAGCGCCATGGGCCCCCGGCCGTCGCACTGCCTGCACCCCCCTCTAAGACGGGCCTGGCTGCTCCGATCCGAGCGATCGCGGTTGCAGATGCGGGTAGGGTTAGGGCTAGTGTGCGGTGCGAGTCGACAAGACGACGACCGGGACGAAAGGGGAAAAGAAAGAAGATGCCGGTAGCAGAGAAAATTGCTATTTGATGTCCCTCAGACCTAGGCTTCGCTGAAACGTCCTCTCCAGAGTGGGCTTCGTCAGAAAGGAATCCTCAAAGGAACCAAACTGCTAAAAAGGACTCTAGCGTTTTTTAATTTCTTTTATATAATCTAAGTCATCGTGAGCATGCGACATACCTTTTTGCCCTTGACTTGCTTCTAGATCCGTTCGTGGACGGAACACCCGACGCGGCCCCGCTACTCTCCTCTGTTCGTTCGTGCCGTCGTGCGTGCGCGAGAAAGGGAGGCGAGCGCCGCCGCTCACTTTACCGGCGCCCACCGCCTCCCGACGGCCCTATCCCCGCCCCAGCACCCCATTCCTGCCCCCGCCCCTGCCACCGACGGCCGCGTCCTACCTCGACTTTGGGCACGCAGCGCCACGCCCTTTCTTCCTCGCCCCCAGCTCTGCGTGCTGCGCCTGCTCCTGTGCTGCCATCGCTATGCCATAGGTGCTAGCAACAGCGCCGAGCGCAGTTGGAGAGAGGTCAGTACTCCGATTCGGTTTGATTTTGTGCATTTATTGATTCATTTGCTTGGACCTATGAATCCGATTGTTGTGCTCATGAACCCTAGAGTTTGGAGGCCTATGGATCCAGGCATGGAATGCTGCTGGCTGGCTGAGTCTCGTTTCTTCAGAGACGCCTGATCCAGAAAACATCTCTGTGCCTGCAAGGTGGGTAGCATAACATGCAGTATATTAGCAGCTAACTTAGTTCCAACTGGAATTAATGGAAATTAGAAGCCTGTACATCATTTTACTTATCAACTATTTTATCCAGGCTCGATGGGGAGCCTGAGCCTAGTTTAGCTCTTGTGGGTCCTCTTGATGATGGTGGTGGTGGTAGTGGTGGTGTTATTTTCCAAAATGCAGAACACCCATGTCAAGAAGAACAACTTGTTGATTGGGCTACACTGCAGATTGTTGAGGGGCAAGATGAAGAAGAGGGAAGGTTGGAACTCATTGATGAAGACCAGGTGTATGTGCTTTTGGGTTTAAGGGATGAGGATGATAAGGCTGAACGGGCTGCTAAGGAGGCTGTTGCAGGAGCTGGTGCTGATGGTGATAAAGGAAAAGCTCATGCTGTGGAAGATACACATGGTGCTGCCATCCCTGTTGATGATGACATACTAGGGGAGAGGATGATCTTATATGACCCAAACAAGCCTACATTGGATCTGGGTACCGTTTACCCGTCCATGGAGGCGTTTAGGTTTGCAGTCAGAAAGTATGCAATAAATGAGGAATATGAATTAAAAATTGTTAAAACATGGCCCAAAAAATATGTTCCTGACTGTAGAGATAAAGGATGCCCATGGCATCTTATTGGGAACAGACAACCAGATGGAAAGACTATAATGGTATTTATTTGCTTATTAAAATGTGCTCTCTCTAAGTATGCTTAAATGAGTTGCTATTAATTATTTTTCATTTGGTTATTGTTTGCAGGTGACAACTTTGATTGCTGGACACAATTATATGTCCAGTGCAAGGAGGCGGACTACTACACCTACAAGTGCTTGGGTAGCTTAAGGCTGTTGTCATCCTTAGAAAACATACAAACATGGGACCTAAAGAGTTGATGGACAAGCTACAGGAGCAACATAAATGAAAACTTGTATTTTCATAGGTTCTTTTGTGCATTAGGGCCTTGCATAGAGGGTTTCCGAAATGGATGCAGGCCATATCTCAGCATAGATTCAACAACACTCAATGGTAGGTGGAATGGACATTTAGCTGCAGTCACTGCTA